>OZ018337.1:75901611-76393330 GCA_963969495.1 Ceratothoa steindachneri
TAAAAGAAGGAAGAGAAGAACCTAGCCCAACAAACTCCCGTTCTGTAATTACGTTGAAAAATCAGCCCCCTCTTCGACGAAAATTCAACCAGCGGCCACAACACTTCAAAGCGAGAGATAAGTCCTCCAGCGACATCCGGCAATCCCTAATACCTCCTGTCATGTAAGTTAGAAATAACATTTATATTCATATTGCAATAGTAGAAGTTTAGTACGTCTCACGTTTTAAAGGGGAGTAGAAACCATTGTTCTTGAACCTAGGTCATATGTGCTTGTAGAGGAGAGTACGTTAATTTAATGCTGAACGCTAATCAAATAGAGTCGCGATAAAAATACTAATCGGGAATTGGTATGTTTACGGGAAGCCTATTTGTTTATATTTTTGTCATTGTATCCGTGCGAAAGATCTTAGATGCCAAAGATAGAAATGTGTTAACGGTTGGTTTGTTATAGTTAACTGTTTCATTTAAAATACATGTTTATTTTGGTAGATATCTGGTGTTTCCTCTTATCCTTATGTGTTTAAAATAGCTTTTCCTTAAGAACAAAACTACTGAATTAGCACTCTTAGAACAAAGCCTACTTCATCATAGAAGTAACTCACGCACCTCAAAGCATACCGGTACAAAAAGGGTGTCAAAGAGTATAGTGAGCAAAAACAGAGGGCCATTCTACGACATTAACATAAAATCAAAATCACGGGTGGCCTCGCTATATGGCAGCTGCTGAACAGTCAAGACTGGAGCTACCTTCCATCCTGCAACTAATGTTTTTTTATGTATCTTAGCATTGTTTAGTTGATTCTATGCTGGAGTAGGTATAGTTGCTAGGCTGTTTCTTCCTATCAGATTCTGTAATGTACTACATTGCTTATAAAGGGTGTTTCTAGTCCTTTCTTATCATTACTCCTTCGTCCGTGGTTAATAATGGATGGATTGAGTAAACAGAATCTATGCATTGTCTATTTTGTTTAGAATAATGTTTGCTCTTACGCTATATTATTTAAATATTTGACTCTTAGTTCATTTTTTCATCGTGGGCTTGTTTTAAATTTGGGGTCATTTTTTAAACCAAGGTTATAAGCAAAAATTTTAACTGTTTTGGAAAACTCGACAAAAAGTAAAAAAAATAAGTCCTGAGATAAATTTAATTAAGAATCAGATTTTTCCTTTATCCAGCGAAAAGACGAACAATATTCAAAACAAAATTTGCAAAAATCGCTGTAATTTCAACTTAATCAATCGAAACCTTCTTAACAACAATCGATGAGGTAATAATTCGAATAGTCTAGAACTATCACAGTGGTTAGTGAGTATTTTTTATCAAATAAATGGCAGTGTTTCTGATTTCAACATTATTCATTCCTGAGATTTTGTTAATAAAATTAAAGATGTTTACTTGTGGGTCCCCTGGACCCAGTATTTCTGTTTTAATTTTAAACACAGGATTTTATTCTTTTAACCAAACCCTTTTAAGAAATGTCTAAATTATTATTTAAAACCATGACATCAGTCTTTACCTAAGATTTTTTTTTAAATATTTTTTTAGCGGTTGGACTGAGAGTCATTGGTGTACTGGATGTGAATATTTTCCGAGGTGTACCGTTTAAGGGCAATGGTGATTGTTAAAAAAAGCCTTGTCTAACATGCATTTATTGATTAACAAACTTGTACAGTTGGTTCATTTGTACTTTACAGTCAATGTGGTTAAAGCCGAAGTTTGTTTTCACTGAATGTTAATGATATACAGTGGATCGCAGATGTTTACAATATACTTAAGAAATGCAAATTTACATGCATTTAGTTAAAGCAAGTTGAAGAAATTAACAATTCACGTGGAACTTATGTGAAAAAATAAAAGGTAACGTTCAGAATAGCAAAATGGTGAATAGGAAAATTTTTATTAGGACAAAAATGAACAGTGACAACATTAAATATTACACCACATTCATATGAATATAGTTTAGTATTTGGTTGCATATGCAATCCTTTTAGTCAATTACAACTTGTAGGCGCTTTGGGTACGATGTTTCACTGGTGAAGTGGTGATTTTGTTCCATTCATCCAAACATATTTTTTTTTAAATCACATGAGTTACGCAGATTTCATTTCTGGACCATGAGTTTAAAATCCCCCTACAGATTTTTTTAGATTTTGGTCAGGAGATTTACTTAGCCATTCCAAAAGTTTAAATCTACCTGTATGCAGCTAATTCTTAGTATTTTGCTGTATGCTTTGGGGGTCACTCTCTTGTTGAAAGGGCCTTCCTAGATTCAAGTTCAGAGAGACAACGTTAGATGACGAATTTCTTTCCAAAGTTTCCATCTACATTTCGCCTTCATTCTTCTTTTGACTATCTCTTTTCTTCCAAACACTGACGAGAAAGTTTACTCTTATCATGATTGATCATCACCACCGGAATTGACTGTAGGTTTCGTATTTTTGGTCGCGTAAGCTTCACACTTTTTGCTACAAATTCTGCTGATTGAATATCGACCAAAAATTTATATTTTTGTTTTATGTGACAAAAGGATTTGTTCTCGGTTTACTTAAATTTTCATTCCTAAACACCAAGCGAGTTTTCCAATGAATTCTCTTAAGGAGTGGTATCTTTCTTTGAGTTAAAGAAAAGAGATCATAAGGAAGCATCGTTCTAAAAAATGTATCATTGCTAACTCAAACTATACTTGTTTCAACATCTTCCTGCAGATCTTTAAGAATATTTTGTGGTATATCTCATTCTATTCTTGGAATTTTCCCTTTACACGTTCCGATAACATTCGAAAGTGACCTGAACGTTTCAGGGGATGAATTGAATTACAAGACTCCGATTCGTGTATTATGATAAAAACTGAATTTAGATGTAGAAGAAGCTTTACCGAGATCTTTTTGTACCAAAGACCACTCTTAAGAAGGGCTAGATTGCGTTTCCTAAGTTCTTGACATATTTGTTCGTTTTCCCCATGATGAGGATATTGACGGCACGACTGTCTAACAATGAAGGATGCAGTAGCCTTAATCAATAACAAAAGAAATCTCGCCTTTAATTTAAAATATTCAAGATATGCGGGAGTAAATAAGATTAGTTTTTATGAGCCATTTGGCACACGTGACCTATTTATATGAAGGGGTTGTGAACTTTTGCGTTGTTGAATTTAACTATTTTACAATTTTAGTTCTCTAAACATTATATTGTGTTCCACATGTCCTGTAATTTGCATTAACTTCGTTAATTAAAATTATTTAAATTTAAATTTCTAACAGTGATGTACATAAGCTTTTGGGTCCATTGTATATGCCACCTGACACATAAATGATAGCACATTTGCTCATTTTTAGATCTCATTTCTTAATTTTCTGCAAGAATTAAAAGAAACTTTGGTGATAACTAGTTTATTGTGTTTAAAAACATCATATCATAATATGAGAGTCTTTGGACTTTTCTTGTTTATTCTAGTGCACGTGTTTGAGATGACCTCCATTTAGCTCTATGCATTTCTTGAGGCGCAGCATGATGTCCTTACAAACCGAATGACTAATGGCTCTGCTTTCCTCTCTGATTGCTTCCTTGAGTTCCTTGATGTTCCTAGATCTCCCTGCGTACACCCTGTCTTTAAGGTAGCCGTAGAAAAAGAAATCTGGTGGGCTAAGTTGTGGGTTGTGAGGTACCCGCTCAAAATCAGTCTTGAAACTAATCACACGGCCACCAAAGATTTTCTTTCAGCCAATCTCTGGACAGATTTGAGGGGTGAGATCTTTATCCATCTTTCTGCCACCAGAACTTCCCCATGAGCGACAGAAACAGGGTCTGCAGCTCCCTCTTAAAGGTTTTGAGGACCTCAACACACCGCTCCTTAGTTACTGTCAATGTCGCGCGAGATTCCTCGAAGAAGAATGGTTTGATGATGCCTCTGCCTGAGATTGCATTCCAAACCGTGCACATAGGGGAATGCAGGGGCTTGTTGGCTAACTCATTTGGTCTGCAGGTCCCCCAGAAGACATTTGTCTTCGAGTTTACCTTTTCTCCAAGATGGAAGTGAGCTTCATCTGAGGTCCAAAGGAGGATAAGAAAAGTTGGGGTCTCATAAATCTTCTCCAGTATCTTGACTGGCATAGCCACTCTATGCTCCTTGTCCTGAGCTGTTAGGATCTGGATCGTCTGTATTTTGTATGGGTAGGCATTTACATCCATTTACGAGCCCTTTCCTTCAAGTCTCACGGGATATACCGAGGGACTGTATTTGGTTGTGCACAGAGCGTTTTGGACTCTGCTAAACTCACTCTCTCACGCTCTCGACCACATCAGCTGTACGCTTCCTGTGGCGTCCTGAATGGATTTGACGGTTGTCACTGATTAAATTGTGGTTCTTCACTCTCCCACAGTTCTTGAAGTGTTTCATCCATTCCAGACTTCTGCTCTTGGAGAAGGCTTTTTCACATTCGAACTGATGCACGAAAGTGTCCTGCACTTTCTTGAACGAGCCTGTCTTGTAATGTTTGACGCAGTATTTTCTTCGTGTTCACAGGCTTTGTTTCTGTCATGTCCTGCAAAGTAATGGTTATTAGTGAATGAATGAAGGATATATCATAAAACGTGTGTGCAGTCCCATTTTTGGGGTGGTGGTGGTGTGTGGGGGGGGGGGGTCACCATGTAATCATTAGC
Source organism: Ceratothoa steindachneri (assembly GCA_963969495.1). Taxonomy (NCBI): domain Eukaryota; kingdom Metazoa; phylum Arthropoda; class Malacostraca; order Isopoda; family Cymothoidae; genus Ceratothoa; species Ceratothoa steindachneri. The sequence goes on from OZ018337.1 coordinate 75,906,274, forward strand.
CTGATCAACGTTGTTTTTCGAGGTCTAACACATAATACCTGATTTTAACCAGTTTTTGCACTGAATCCGAACATCATGCTCATTTCATCTATTCAGATCAAGTTTTTGAGATGTAAGCACGTGCCAGAAATTCCTATATTCCGATCTATTTGTAGGTGAATCTACAGACGATAGCAAATTTTCAATTGGTTTATACACAGAAAGCTTACAGAATGTTCTAATTGATACCAAGAAGAGTACAACATACAAAAAAGCTACGCATGGATGAATGGTCTCTTCATGGAGTTCCGATTGTGCCTAGCAGACACTAAATCCTTTTTCAAGCACCTGTAGTATGTAGTCAGCCAGAAAGTTGACATCCTTAACGCACTTGATACCCTTCCATTATCAGATGGATACCTTGGTGAAAGTGCTCACCCTGTTCTTTACTAGTCTTCACAATTCTCGGGAAAATAGTCCAGGTGGGACTCAAGGAAGTGCATTTTCTCTGACATGCGCGCACCAAATTTGCAGAAATTCTCCATTAACTCATCAACCGCCTTCTCATACTAAGGACTTCTGTGATTGCAAGTTTGCAATGACTGACTTAAGGGACTACAAGGCAAAGAGCTCAGCAGGATTCAGTGCTTCATAAAAACTGGTATCCTTGATGAACTCCCTTATTTGAGGACCATCAGATATTCCTGCCTTCAGGTTTTACATGCTGGCTCGCGTAAACTTCCGACGGAGGAAAGCAAATCCTCTACCTTCCCTCGCCATTGCCTGACAAAGTTCTTCATAAAACCGAGTTTGATTTTCAAGGGTGGAAGAAATATCTTGTTGGATTCAACTAAAGTGTGGGAGAGAAATTTGTGTGAACCGGATTATAATCCGTGTCTTGACGGCCAGTCTTGACTGACATAATGCTCGTCGTCAGCCCGACTGTCCCACAAGCACATAAAGCATGGATACTTTGTGTCCCCACCTTAAAGGCCTAGGTTGAGTCCAACTACTATTAAATCTCTAGAGTTCAGCCAGTTGTGTTCTTTCTAGTCGAGAGCATACAGAAGACGGTCCATACCTTTGCAGGATTCTTTCCTTGCAGCAGAAGGTCCAACAGGGATCGATGAAACCTTAGTGCAGTTATTATGAAGAATTGCCTTGAGACTTCTGTTATATGAGTCAATTAAAAATCTATATTAAATTGCATTATACCTTAGGTTTCATTAAGTTGAGCAGGTCAGCAATTTTGTTGCAGTAGACCAGTAAAGAGGCTTCAGCAAACTTGAAAATTTTCCTAAATTCTTTCTGGCGGTGCCGATACCAATAGAATGATGTTTCTGTTACCAACTTACATTTCTCTCCAAAATGTGAACCCAATAGCTGAGTCGATTCTTGGGAAAGGTTCAGGTCTCGTTTTAGGTCGTTGAGGTCGGCTTGCATAAATGGCACCAGTTGGTCGCACTCTTCTGGCTTGCATACATCATGCTCAGCGTTATCGGTAGTTAGACTAGCCTCGAAATCATAGCTAGAACCCATGGCAAAAGTAGGCTAAGGAACAGGAAGATTGGACCCATGTGGGACTGGTTTTATAGCAGAAGAAACATCGGGGAATAGACAATGGTGCTTGTTTTTGCGATTGATGCCTTTCAAACTTGTCATGCAGAAATTGCAGTTGGTGACATGATTTTTGCCTTTCCTCACACCATTGGGATGCCAAATGCTATACTCTTCCTTTTCTTATGAATTTAATTCCGCAAATTTTCCACATATGTTTTACAGTAAATATGGGGAGCAAATGGCCTATCCTGTTCTCCCAGTTTCACTCCAAATTAAGCATGATATGCCTTTATACAAAATCCGTCATTTTTACCTGACGGTCTGGAATGGCGACATTTTGCCATATGTACCAAACCTATTCGGATAATTCTTACACATACGATCCATTGTAATGCAAATCTAGACCTGAAAAGATGAAGAAATAGATTATGTATGGTTACTCATCACTAGATTTGAAAACACAGAAATAATAAACCCTAGATAATAGCGCTATCTTGGAATATACTTTCTAATATAAATTGATCATATCTTAGAATCCAGACCTGACCAAACTAATAATATTCTTAAATTTAACATGTAAAAATTATTTAAAATCAGTTGAAAAACCAAAGATCTTTGACAAAATATTTTGAAAATCAGTCCAGTGTTATCCTTTTTGCCATGCCGAATCTGTAGTTTCTCCTTTTGCCTCAGAGCATATCGCATAGGTCATCCGTATTTCCTGCAACAAAAGATTGACATAATCATCCGGACATTTATTGAAAAGCAGCATTCCCTATGGTTCATTGAAAAATGCCATTATAGAGCTAGAACAAACTTTTATTTACCAACGAATTCAAAGAATCAAAAAACACGTTTATTAATTATATTATCTTCCCATATTCGCCTCAATGAATCACGTTTAAAAGTATCTTCAGGCCAACAACATTATTGGGATGAATCCGAGACAACGACCCATAATATCCTATGTTAGAGGTCTTTATCTAGGATTAAGCTTTTGGAGGCGTTATAATCTAGGAATTATCTAGGAATTAATTTTTTAGATAAGTAAAAATAATTCATGGAAAGATTAAGAAAAAAAGATAAAGTAAAAATGATATTTAGGATTGAATTTGCTTAAGCTAGGTTATCTTAGGTTATGTTAGTTTCAAATAACCTAACCTCAGTTAACCTAAGAGAATGAAGGAACCAAAATGCGATATACACTGAGGCGCAAAATTTTGATCTTGATTTACATAATTAATATATAATTCCAACCATTTTATTGATAGTCACTTAATAGAATGATCTATTAGAAAGGAAATTCCCCAAGTCAATTCATAAGATGGTCTTACGTTGTATTAAATTTACTTCAGGAACAATGGAATTTATATATTCCGGTTAAAGATTCAGATTCTGTGAGTGTGGTAATTACAAGGTAAAGGGCGGCTTATCTTAAAGGTTATGTTACGTGGGGTCCCAATAGCCCTAAGCGATTAGCTAAGGGTTAATAAATCAGGGAAAGCGTTCGGAATTTCTTTTCATTTTCCTCAGTCTCATCTTTGGTCTCACCCGATTAATGTGAAATTCTTACCATAATTTTGAAGCTTTTTACTTCGCTATTGAGGTTCATTTGTGTTTCGAGTCATTCTATATTGACTCCAATGGTGTTATTTGCATTAAATTAATTTTATTTTGGGATCTTTTCTGTTTGGCGGCAGGTGGATGTTTTGTACCAAACTTTGACCAATAATGCAATTTTGAGTGTTGAATACGAATATAAGATTTATTTTTTGGAGAAATGAAAGGAGGTATTAAAAAAATCAAATTTAATGCGCACTAGTTTGGAATATTATTCTATTAATAATTTTGATTATATACTGGGGGCTGTGCCCCACAAACCTCCTCCCCAATTGATTGAAACCCAGGATCATCGTAGGGAGGTCCCCCCGCAGTGCTAAACGCCCCGCGAGCAGTCCCCTTAAATTTAGTCCAAAAAGGTGAAACATATTGGAACACGGACGAAATAGTTTGCGCCCCATCGTTTGCGCCGCCGATCGTAATGTTTACCGGGCACTGGACACCAGTTGATTTCGACAATTACTTAAGAGAGGTAAGAGATGCATAATATAGGCTTAACCGAACCTAACCCACCGTGAGATGCTCGATTCCTACTTATGTGAATTTATGTGGCGAAAACGCGATAGAAATGAAAATTTGTTTAAAAAAATATTATGGGATACTTATATCTAAATACAAATGAATGTTTGAAGAAATAATTAAGCGAGTAAACACTAATATTGGGTAATTATATGGCAGTTCAAGTGCGTTTCATTTTCATTTCGTTTTATTCCAAATGTATCGAAAAAACAAAATTTACAGTTTGAAATTTATTTTTTTTAGATACTTCCTTTCATTTCTCCTCAAAATAAATGTTATATTCGTATTCAACACTCAAGACTGCATTATTGTCGAAAATTTGGTACAACAGATCATAGTTCTCCTCTTCCAGATGTGCACACAAAAAGATGCCAAATCTTGAAGTTTTATTGAATAGAAAAATATTTAAAGGATCAATTAATTATCATATTGTTCATTTATATGATTACATAAGCTTTGAAGTGGGTTTGACGAAAACCTGTCTTGCCACATAAATTGTTATTTATGTAGAAAATCTCGTTTGCAACCTCTCATTGTTAATTTTTTTGTTTGTGCTTATTCCAATAAAACTCTACGTTTTGTGTGTAAACTCCAGTATTTTTTCTTGTTAAACTAAATTTAAGTAATTTACATTTTAGTAAACTAAATTTAAAATAAATTACGATCTACCAAGAGACCTTCTAAATATTTACAATTCAAGATAAAGCACCTGCGTTTCTTTCAATTCAAGATAAAACACCTGCGTTTCGAGCAATTTAAGATTAAGCACCTCAGGTGCCTAAACTTAAAATGATACAGCCTTCTTTATTTTATACTACACTTAAATTAAAATATTCTTATTTATTTGAATCAAATATGAAGAGTGTCAACGACCAAATGGCAGTTCCCAATCATTGCCTTCGTGAAGCTTTCATCCATTTTCAACTGATGACAACTAAATGTAACTGTAGATGGGAAAGGGAAGGGGGCTATGCTAAATACAACAGATTTAATTTTACCCGGATTTAAAAACAGTATTTCGATACATAAATAAGAGTATTTATGTTTCGTTGAAATTTCGATAGCCTCGAATATTTTAATTCTTTAACAATCTTAAAAATCTCACACCAGATAATTTCAATACCATGGATCAAAAGGTGGTCTAGATATATATTTAGTTGGTTACCGAATCCAATTCCTGGTACACTTTGATTCCACGTTGGATGGCATCTACAATTTTAAAATGACTATAGTTCTTACACTACGTTTGGAGATATTTTTCCCCATTTTATTTAAGTTTACTTCTTCATGTATCGACTCTAAATTAATAAAATGGATTAATTAATTCGTTTTTGTAAGCGTGACGAGGATAATATAGAGTTCGGTTGTCAAAAATAAACTTTCAGACCACCACTTGTAAAGCCGCGCATTCTAATGAGGCTGTACCATTCCCTTGTATATTCCTTAAGTAAAATATGCCTTAAACGTCATACTCCTCACTTTTTCACTTGAAGCAAAGTCGACGCACTTCAATGCATCATAACAAAATTATTCTTCTTTGTCACTTTTTCGCGTCTTTTACATGTTTTTTTCCTTTTTAAGGGGCGCTCGTTTCAGAGTTAATCCAGCGCAGCAAGACTGAAGTACAGCATCACACGAACTACCTAGTGCATGTTCATCCTACATTATATCCTCCACTTTCCACTTCTCTATCAGGCCCCTATCCTAAACTCTTTTCATATTACCACTCTATCTTATTTGAGTTCTTCTATTTATTCGCAAAACATGGTACTCACACTCTGATCTATTCTTTCTATAGCGGTTTTTCATCGATTCTTCTTCTATACCATTAGAATGTCAGAGCAATTTCAATTACAACCTCAAACACGTTTTTGAACGGTTTATATCTCTCGCTGATTCCTTAGTCAATCTTTGTCCCTTATTTAATCAGCAACAACCTCACTTTAGACCTGAACACCACCAACCGAGATGTACTGCCTACTATAGCCTTGGCATTCATGGCTAGATCAACACTTGGAGGACTGCCTTTTCTCCTAGCCTAAGAGACACTGTTGACATTTTCCTCAGACTTAGATGGTAAGCTGCTCCTGAAGTGTACACATCTTTTCAGCACCCACCACTCCAACTAGACTTGACTTTAGAAAATTCGGGCTAGGGACCTTCGTCACATTTTCACTTCCTTAAACTTCATCAGTTAGGTGTAGGAATTACTACTCTCCATTTATCTAGTTCAGATACTTTCTTTTCCTTTCCTTTCATATTATAGATTCACTCCATCACACTAATTTTGTAGACATCAATCTCTCAAACAACTTTCCTAAACTAACCACGATCTAATTTCAAGCATTCACTTATATTCCCGTCTTCCTGTAATAAAATTACATACCTCTGTTGATATCACAAAACCTTGCCTCACACTTTTGCTTAGATAAAAACACTCACTCTGACAATTCTTCATCGAGGCGAATACTTTGCTAAGAGTTTATAAATGTATAAATCAACTAAATGTTTTTCGCCCCAATACATTCGTTGATTCTCTTGCGTTACTTGCATATCTTCATGCTCTTACCTCATTCCTGATTCATAAATTTACTCTCATTCTAACACTGCTTAATCCGTGCTTTCTTATTTAGCTGTCTCAATACTAACACCTGATCTGCATAAATCCTTCCTGTTCTACCATCAATTAAAACATTCTCATCCATTCCCTCTGTCATCTTTCTCATAAGATTAATAGAAATTCTTTCATATACCTCCACAACTCAATCTTCCATATATTTTCCTATAAAAACCCCACTCTAATCCAATACCCACCTTCCTAACCTTTATAAGATAAAGCACTAAATCATTTCGATACCACAAATAACTCCGTTTTATTATCTCAGTTACTGTACCATCAACTCGAGGTGCTTCCTAATTTATTAGACCTTTGCAGCTTTGGTTTATTATCGCTCTCGCCTCCTTTCAAAATCAGTTTTACCCAATTGGAACCTGATTCACCCTCCTTCCATTTACTTCTCCCATTACAAATAATTAATTGCTTTACTGCTCATTGTGTCTTCATTTATGGGCTCATACACATGTCTTGGACGTACTCAACATCAATGAAAGGGTTGCTATTAAGCCTTTCACTTCCGATCCACTCCGCGTCTCGCATCATTGTTTTAGCATCTCTTTACCGCCCATAAACTACTAAAATAACTTTCTTTTTTCACATTTTCTCTAATCTGTTGCTTATTATTACTTTCTTTCTCCTACTCTTATTTCGCTTCATGTTGTTTTTTCCTTTTTCTCTTTTTTTCTAACTCACAGGATTTCTTATTTCTCTCTTTTTTTCTAACCCACAGGATTTCTTATTTCTCTCCTTTTTCTAACCCACAGGATTTCTTATTTCTCTCCTTTTTTCTAACCCACAGGATTTCTTATTTCTCTCCTTTTTTCTAACCCACAGGATTTCTTATTTCTCTCCTTTTTTCTAACCCACAGGATTTCTTATTTCTCTCCTTTTTTCTAACCCACAGGATTTCTTATTTCTCTCTTTTTTCTAACTTTTGGCAAATGAAGTAAATATATATTTTTGTTAATTGTTTTAATACTTAGTTTAATTCCATTTTGCTTTAATTAGAGCCATAATTCTTTGTGTTATCCATTCGAATTCATCAATTTTTTACAAATTTCGAAGCACAAGTGATCTATTGGATTTCCGTTTTGGCTCTGTGGTGATAACTCAATACTGATTAACCACACATCTTGATACCACCACTTGATGTGATTAGATCGGTAGGTTTCTCTCTCCGGTGCCAAACACATAAAACCTTTCTTATCGCTTCAACTTGAAGGCTTTACGAATTGCGCCCATTTACTCTAAAGTTATGAGTTCTTATCCTCTTATCGCTTTTGGTGGCTGTCAAACTAACTTCCCTAAGACGAAATAAGATCTTTAACGGACAATTTTAACTGCCTCTTCGTCTGTATCCCGTTACGTCATTTAATAATTAGCTATCGGCCTATTCTCACTAAGCTTATCTTTTACTATCGCTTTTTCTTCGATTATAAACACCACCTTTTCTACGTCGTTTCGGTTTAATTAAGGTACACACCAGGAAGTAATATTGATTTTATCATCTTTATATTTTTTGATAATTTTCAAGTATTTATATATGTCGTAGAATTGCTCATAGTCTGGTCCAATAATTATTCTAGACCTTGATCTGGACACACCGCTTTTTTTTTAGTCGGTGGTATTTACCCAGTGACTCAATCCTACGATTATATATATATATATATATATATATATATATATATATATATATAGGTAGGCTTTATTTCCTACTGAACGTGCGAAAGCTGGTTAGAGGCGTGTTGTGCCGTAGCCAGGGTTCTCACTATAAAAGTCACACTTGTTGCTGGGGGAAGGTTTGTGATTGTTGAATTCTAAGAGGGCAAAATACAGGTTGAATAAATTAGCCAAAGGGATTCTTAATTAAAGTCTTGCCAAGGGTACATCAAAAGGGAGGAAGGAGCCAGAAATAAACACACGTACTCAAAATAAACTTTACTTTACACAAATATAATAATTAGCAATAGTTAACAGGCAAAATTAAGGATTAAATATTAAACACTGACGTTAAGCGTCTAGATTTATAATGACTCAATAGGAGTATCAATCACGGTTTATTAATTAGGTAATTTTAAGAATAGAGGGACACTGGGTTTACAGATTACCATTAATTGTGACGGATTGGAGAGACGACTACTCAAGTCCAGTTGGGGTGGTTCGGGTGGTGTTAACACGAGTTCTCAGGGAGAGGGAGGATAAGACGACGGGTTCGATGCTGCTGGCTGCAGTTCCGCTTAGTTCACTCCTAACTGGATGTGACACTAACAAATAGTAACTTCCAGTAACTATTTGTATGTTCCTTTTCTTACTCAAGTTACGTTGATCAACAGAGCGTACTCTTCTAGTCACAGACTCTGCGGGGCGAGATTTACTTCCAGAAACACTTTGAGACAGCGACCAGGTTGACTCGACAGCGCGTTGGTCGTCCATACGTTACGGCAACGACTCTCGTTCAACGTGAGGATTACGCGAGTAGATTTTGGACACTGTTGCTAGAGGGGTAAACGGCGATGTTATTTATATCGCGGATTGTGGGAAATCGAGAGAGAGATCCCAATTACGACAATTCGCTTATCGCAGCGCCTTCCGGACAATCTCCATGCTATCATAAAGAAGGCCAATAAGATTTAAGCTTCTTTGAGAGATGAGCGTTCTTTCGGCCGACTTCCTGTCGCCAGTTGGGAGAAGGGTTGGGGGAGAGAGACAGGAGACGAAGGTCAACTCAAACGACAAATTTCTTTCTTTTTCACGATTGTATGGCGGCATGTGAGTATGTACGTTCCATACCCTCACATTATGCATTGGATTATTTTATTCAATAGCTCACAATCCTGTGGGTTCATCACCATAGTCATCTTAAATTTGTACCACTGAGTTATCTTTTATTTTCCTTATTGTTCCTTTATATTAAATTATTCTATCCAGGGGTTTACATTTCTTGGGACTTTGATATATTTCCGAAAGGAAATCTTGCCATAACTTCTAGACAGGCAAGCGATGTAACATCTGTACTCTCAATACAATAAATTAAAAACATTCATGTATTATTTACATCTAGTAAATGTTGATCGGCAATATCTTTGCCCATAGCAACTCTTCTATTTTTCACCATATGTCTACCGACTGGCAACTCATTAATTCTTTTAAAATTTCATCTTTATTCTGAAGTTTTCAAATAAAAATATTAGGCAGTTTAAAATAGTTTGTTTTAAATAATTATCATTCGAAAGTGGATTGCTGTTTTGAGCAATAGTAGATGATGACTGAAATATTGAAATTTGGCTTAAACATATTTTTGAAATTCTCATATCGTTGTTCCTGTTGGTTTACTCATCTCCGAATAATTTCGCTCCTTTCATCATCTGTCACTGAGCACGATTTTTGATGATTGCTTTTAAAATGCCGTTTATTTTTATATGAGCCAGTTACAACTGACTCCTTACACAAAGAGGAAAAAAGCCTTTTTTTATTTTGTTCAATAACACCATATTCTTCGTGAAATAACCTCCCACTTCCATTACATTTCGAACCATTTTTTCTTTTCTTTGTAGGCATTATTTATGGGTTATAATTACCGCAATCTAAATGGAAAGATCACAACTGAATTTAAAATATTCACAAAATCGGCAAAAGGAAACACATTTAAGGAATATGAATTGACACTGAAAGATACTTAAGCTCCTTCGAATGCGACGAAAGAGAAACAGATTCATACACAATTGTCAAAAAATCAGTCAAAATTGTGTAATTCTTTTTAAGATTATGTAATTTTATTTTTGAAAAGAAAATATCTAATTATTTAAATATTTCTTCATAAGAATACTAATAAAATTTGACTTTTAAAAGGTAAAAGAATTTTTTTTTTAAATAGTAAAGTTAAGAATGTGAGAAGTGCATTTTCACGTTTTCGTTTCGAAATTCTTCGTTCATAATTCAAATTAAACCCACTTATTATATACAACCATAACCAAGTTAATTGTTTTCTAGGCTGAATGAAATGTTATGAGATCCAAAAACTCAAGCTTATGACAAGTAATTTGCAGGTGCGCCAAAAATTGCTTCATGGTAACTCTGGTAAGAGAGAAACGATTACCGTCTATTTATTTTGATATAAAAATAAAATATTAATCAAATGGCACAGAAAAATATTTTGAAAATTTAAAAACTCTAAAGGAACATTAAAAATTACTGTAATTTTTTAATATAACTAAAAACAGATTGATGGGTCATTAGAAAATTGTCGATGGGTGGGTTCGTGACCTGTGGGTCAGTGCCTCGCTTCATGTATCTTACATAATATTTTTTGATCGACTGGAAAATCAATGTTCATATATGACTGTTTTTTAAATCTCGATCTTAAAAATGCCATTACAAATTCATTATAAAAATATCTAAAAAGGGCCATTTTTCTCAGTTTCAACTCTTCAAAGTAACTTTGCATTGTCGCTAATTAGCAAAAAAATTAATTCATTTTTTTTATCTTTTTATACTTCTCAACTTTTTTCCCTCTTATTACTTTACTAATCGTGAAAAACGTGTTTAATACAACAGGAATCGCGCTGAAAGGAGAAAGTGTGATTCGAATTCTAGTTTTATTCCCTAATAGAAAGGAAATTTCCATCCATTTTAGCGTATTAAACAATCCTATTATTCACGTTTCAGTCATAGAGCGCTGGAGAAGTTTTCTCAATGTGTAACCAAACTTCCCTGTCGTAAATGACAAAGTTCTTGGTATAATTCATCAGAAGCCTACTTTAGAAGTTTCCACTCATGCAAGATAAGGCATGGTCTACGTTTACTCACTAAAGATAGTTGTTCGTTGGTTCCAAAATTATGTTTCGTGTAATCATGTGATGAAAATGCTATTCATCTTTACTTGGCTAAACCGTATTCATAAAAAGTTATTTATTTATTAACAAAATGAGAAAGACAACAGTAATAACCTTGTTCGAAAGATTTGCGTAGTGTTTGTTGAAAGAAGCGTTCGAACTTATGACAAAACACCGAAAAAACATTCCACTATCTTTGTAAATGCTTCCTGCAAACCGATATAGTTCTTAATAGTTTTTTTTCTGGTTCTATTCACTTTGTACATACGTATGTTTATTCCTTAATGCTATATTTTCTTTTCATTCATTTTCTTGTATTTTTATTGACACGGCTTCCCTTTCTTTCTTAGAAAGCAATGTAAAAATAGTGCTGGTGGTAAGAATAATTATGTGATCGTTCGTATAAAATTCAGGGATGCATCTATTATTGGTCTCTTCCGAATCTTTCTTTCTTCGTGGCTTTGAAGCATTTCTTCTCAGCTCTTTTGATTTGGAAATATTTGCCCTTCTAGTCGCTTTGAAATCTCGCTTCATCCACTTTCTTATCCACCATGGTTACCAATATATTATTCAGCCTTTTCTAAATCAGGTCTCAATATACCAATTTATTATGAATTGGATCCCTATACTTAAGCATAGGTTTGAGTAGGGCGTTCCTTTTCGTCCAAATCCATCTATTGGTTTTTATCAAATTTGGCCTAATTCTAATTTGGTTGTGCCTTGTTTCATCTGTTCTTGGGAAGTTTTTTATTTTCATTTAAATAAAGAAAATTATTTTCGCTATTAATTTTTTTTTATAATATATTAAACTCCGTTTAGTAGTTTTGGAGAGGAAATGGCAGAAAGGAAAGAGAAGAAAGAAAAAAGAGTGCACAAAAATTTAACCAGAATTTTGAGAAAAGGAGGGAACGCCTTTTGGCTTTGGCAACTATAACTTTAGCTTTTAATCCAAGTTATATATGTCAAGAAAGACTTTCAAAGAACGAGTGAAATACTTCTTTCTACTATGTAAATGATATGAAAGTATTTATATACTGTACTGAAAGAGATAATAAGAGAATGCAAATTGGGCCAGGAAAGTGAAACACAAAATTATATAATTAACCTATTTTTATGGCACCCACCTCGTTTTTTAATTTGATTTAATTCATCATTTACTATATTCAAAAGTTATCGCTTCTATCTTTCCACATTTTCTTTAATTTTCTTTTAACGCGTTGAAGTACACTGCCATAGTGATAATTGCCTCGCTAAATTCAGCACTTTTCGCCTAACGATTAAAATTGCCTCAACATCTCTCTTGATTTTTAAAGTCCAGTTTGAGCCTGAATTTCACGAGGTTAAAGAATGATCTAATCTTAAATTGGCTGCTCATTTCCTATTAATGAAATAAATGAAATATTTTTCTATATAACTATAAGTTTCTCGTTTAAAATTCATAAGGTCTTGATGAAATTCAAAATTTAGATGGTAGAAGAGAAACAAAAGATAAACCACTTAAGTGAAATCTTAAGGGGATCGGCAAAGTACGCAGCGAAGAAATGTTCCCTCTCAACCTTAATGGAATATTCCCAGATACATTATCCAATTTACTGTGTAGTTAATATGATGGGCTTGTTTTTGGCATCTAACGATCAGCTAATTAATCTCACAAAAGGTCCTCCAAGATCGAACTTTCGAAGTTCTTGGCAATTTGATCGAAATTATTTTTCTATCAATATAAGATGCCTTTTACTCTGCAGGTCTTTCTCTCAGGGAACTGTAATAATATCTTTTGGTGCATTTTCATCTTAATTTATTATTCTTGTTATTTCTATTTTCCACCTTTTTCCAACGCTCATCTCTCCCCCAAACTTTAAAGTAAAATTGACCTTGTTGATAAGAACAACTCTGTTTCTCAAACAAAACATGGATAAAAATAAAAAGTAAGCAAGGGAGCTAAAGGAAATTGGAATATAAATAGTGAGGACTAAAATTGCATAGAAATAAGAGTACAAATACTCTACTAAAATGATCAGAGGCTGATGATTGAAATATAATAATTAAGTTCTTCTGTTTCCCTGTCTTAAAGGGCTTCGGTTACTCTGGTAATATAAATCCTGAAATCTATTTATATTTGATTCTTAGTCGATTAACTAGCAAATATTGACTCTTAATCAGTCCACACTGTCGGTGATAAGAAATATAACAATAAGATACGAACAATTCGAAGCTTGAATAGAAGGATTTATTTCTGTGATGAATTTAACTTCAGATGACCTAAAGGCCCCTTGCGTCCAAATAACTGCCTTTTAAAAAACGGCATCTCCCCAGAGAGACAGAATTAGAATTATATTATAGGAACTTGTCACAACTACCACCTAGAAGGTGAAGAACTATGGACAATTAAAAAGGCAATTGATACCTTTACTTATTATCATAGGGATAGATGCACCCCAGGACACCTGCCTAATTAATACAAAATTAAACCTAAGGGAAAATCATTGCTATGGTTCCCAAAATGTAGGCAATCTTTTAAGAGAATAAAAATATTTTCTTTTTTTACCTTTAATTTCATGAAAATGATCAGAGAAGCCTGAAATTAAATAGAAATTGTAAAAGGAAAGGAGCTGATCCAATGGGTATCTAGTGCACAAGTGAGCCAGAGTGCACAAGGCGTTTGTCCTCATTCTGCTGTGTGTGTGTCGGGGGGGAAGAGTTCAGATATCCACTTCGTATTTCGTTTGTGACACCAAACAGCCAAAGTGGATTATCCATGGCACGATGGAAGATTGCTCACGTTCCAAATTGGTAGTAGGTGATTATAAGTGGCCCAAAGGAGACGCAATTGCTTCTGGAACAGAAGAGATACGGGGCATGTTATGTTGTGAAGACGAGAAAGGAAGTGACACCAGTTTGTGGATTGGCTATTGGAATAAAGATGCGTGTAAATGAGAGCATATGTGTCTCCGTGCAGTGAGGGTCAACAGATGACAGCGTTGAAAGATTCGGGTCAGTCTCACCGCTAAATAACCCAAGTTACATTGTACCATATGCAGGTCTTCTTTTCACTCCTCCTAGAAGTATAGCACTAGAGAGACTTTCTACTCGGCTAACGAGAGCTCATCTAGTTCCATTGAAGTAACACGGATTTGCATGAGAAAAACCTGCCTACTTCCAATGCTTCAACCATAGTTAATAGTGCGAAGTGTGAAAGCCTTTGATCCAGCAATGATCGAGTTACTGTACTCGCAGTGGGAGAGAGAGAAACCAAGAATCTTAATCAAGAAACTACTGCGATCAAACTGGTATCGGATGCGGCTAAGATTACGGAGAATGGAGAGAGAGAGGATGTGTAAAATTTACCAATATATCCTTTGAAAGATATTTTACCGAGATTTTTCATCTTGCTAGAGAAGATAACCAGAGAGCCACATTTGTTATTTAGAAATTGACCAATAGTTTACCCCGAAGTCTCTGAAGGAATACCCACCAACCATACATTAGTTTTGTCATGATAAACTCAGAAGTTAAGCAAGAAGTATTCAATAATAATACTGTATAAGGAGAGAATATTTCTAAAAGTCGAAGCAATGTCTCGGAAGAAGGAGAGAAAGATTCGCTAGTCATCGCCATAGAAGTGGAATGCTAGACCAATGATCGCCAAAGAATACCATGGGGATGAACACAAATGCAAAACAGAACAGAATAAAATATAGAAACTTTTGGAAATATATCCCAACCCCTAGATGCAAATAAACTGAAACAGCTGTTCAGTTCTATTGACATCAAGAAATTCACCAATGTGATAAAAAACAATCTAAGCGCTAGCATGCTGTAGCATTAGTCATTAGGTTAGGTTTCTAACTGATTGGATGAACCGCAACTAATTTCAAATCAGATAGAACCAAACCTAATATGTGGTAGTGATAAAGATATGAACCAGTTAAGAGGACGGGGGGGTTGAGACTTAGGGGGAAATTTTCTAGAGGAGAACAGGTCTTTCCGACGAGAGAAAATGACAGGGATTACTCTGGCGAGAAAATTGATTTCATGTTGGGGTGAAGGAGGAGTTATTCTGTGAGGCAGAATAGAATGAGAACGAATCCTAAAGAGGATAAGATTTTTTTTTGCCATGAAAGCAAGTAAGCAATACATCAGGGGTGTTGGCCGAGAAACAGTCATGAGCGAGTAATTTCTGTACTGTTTGTGTTGATTGTTTTTTTTTCCAAAAATGATTGAAATGATATGAATGTCAGGGAAAGGATTAATGAGTAAGGTGTAGAAGTTAGTAGCAGGGAATTATGCAAGGGTAGCTGTCTCCTATGCTATACGACAACCTAGGGTATCACAAAGCCCCCCCTCACTTGCTAGCCTATAGTTGTCTGCATTGAAAGTAGAGGGTGGGAAGAAATAGAGCATTAATATCGAAGGAAAAAGAGCATAGGCCTATTACCTAAAGAGGAAACTACTTGTGGCCTTCAGGACCGTTAGAGTGCACAAGAGATCCAAGGATGGTGTAAGATTCCCCATCTTCAGTGTTTGTTGTAAAATGGATCTTGGGTTTGCCTAATATTAAGATTGAGCATGTAGCTGAGAATGGATGATTTAAAAAAAATGCAGTGCAAATATCTTCCTTCTACAATTCTGCAAATCCAAATGCTTGGAGAGAAATGGCAAATTTCAGAACCCAAGGTTTTATAAAAACACATATTAATGACCACTGGGTTTCATAAGTACCAAATTGATTTTTTTTAGAATGGCCAAAATATAGACATTTATGTTATTTATATCAAACTTTTACTTTATGACACAAAGTTCAAAGGTGAGATTTTTCTTGTGATCATTCAATTTTCAAAATTGTTTTTTTTTATCGAGAATTTCAAATTTCTGCAAAGATAACGACAAAAGTTGTTTTGGAATTTGTATTTCAGCGGTTGATGATTATAATTCTACAACAAGAGATAAACAACTTAGAAAGGAATAAAGAAGACAAGCCAGTGTTTAGACTTCATTCCTTTTTTCTTTAATTCTCATTATTTACTATGAATTAAGAATTCATGCAACCTTTCTTCTTTGCAAAGTGTTTAATCCTTCGAGGCAAACTCAAGGAGCTAAAAGTCAAGATAATTGCAAATACGGAAAATCAAACATCAAATTCGTAAAGAAAAAAGCCGAGATTAATTAAAGTTGATAGAAAATCATCATTTTCGTGTTTGAAAGCTATTAAAGGTTCCTTATGCGACTCTGTAAAATAAGTGAATTAGACTCAGAATTAGCTTGAAAGAAAAGATCTAATGGGATATCATTCTTTCTCTTCTTTGACTTAATTTAGCAAATGAAATGGATTAGTAAATGTTTTGGCGGTAATATTTTCTTTATTTCTGCCTTACATCCCATTTCGCAGTAATTAACGAACCGCACGTTTTTGAAACCTTTAGTGCTCGGAGAATTTCCGATTATTAGTACCAGAATATGTTAAAAGAACCGCTTTATAAGAGGGTAATGTTTAATCATGAGCCAACGTTCAGTATGGACTTTATCATACAATCTTCCGTCGTATACTGAGAAAAAGGCAAAGTTCTAAACAGAGAAATATAAGCAATCAAATACAGTGTGTGGAGTAGAGTATCACTAAAACTGTCGTTTGAGAATAAATTTGTGCTAAAAGGAATATATTTATATTTCCTTTCCGAAAATTTAAAACGGGGAATATCGAGTCAATTGTGGATTCAATAACTTTTCTCTAATGAAAATTATGACAGAAGAAAGTTAGGTGAAATTTTGGAAAATGTCAGCCCTCAATTTCTTTAGATAATTTATATATATTTGTGCTTAAAAACAAGTATTTTTTAATTCAGGGACTGTTTTTCCTTGGTTAAACTCCCAAATTCGCATCATATTGTATGTATTATATATAATTTTTAAGGTAATTTCAAAAAGGTAGGTTCGCCCCCATACCCCTCTTTAATTAGGGGGGGGGGGGGTTGCACCTCCACACTGCTTCAGTTTTAAATAAATTCGTAGAATACCTAATTCAAAAGCATTAGATTCAAATTTAAAGGCGATTGGCTAATGTCGTTCTGCGTCTAGTTTTATACGGTGTTGCTTGACTTCAGACATATAAGCCTCGCCCCTGAATTTTATTTAAATCAATCAGATTTTCTTTAAAATTGATTAATATAAAATTTACATATAATATTCTAATTAAAAAAAAAATCTTTCAAATTGATTTATAATAGAATATATATGTTCCCAATTAACAAAGGAGCTTTCAAGATGGCAGCCAATCTATTTTTCGTCAAGGAATCTTAATTAGAAATTTTTCGACCTTAATTTGTGAAAGTGCAATATAGATTATATATCTGATATACACAATATTGCATTTGCGTTGTTTTTATAAATATAGATATTTATAACAAAGCGCCCACACAAGTCGAGGGCGGGCATTTTCTGAAATATAACCAAAATTATATGTTCATGGATAAAATCTTTAACATGGTTAAATTTATTGTACGATTGAAAAAAAATTCAATGTACCTTAACATCAGATGTCCTTTCTTTGAGCAATAAAAGTTTGATCTGAGATTACATAAACTTTCGTTAATAATATTTTTTCTATATTATTTTTTTTTGTGTGTCGTCATACTTTGTTTGCAAGATTTTGTTTTCACTCTTTAGTTATGTTAATACACCTTAAATTGTCTTTAGTTTTTAAATCCATTAAATATCTCTCATGTTTACCTGCGGAAAAGTTCCAGGTCTAGGCGTCGCTTTTTAAAAAAAGGAGTAAAGTTCAGTTGTACACACTTAGAGCCTTGAAATGACCTATATGACCATGGGACATATGGTTATTCACCATGGAGATTTCAAATCTGCCATTAGAATTGGCGCTGGGTAGCGTTATCTAGTGTCAGAAGCCTCATTCGGCCTTTTAAAGGCACTTGTAAGTGATTTGTACCATGGGAAACCATCAATGCAATAACCATTTATCATCTTATCACAAAACGCTGCCGGTCATTGGAGGGAATTCCCTCTTGTAACTCTGCTGTAGGCAATTCTGTTTGTATTTTTATATTGCTAAAAATTTCAAAGTTTTCAGACTGAAACACTATTTCCAACTTTAATATAAAGCAGTTTCGAATGCATTTACTTGGCCTTCTATCTTAAATACCTCTGGCGAAAAGTCAACTCATCTGTGCTCTTAAATAAATAAAACTATTTTTGCGTGGTTAAATTAAGCTTTCTAAGAAAAGAGATAAAACGAATTATTTTATACTATAAATGTTTTAAACAAAATCTTTAATGTAAATATATTGAAATAGTCTGAATTAATGATTAAAAATCTCTACCCGTATAAAATGCATCTAGTGTCCTGTTTCAATGCTGACTTTGATAAACAGATTAAAACACTTTAGTCTTAGATAAATGACGAGTAATTGAAGAATTAATTAAATGCAGAATTTCAAATCCAAGCAATATCCAATTCTTGAAGTGAGCAGAGTCGATGAAAATAAAATTAGTATATTTTCCAACGGAGACATATTTAGCTAAAGGCTTCGTTGAATATGGGATACTGGAGCATCTTTTTGTTGGTGACGTTTTCTCATATATGTGTTCCAAATCCATTTTATTTTTCTTTGTCAATTCATTTATGTAGAAAAGTATTATGCCCTAAATATGTGCATTCCTTTTTTTAATTTTCCTCCTCATTGATCATGTTGTTAAAAATAAAATGGAATGTTGCAGGATAAAAATAAATATAAAGATGAATAAAAAAAAAAAAATGAAGGGCCCTGATCGAATTGCTCTTTCGTAGTTTGAATTGAGCGGATGTTTGGGTGAGAATAGAACTCATGTTTTTTTTATCAAGTATTCAAAAGTTATACTTTATTATTAGATATTCCGAAAAGTTTGCGCTGGTTTGAAAAATATAAATATAAAAGAATATTCATTCAATTGGATAATTACCAACATGTTCTAAGGCTTCTTTTTTATTAATTCAAAGAAGAAAAAGATTCTTTAAAAGAAAATTGGTACTAATTCTTTTAAGCTAAAATTGCCCGGCTCCTTAATTTACAACAAGAAAAGTAGATTAACCTCGTTAAACTATTAGCTATGACTATACTTGACTAGTCCCGGAAAGAAAATAAGAGAATTTTGAAAATAATGAACTGGTCAGAACTTTTTAAATAGTGAAATCCTAACTTGTCTAATCAAGTTATTACTTGTGATTTATTAGTGTGCGAATTTCTTTACGTTTTGTTAAATAGAATAAAATGGAAAAAGTGATAGAATAAAATGCTAGATATAAAATGATTAAATCAACCTAATTTGTTTCTAAGCTGCACGAACTTTTTTGATGACCTAAATATTTATTATATGCTAAAAGTGACCATTATTGCTTGGTCTTTTATCGAAAGGTTTAATCCAAATGAAAACAATTCGAGAGATTATAAGAAATAGAATGGGTCCCTATAAAATACGATTATCAATAAATTAAGAATGAAAGGAATTAATACGAGCAATAATAAAATGAGTGGCCAAACAAAATGAAATCAGCCTCGCAAAGAAGAAATAACACCTGCAATCAAACAATCTTGGAGGAAAGAAATCTACAATTTGACCACTGATATTCAGCTAGGATTAGAATCGCATCCATTAATTCTCTTTTAGGTCTAGGTTCAATAGTGTGTAAAATATTGAGAAAATAGGAATAATTTAACTAAAGTTTTAAATAGAAACTCTCTTTCTTACATCTCTTACTTCTCTTTTACATCTTCATGATCAAACTTTTGAGGAAAGTCGAACGATGGAGATAGTATACTTCGCTTGAGCCTCTTCCTTAATGGGAGTCAGGAAATTAACGCAAATGTGCCGTCACCAAAGTCTTATAATAAACGCAGAACCTTCAGACTTCGAGAATGCTTTCAGTGGAATGTCTCAGTCTTTGGTTTTTCACCCTTTATCCTTCTTTTTATCTAAGTAAATGATGCGTCTTCTCGAAAACGCTTGGCTTTCTCTCGAAGAGAGGCTCCCACGGCATTGAGGCTCCAGTTACATGCCGAAACTAGTAATTCGAAAGCGAAAACGCACTTAAATCATGACTGGACAATTTTTATGCAGTTATTTATCATATATTCCATCTTTCCACTCCAGTATTCTTTCACTTAAAGGCCAATTTTTCAATAAATCGTCCCCAGAACGGAGCGCAATTAAATTACCAACATATTAAAATAAATAGTTGCTTCTAAATTTGGCTAACGATAACAAGTTGAGAAGAATGGCAACTAGAGCCGAGAGTCGTTAGGCTTTGCCAATATATGAATATGAAGATCAACTGGTGGTTAGTTTAATGTTTAATACCGCCACCCGTTACTTTTTAATCGTGGAGGAGATCAACTGATTAGATAAGAAATTTGAGAAAGAGTAGGATGACAATCGCTGGCTATCGGGTAAGAATCATTGGTGGACCTCAAGGAGCATAGAAGAAGGGGGAAAGGGTCAATCATTTTCTCTAATTCCCCAGAAACAAGGAAAGATTCTTGGCGGTACGCCCCCACCCCACTTTGGATGATGTAAATAAGAAAACCACGAAAAGTTGAATAGACAGTGGCGTGGCGATTGGATAAGGTGTGAAAACTTATGTCTTCGCTAATGCACACGGGCCACCTCCTTGTCGGCTGCTTTCTCCTCAAATGGCGAATATTCCTGCAGAACTCAATCCCGGTATACTAGAGTAAATATCAAACGATTTATCCGCCCCTCTACTGAAAGCGCCGTCCAATCGTGGTAATATTAAATAAATATTACTACAATATTATAGAGAGTGATATTATGCACACTAGATAATTCTCTAAGTGATAAAGAGTTATTTTCGTCAAATTTTAAGAACCTTTAAAAAACTCAGGGTAGCTAGCGGTATCCCTTGCACATGCAAGAAATCGACTTTCCAAAGAACACTTATATTTCACCTCCTGGGCACGGTTCGGCTCATTCACAACAAGAGACTCGTCCCAGAAACGGGTGACCTATGGTTCATTTTGAATTATTCTGGCTTATTCCACTCTTTAAAGAAGAGTATAAACTTTGGCTAAGATGAATTCTTCAGTGGTGCGAATGACCATGAAGATTATGAGGCCAGTGTTCGTGAAAACACTCGGCTGTCTCTCGAAGAGTAGCCCCGAAGTCATTAAGGCTCTGGTCACCTGCCAAAACTAGTAATTCGAAATGGCAGTAAAATAATTATCTCCACAATTTTGATACAGTTATTTATGATATATTTAATGTTTATATCCCAGCATTCTTTCCATTAAAGCTTAACTTTGCAATAAATCTCCCCATTGCAAAGCGTCGAATTGTTCTCGTCTTTTCTCCATTAGCATACAAGAATATTATATATGATTAACAATAAAAAATAACTGTGACTTTGATTTATAATTATATTATATCGGCTTTGTCTTATGAACATTAGATTTAACAACATAAGTCGGGTTATATAAATTATCTGAATTTTTTGTTGTCTTTTTTGTTGTATTTTTCAACCATTGCTCCTCGGGCTGATTTGGGATGGATACAAGAGCCTTTTATGGTCTTTATTCTCTATTTCTTTTCTGAAATTCATCCTCCAATGATAATTAGAAAACTCATATTCAAAGTTTATTTTCTTTTAATTAACGAATAACACTCGGGTATGTTAACAAAGAAAAGATTTTGAGTCGCCATTGGATACAGCACGGTGCTTCATTTGTAAAGATGATAGGTTAAATTTACGTCTGATACGTGATTAACACAAGGCCTTATTTGAGATTATCCAATGGAAAACACAAACAGAAATTGCGTGGATTTATAGAATAAAACCAACGCATTTTGAAAATGGAACGACTTTTCCATTATTCATTTATATGTTGATTAAAAAAGAATTAATTCACTGAGTTAACAAATATAATTCATATCAAATAGACCTAAGCCAATGGTAAGAAAATATACAATTATCTGCACTCGTTGCGAAGCCATTTTCTTTCTAGCAGGGAACCCACTGTTTAACTTGAAATCCGGATCACGGGTATATACAGAGTAAGGCAACTGCGTAAAGATTACTCGAATCGCGACTTTATCCTGTGATTAATCAACAACACACGAGGTGGCTTAAATTAATTCAACACGAAAAAAAATCCTTTACATGGTTTTACCCTTTTTTCCTCTTGAATTTTCTTTAAACCAAAATTTTGCTTTAATTTAACATATAAAAATAGGTAAAAGATGAAACATGGTCCAACGTCGGGGCTAATCGTATATTTCTTAATACTTTGATGCTTACAAAACCTCCAGGATAAAAAATAGCAGTCTTGGCAGGGCCGCTTTAAAGAGCTGCGGGGCCCGTAGCACAAGGAACAGCGGAGCCCCCACCCGTATATATATATATATATATATATATATATTTTATCTCCCCCATCCCCCCCCCTTTTCCTCTGCAGAGAGGGAAAAAATTATCTGAGGAATTTAAAAGAACTGCTAATATGGCTTGGCGGATTCAACTGAAAAAGGAGTATTTTATTTTGTACACCTTTGTTTCCTTTTTAAAGGACATCACCGCGTAATACTATAACATAATGCCAAACCTATTATACTATGCAGTATTCTCTAGTGAGGTTTTCTATATTTTTCCTATTAATAGTAATATCATATATAATATTAATATAAGCAATCAGGAAAAGGAATAATTATTTTGTCTCGGCCTTCTGTGCCTAAGGGCAAGACTTTAAATAATTACTAACCTTTTGCATCCCCGCGGGGCTCCCTGAAGCGCGGGGACGGTCGTAAGTGCTAAATGTGTTACTAGGTTAAACCAGCACTGAGTCTTGGTAATTAGGTCACACCCATTACTTGGATAAAAGACACATTTTATTAGGTTCATTTTGAAGCGCTTAATTCAAATCCGACATCCGTTTATTGTGTTAAGGTTTCAAAGTTGATTAAGAGTAATTTATGTTTTACTTAAATTTTCACCATAAAACGCATGTAAGCTTTTTGCTATGTGCCTCAGATTGATCCTAATGAAATTTATGTCTCATTATAAAGACTAACCTAACTTAACAGAACATACCTTAACCGAATGTAGTTAAATAAAGCAAATTTAGAAACTGACTAAACAATAAAATGATACAAACCTTTTAAATGGACGGGAAACGATATAACTTTGTCACATTTGTCAGAACAAAGTGAAGACTCTAATGAACTTCAATATCATGAAAAATGAGATAGCGAGCAAAGTATTTTGAGTAGTGTTCCTTTTTAGGTACATGTGGTAGTGTTCCTCGTTTAGTACTTGTGTTAGTTATGCTTTTGAGTTTTGGGGATGTTCTTTTTTATTTCATGTGTTCAAAATCCAGCTCTTCACATTCTTTCGATTGTTTGGGTCTTGTAATAGGATCCATAAAGTTTCCCGACTGTTCCACATTCAATTAAGTATAAATAAGAACCTCACATAAAACACCCGTATTCCACTGATCACTTAATATAATAGACGTCACTTAAACATACTTTTTATAGGTGAGATCAAAATATCTGGACATTTGGGAGGGATAAAAAACTTTAGAAACACCTTTATTACTACTAAATGCCCAAACTCCTTAATGAGATTGACCTCAATTATATTTATTTTTACAAATTAGTTTCGCTAATTTCGATGGTAATGCCATGACCTTAAATTGGAATTACCTTATCGTGCATGCTAACTATTTTGGAAAAAATATTCATGTAACTAAATTTAAAACATTGAAAATTCCATCTAAGAACAAAACAAAACTTGCTTATTTTAAGAGAGGCGTAAATTTGGTTCTGTTCTGTACTACCTCGTTAAGCGAAAGTACCGGACGTTTGCAGAGTAATTATAAATACATCGAGACTTGGTGACATTTTGCTGCACAAAGTACAAGATGACAATAAGTATTGTCAGCAAATAATAGCAATAAGAAAATATTATTAACACTAACAATATACATTTGCGCAAGAAACGGGAGGTAAATTTGAAGAGGCATAAAAAATAATAGGAATAATGTGATTTTAAACTTTGGTTTGCGTTGTGTTCTATTATTCTTATTAGCCTCAGCTTTAGAGAGTGAAAGCAGGTCTGATACAGAAACCTCTTTTGTGATCAAAGTTTTTCCCCAAAATATTCGTTGGATTTTCCGAAGTTTGATTACAAATAATTAAAGCAACAAGTAATCTACAATTGCAAAAAACACAAATGTCCGTAATTTTAGCTTTGAATGCCTAATATCACGAGTAGAGTCTTTTCCTCTGGTCCTCATCATGGATCAACGTATATATAGTTACAATTTAAAAGTCAACATAAATCGTTTAAATATAAGAATATGAGAATGTTTTGAGCGGTAAAAAGAGGCAAATATTCTTGTGATTATGCGGTATTAACGACACATCCCTAATATTCTCATATCTTACTACCGTCTGATTTTAACCTTTTCTACCAATTAAAATTTGTTCGTAGTAAGAATTCTCTACTCCAAATAAATAAAGCTGTTCGATGTGTTTGAATTAGCGCTAAACCAGAGCCATTCTCTTCAAATGACATAAAGAAATAAGCATGAAAATGACAAAAATGAGATTCAAATAAAATGAATTACTTTGCTCATCTGCCAACTAACGGAATACTCGTACATATGCATAGTTTTATTTCACGTTATTTAGCACACAATGCATTCACTCCAGCTCTCTCGCCGATTACAAAATTTTCAGTACAAAAAAGGCAATTGTCGAGTGTCGTAGAATGACTCCCGACGATACCATATATCACTATTCGTTGAGGGAACTTCCTTAATTATCTTTAGAGTGCGTTACTGTCTGGCGGCCGATATTATGTATCTTCGATATGCTTAAGAAGTGGAACTGAGCTCAAGGATAATAAAATTGCTATCATTAATAAAATAGAGTTTTATTAATAATAACTATCAACAAACACAAGACGGAAAATATTGACATAAACAGAGAATTGAAAGGGTCGTGGGGGCTCGGCTAATCCGAGGATTTAAAGGATTTAAAAAGGTAAAACAAATATAGAGTTAAAGAGATGGGATGGTTCGATAAACCATTTAAAGCACAGGATAGAATTGACAAAAGGGTTAAGTACTCAAAGGTGACGTTTGGCTTACGTAACTTTTGCACTAGTGGTGCAGTGGTAGGTGGCGCGAAGGAGTTTCGGTCCGCTGGCGAGTTCCAGCCGAAGGGGGGAGGATTAAAGGATCCTGACGTGGCGTCTTGGGAAGGAGAACCGTTTCTCGACGAACTGCTTGAAGAACAATGGCTGTTATAGGTTGTTCTCTTCTGAACATGGGGGGGATGATAACCGTCTCTTGTCTACGGGCTCAAGAACAATGGCTGTTCTAATGATGTTCTCCTCTGAACAACAGGGGGGGGGTGAGAACCGTTTCTTGGCGAAGGGCTCAAAACGAACAATGGCTGTTCTAATGCTGTTCTCCTTTGAACAACAGGGGGGGAAGCCTTGGGGACTTGGCGTCACGGAAGGCTCGAACCTTTGGCACTCAACGAATATTGTCCTTCTTCTAGGACAAGTGATGGTTAATCTCTAGGTCGAGGTCCCTTGGCGCACAAAGGGAGAGAGGGTCGTGGTGATGTTTCGCGACGAAAATCTGGATCTCCAATCTGATCTTAGTGGTAAAGTTTCCATATAAATAGCCAGGACATCTCCTTGGCCGGGGGGGGGGACAATGGAGTGGAAGCTTGCAGGGAACGCACAGCCGGGCCGGAGAACAATGCCTTATCTGCTCATAAGCTTAACTCAATCTGGCGAGGTCGGCGTATGGGGGCGAACGGGGGGACGATAACCTCCTTGTTTAAACATTGACATCCGGTAGCTGTGATAAGACTCCAAGCCTCGAATCGAAGATGCACGTGGGCAGCATCGTGGTTTTAAATAATATGGGATAGGAGTTGAAATTAACGCAGCTTCAACTCGTTCTATCACACCCCTCCATTCCGGGGGAAGTTGTCACTTCGAAAAAAAAAGAGAGAAGGGACAACGATAGAGCTCCGTTGTGGGAAACTCGTTTTCTTGTACCAACCGTACCTTCCTGCACCTAACTAGTATTACCACAATACATATGATTATTTTGATCTTTAGATTACAGGGGAAAATAACCTTTAATACAACTTACAAAAAAAAGGAGCATGGAACAATGAAATGATATAAAATTAGTACATACGGGACAAAATAATTTATACGTAAATTAATGGGTACAAGTATATATACATACAAAAAATTAGACATTGAGCGTTACAAAAGTCAGACATATACATTAATTAATTATATTATAAGACAATCTTAATTTATGTCGTACAAGACGGTATATACCTACAGGGAGATACTAATCCTATGAATACACTTACTCTACGCTATTCGGTAACGCATTCCTACTGAGGGAGTCAGCGACCTGGTTATCGGAACCTTTTATTTAATTTATTTTAAACTGATACTCTTGCAAGAGTAAACTCCAGCGCATGATGCGGCCGTTGGAGTGTCGCACATTCCTAATATAGGCTAACGGACGGTGATCGGTTCCTATTTGAAATTCTTTACATATCAAGTACAGCTTGAATTTATCTATGACCCAGATAATTGATAGAGCTTTCTTTTCTCTAGTGGCATATCTCTTTTCGCGTGGTAATAATTGACGACTAGCATATGCAACTGGATGACTCGTTCCGTCATCCACGTATTGAAGGAGTACACCTCCAATGCTCTCGTTGATCACGTCGGTCTTAACCCCAAAAGATTTTTCCGGGTTGGGCAACTTTAAAATGGGGGCAGAAATGAACTTACTCTTGAGCTGATTACAATGGGAAACAGCGACATCATTCCAACGTAAACGATCGGGAAAATTCTTTTTTTGAAGGGGGCATAGGGAGGCCGAAATTGCAGCGAAATTCGGAACAAATCGCTGATAGGGAGAAGCTGATCCTAGGAAGGATCTTAATGGCTTCTTTGTAATCGGGAGGGGCATGTCGGCGATTGCCTTAATCTTGTTCTCGTGGGAACCTAACTTGCTTTGTCCTATTTTGAAACCCAAATATTTGATGGTTTCGTGGGCAAAATGGCATTTGCTGGGGCCAATGGTGAGGCCATTTTCACACAGTCGCTCGAAAAGAGCTAATAAGGCGGGTAAATGGTGACTCCATTTAATTAGTTCTTGTAGCTGACTCTTTGGACGTGGTGTCAGCTGCGCGTCACTATCCAGGTCAGAGGGTTTCAAAGACTTGCCTGGTAGGGAAGAAGGAGGGCAATCGGCATCAGGTTGGATGCACACTGTCTGGATTACATTAAGGGACTTCGCGAAGCAATCCTCTTCAAGCGCCGATGCTTCGTCCAGTTCTACGAAGGTATCTCCATGGGCGCGTTGGGGTTTCTTTTTTTCTTGGGGTCCAGGGACAGTCTCCGTGTCCTTGTCTGGGGCCTTATCACCTAAGGGTGTTAGTGATTCACATTCCTCTTTTACCGTCCTAAAGTCCTGGTTAGGGGTCTCCGAGAAATCGGACGGTATCGGGGTTCTGATGGGGACGGGCTCCTGGGCTTCTTTCTTATCTCGGCCTTGAGGAAGGGTGGCCTGAAACACAGGGTCGAAACTTACTTGGGGGCTCTGTCCTATAAGTACGGAACAGAATTGTATGGGTGCTACAATGACTTCAGCCCAGCCATTATAATATTGACACTGCAGGTAACATCTAACGACGGGGAATCGGTTCGCCCGCCCAAGGTGGTCATGTACCACCGCAAATTTTTCGTGGTTAGAGGCCACTGGGAGGAGTTCGTCGGACACGATGAAACACGTACATCCTGTGTCCCTTACGAGAGTCGATACTCGGCAGCTGTCCACGCTGCCCTCCTCATATTTAAAAGTTCCCGATGAACTTTTATCAAAAACAAAATTTACCTGGTGGCCTGACGGAGGGGAAGAAGTTTCTGCTTGGGTCTGCACCACCGGGGGAGCCGGGGTTGCATTAATCTGGTGAACTTGGTGGGCTGGTCCGCTTTTAAGTCTAGAATTTGGGGGGCAGTTCCAGCTCATGTGGTTTTCTACACCACAGGTGAAGCATATTATTGGTCGCTTCGGGAAGAGAGATGGAGGAGAAATCTTAACGGGAGGTTTGGAGTCCCGTTGTTGGTTTTGGGGAAAGAAGTTTTGGGGTTTTACGGGGCTCGGAAACTTTGTCAGCTTTCCTGGGAAGGAGCGCGAATCCTTCCTTCTTTCTTCTCGTTGGATTTCTTTTTCTCGTTCTTCTCGTTGCATTTTTCTTTCTCGTTCTTCTCGTTGTATTTCTCTTTCTCGTTCCTCTCGTTGTTTTTCTCTTTCTCGTTCTTCTCGTTGTATTTTTCTTTCTCGTTCTTCTCGTTGTATTTTTCTTTCTCGTTCTTCTCGTTGTATTTCTCTTTCTCGTTCCTCTCGTTGTTTTTCTCTTTCTCGTTCTTCTCGTTGTATTTTTTTTTCTCGTTCTTCTCGTTGTATTTCTCTTTCTCGTTCTATTACTTCCTTTTTTCTTTGAAATTCTGCTTCAATCCGAGCTAATTCAATCTGATGGTGAAGCTCCACTTGTTTTATCCGTTCCTCTCTTTTTCTTTCTTTCCTCTGCTCCTCTTGAATGTACTAAGTTAGTTCTTTTCCGGAGAGTCCCAAGGATTCTCCTTGCGCTTTAAAGATTTCAAACTGAGTCATCTTTGCACTTGGGGGCGCACTAGTCAACCAACTAAAAATCCTTGCAACAAGAATTATGCCTCTATAGAATCAGCCTACCTAAATATGGGCACTGACCTATTCGTACTTGGTTTCTTACTCTAAATAACCCCTGACTAAAATCACACAAAAAAAATACAAACAAATCATTATAACAGTTCCTTGAGCTACTCCAGCTTCTTAAGTTTAAAAAAAAAGGGGATAGCAATCGTTAAAACAAAAGGGAACTACTATATTCTATTATTATAACGAATGACACTATGCTTTACTCGACTGAGACCAGTGTTTGCAAAGATATAGCGTTAAACCTTACACACCTGATACCAAATTTAAATAGTATATATATATATATGTCGTAGAATGACTCCCGACGATACCATATATCACTATTCGTTGAGGGAACTTCCTTAATTATCTTTAGAGTGCGTTACTGTCTGGCGGCCGATATTATGTATCTTCGATATGCTTAAGAAGTGGAACTGAGCTCAAGGATAATAATATTGCTATCATTAATAAAATAGAGTTTTATTAATAATAACTATCAACAAACACAAGACGGAAAATATTGACATAAACAGAGAATTGAAAGGGTCGTGGGGGCTCGGCTAATCCGAGGATTTAAAGGATTTAAAAAGGTAAAACAAATATAGAGTTAAAGAGATGGGATGGTTCGATAAACCATTTAAAGCACAGGATAGAATTGACAAAAGGGTTGAGTACTCAAAGGTGACGTTTGGCTTACGTAACTTTTGCACTAGTGGTGCAGTGGAAGGTGGCGCGAAGGAGTTTCGGTCCGCTGGCGAGTTCCAGCCGAAGGGGGGGGGGATAAAAGGATCCTGACGTGGCGTCTTGGGAAGGAGGACCGTTTCTCGACGAACGGCTTGAAGAACAATGGCTGTTCTAGGTTGTTCTCTTCTGAACATAGGGGGGGGGAATGATAACCGTCTCTTGTCTACGGGCTCAAGAACAATGGCTGTTCTAATGTTGTTCCTTTCTAAACAACAGGGGGGGGAAGGGTGAGAACCGTTTCTTGGCAAAGGGCTCAAAACGAACAATGGCTGTTCTAATGCTGTTCTCCTTTGAACAACAGGAGGGGATGAGAACCGTTTCTTGGCGAAGGGCTCAAAACGAACAATGGCTGTTCTAATGCTGTTCTCCTTTGAACAACAGGGGGGGAAGCCTTGGGGACTTGGCGTCACGGAAGGCTCGAACCTTCGGCACTCAAGGAATATTGTCCTTCTTCTGGACAAGTGATGGTTAATCTCGAGGTCGAGGTCCCTTGGCGCACAAAGGGAGAGAGGGTCGTGGTGATGTTTCGCGACGAAAATCTGGATCTCCAATCTGATCTTAGTGGTAAAGTTTCCATATAAATAGCCAGGACATCTCCTTGGCGTGGGGGGACAATGGAGTGGAAGCTTGGAGGGAACGCACAGCCGGGCCGGAGAACAATGCCTTATCTGCTCATAAGCCTAACTCAATCTGGCGAGGTCGGCGTATGGAGGCGAACGGGGGGACGATAACCTCCTTGTTTAAACATTGACATCCGGTAGCTGTGATAAGACTCCAAGCCTCGAATCGAAGATGCACGTGGGCAGCATCGTGGTTTTAAATAATATGGGATAGGAGTTGAAATTAACGCAGCTTCAACTCGTTCTATCACATCGAGTTTGACCTGAGAAACATTAAATTGCTCGGTACACCCCTGGCGGGAAGGTTCTGAAAGATGTTATTTTCAAATGTACAAAGTGAAGAGGACAAAAAAGAAAAAAAGAGCTAGAAACAGTTGTAAAAGAAGTTGTATGTCAGATCTTTAAATACAGACCCTTTAACTCTAATGGAAATATGATAGATAAGGTGCGATCGTGTAACACGAAAATATTGGAAGGGTGCCCAATCGGACAGGGTTAGATATATCCGTGAAGGGCTTTCATTCCCTCTTCATATTTTATAAAATCACCTCAACAATTCTTTTCCTATTTCAACATCTTGTATAATGTTCATTCCATCTCAAGTTTTAGTTCGCTTTAACTTTCAAGTGGAAGCCACTTACAAAAATCGATAACAGTCAACATCATTCATTAGTGAGAATCTTAAAAATTCAGAGAAACTCTCATCATTTTCCAATTGTCTCCTACTGTTTGCGGTTATCACTTACTCTTTTTCCCTAAGTAAACCACAATTTTGGCTTAGATCTTTTCTTTTCATGAGCGTAATGAGTATTTCATGTCAGTCTTTCTTTTCATTATAAGTTTTGGGAACGAGTCCCTCTTCTATGAAGAGGCATCACAATATATCCTAAAAGATAGATTTCAAAATGTGAATTTACTTGTTTAAAATGCTAGGCCAAAACATTTTGACTCAATAACGTTTCATACAAACTTGTTCTTAAAAGTTTGATAGCAATTAATTTATATCCAGGTGTGATGAGAGAAATTTTGCTAGAACTCGATCTCCTATTTCAGATTTCTATTAAGCTTTTAACTTCATGTTTTTAGTCGCGGGCAACTCAATATCTCACTATGGCAGTCGGTCGTTTTTTCACGGTTTTGCTTTTTTTTGGTTTGGTAATAACGTTGTAACTATAAGATTGCAATTGCAATCTTATATGCGTGTATATATTTTCCTTTCACAACTTAATATATCCAAGTCCAAGTCTTTTTACATATTCGTTGAACGGTAAAGTCAAATTCTTTGAAATTTAGACTGATTTCATTCCAATGAGGTTGATTGTATACCGTTTTGTTGTGCGTGACCGGATATTCCACCAGCAGTGATACGTTCGGAAGTGGTTGTTTTCTCCTTGACTTGCCTTGATAGATCCTATGACTGACTTCACCATTTTTTTGTTTCCGATAAAAAAAATGATTTAGACATATATCTTGTCTGATCACTATACTTTTGTGTTGATGGTGCAAAATCTGCTTCAGCATTCCGAAGAATTCCGTTGAAAGCAATATGATCTATTAATTTATTGTTTCTTTCCCATTCAGCTGGATCATAAGATGTTAAACTTTGTGTGAAGGATACCACTTTCACCTCTTTCTCACTGTTTTGCTCGGCACCACATTCATCAGATTCAAATGCATCGTTTGTTTCTACTATATTTTCTGAATCGATATCATTGATGTGCTTACACCGATTGTAATCAGTGGACTGACAAGGAGCGAGGAAAGTATCTAACTTTGGTGTACTGGCCAATTCTTCTTCCAGACGCTTTGCCCCTTTTTTAGCAAGTTCTCTGTAGGCATTTGCACTAAGGTTATTTTTTATTTTTGCCGACATCTTTAATCTGCGAAGAAAAACAAAAACGCCAATCACAAATGACAATGAAATAACATGAAATAAGTGTAAAATACAGTGCTAGTGGCGCCACCAAAACCGGGAAAGTTGAAAATAACAAAATACTATATAGTTTATGGTTATAGTTTATGTACTCCATGAATTGTTTAAGGAGAACAGATTACATAAACTCCTTAATGGAAATGAATATAATTGTTAATTAAAGTTTAATTTTATAAGAAATAGAAAACCAAAATAAACTATTTAATTAATGTAGAAAAATTGATATAGTTATTGGATCGAATGATGACCTTGATCTTGAATTGGCAAAGGTAGGTCATGGATAAATGTATAGGATAGGATTAGGTTATAGCAATTGACTTTACAAAAGAAAGAGTAAGAATTTAAGTGACAACTTATTTCTTTCCTATAGAATTGAAAATAAAATAAAGAGAAGCAACTTTGATTGAAGTGCTTGAATAAATAAATTATATAAAGTCTGCCAAATCGTTTAGAATACTAAAGAATAATATTTACCTCGAAAATGAATAGAAAATCCCAAAATATTACAAACTACTGATGGCCATCTGACTTGTAAACCAAAATATCGCGTCAGCCAAATTCCAGAATATTAGGTTGGTTCTTTTTTCCGGTATTTGTAACGATACAACCAAATTATGTATCAATTTTCATAAACTGCCACCGGTATCATCCTGCCTCTCTAGGCTCTAGCCTAAAAAAGCCCCTATGGGAAATCTGGCTCTGTATCCGTCATCCTGACCTAAAATATACGACGTGCAGGAAAGTTATAGACGGAAAATTCACTTAAGTAAATTCAAGTATAGAAAATTAAACGTCCATCAAATTCCCAACGGCAAAACTACCGCTCATTCAGTTCATATATTTCATCGACGAGCAAATTCCCAAGTGAATGTTAAGGGTTTCCTCAAATGAAGACGATTGACATATTTTCACACATTCCAGTGGTTTTTAATTTATCCTCTCTGTTTATTAACGGTTAGTTTTAAATCAATTAAACATTAAAAAGATATATCATAAACTATTAATGGATTGTAGTAAAGCGCCTAAAAAATAAAAAGTTATATTATTAGCTATGCCTTTTAAATAAGTAATAAATACTGGTCGGGTTCATAATTCTGAACGATTCTTTTCATTTTTTTTGCATAGGCCCTAAAAAAATCCTCTTTAGACAAAACCCCTTCATCGATGGAAGGAATGGTCCTGCGTGGTTGATGCTTTGCATTTTTCCATTGTTCTTTTGATGTTTTCTGTATTGGGAAGTTTTCAAACTGCTGATTGGCTAATGCCCAAGTAGGCAGTCGCCAGATGAGCTCTGAAAAAAATGCTGATTGGTTAAATGCAGCAAAAGCATATTGAATGCGTAGAAGAGTTTGTACCTGTAGCCTTCTGATGAATCCTTTCACAAAATTTCATTAACGTTGGCTGCTCTGACGGTGACTGCCTCTGCATGGTTGTGGTACTCATTTGAATGGTTAATGTACTGTCACCAACTTTCGATACTCGAGATCGAAATTTTGGTTTCTGATATTGTTCACACTTCCAATGAATTGTTTGTAGCACAAATGACCTTTATCACAAAGCTGTTTCCTTTGTTTCTTAGTTGCTCATAATGAAGCGGCATTTCTTTAAGGGTGTTGGCGGGTGACTGCGTTAAAAGTAATAAAGTATCCAACTCAATTAGTAGTAAAAATGGCTGGTGGTATGCGGATGTATTTGATGGTTGGTTTTGTCGGTAAATTTGAGGGTCAGTTAATTTTCCCTCTGTGAATTTTCCGGTAATCGTTCAATTTTAGGTTAATAATTGTTTGTTACTATATATTATCTTATCCATGCTACATTTTTATCGCACATCTAGTTATTCCAACATAATGCCTATAATATTTTTTGAAAGATTCTTGAGGTTAGGATCCCCAGCCATTGCAATGAATGCTTCTGAAACATTAATAAATTCCATTAACTTTTAGTTTGTGTTCTCCATTTGTTAAGAAATTGCCTCAAGATTCCATCTCCTATTCGAGCAAAAAAGGAAACTTTAAGCTTCGGTGCTCCACCAGCAGACAACGTAACATCTTTTATCCACTGTAGCGTCATTTTTGGATAAAATCCGTATTAAGTGTAAACATTTTAAAAACTATATCTAAGAAATAATTATATATGCTTGTGCATTTCTTCATTCATTTTCTTTCGAAAAAAAAGCACACGTTTGTTAAACACGTTTCCGTTCTATCTACAATATCTTTATTCTCAGAGAGTCATATATATCCTTACACCACACTCGATAAATCGTTCTGAATTGGCATTTACTTACCGACAATTCAATAACAAAATAATTCAATCAAAAATATTCCTTTACGAGTCGAGTCTCTTTTAATTGCTATTGGGGGAGACATTTAAAAAGAGGATGTATAGAGCAGATAATTAATTCGCGTGCATTCTCGCTTCCTCTTGCTCTCGACTCTTCATTTAAAGTAGACTCGAATCGGACGCTTTATGATGTTTTTCGCAGCCATCGGATATCTCATATATACGCTCGTGTTTTTCAATGAGCGAGCTTGGATCAAAGCCGAAAATTATATGTTCTTCTTATGTCCTCTCGACATCCTCTGCATACAAGAGCTGGAATTTCTTTTTATCATGGAAAGTAGACAGAGGGAATGTTTAAATTACAAAGCTTTATCAAATATTGAAATAGATTAGTCGGGGAAATTGGAAAAGAGAAATGAAAAAAATTGCTCCAAAGATTTCGTTAATTGGAATAAAGAATAAAAGTGTGTGATCAAACACACGGAACTTTATTCAAGGGGGCATTGAAGGTTAGAGAGAAATAAAAAAATAAGTGAATGAATAAAAATAATAAATTAGAAGGCGGAAAATATCAATAAACCTACGGTTAGAAACGGCACTCTTAATCCAGAAGTGTATTTAAGAGTTCCGTGAACCCGGTTTTTACCTAAAATGAGAAGCCATAAACCCAATTTCAAATCTACAATTGAAATTTGATCACTGAAAATTCGGTGCTTATTGTTATGATCATAACTACCCTAGGCCACGGCAGGTGATATAAATAGAAAAATCCTTCATCTGGAAATTAATATTGACGACGATCATTTTCTTCCTGACTCTGAGACTGAATTGAAAGAGCACTTTTCCTCAAGTACTATAGAGCAAGTGCATGTAAATTTGGTACCTTAGTTTCAGGGGTTTTGACTAGGGGTGCTATTACCCATTCCTCGCGGTTTTGGGGTACCCTCAGAACCGAGTCAAGGAAAAAATTGAGTAAAATCTTATATTATTATTATGTCTATTTACCTCTATTAATTGCAGTGGGCTTACTAAAGAGGATCTTGCAGGCGACCAGCAAGTTATTTCCCTAACAAGTCTCGTACTTTTTCGCATTCTACGCCCAATAAAAAATGCAAACACATATCCCCAATTTTAAGGTAACACCTTACGTTTATTATTTATCATTAATTTAGCATCTTTCAATCTTAACTGCATTCAGAAAATTAAATCAATCCGTCAATTATTGATCCCTGTAACTGACAGAATATTTAGACTTTTTTTAGCGGCGTCCGATTCTATATCTCAATGTCGGTCGGTCGGTGCTCGTTTTGCTTTGTTCAGTGGGCCATAATATGGTAACTATTCGGCCGATTGTGACAAAATTGAAAAATATTCTGTTGTTTTAGATTCTCATTCGAATAATATAAATCCTAAGGTCTTCCCTGGGTTAGTGCAGGAATTATTAAAAGTTTTAAAGGTCGTAAATCAGAGTAAGTGAGAGCACGCGACTTGGGTTAGTAGAACTTGTTTCATTTGACTGCTATACCAAGTGCATATTTCAGCAACCATTACAACGGAAAGACTTGTAATTTCGATAAATAATAAAGTATTGCCTTGAAAAATAAAATAAAATCTTTCACATCACTTCTTTTCCTATTTTGACTCTCCTTATTCCTCTTCAAATTCTGAGCTGCTTTCGAAATCTAGGCTTTTTTTTTCGTTTCTTTAACGAGTTATTGGACGAATTCGAAGAAAGGTGGATAAAAACAATCCATTTTTATTACTATCTGTTTCCACGAAACTGCTATAAATTCTATACATGAAATAAAATCTCTTTTGATCTTCTCAAGTACATAAAATCCAACAAATGCTAGGGGTCGTTATTCTTGACAAAGGATTTTTAGCGAGTGCTATATTTGACATGGTAAAATTGGGTTCACTATTCTTGACGGGAGAAGTTCTCAAGGACGTTTAAATAAGATGAGACGATAGGTTTTGGTTAGGTTAAGTCAAGTTAAACTAATCTACCCCAAAATCCATTGTGTTGAGGCCTAAGAAGTCATGTTTGGGTGTTTAGCATAGTAGATACCGGTCATTTAGCAGTAGTTGGCTATGTAGAGATAGTTGAACACAATGACCGAGAAAACTTTTATTGCCAATAATGGAAAAAGGGGCTCAAAGATGGATCAATTATTCCTAGTAATGAATGGCAACCACACAGAAATGTGTCCCATAATCAAAATTATCAGCACAGAACCATCAAATACTCTTTGTACTTCGTTCATACAAAACATGGTGAATCGTAGTGAAAAAACTAACAATATGCGTGGATGCAAACGCCGATTTCTTCCAGTTTCTTTCCTGTAAACCTAAATCAATATGGGAACGTTTGATGTCGCTATTCTTGGTATGGA
Organism: Ceratothoa steindachneri; assembly: GCA_963969495.1. NCBI lineage: Eukaryota > Metazoa > Arthropoda > Malacostraca > Isopoda > Cymothoidae > Ceratothoa > Ceratothoa steindachneri. The sequence continues at coordinate 75,943,163 of OZ018337.1, forward strand.
AAAGTGGAGTCCTTAATTCTTGACTTGATCGATTATAATTATTTTTAATAGTGAAGAAATGTATGGAGCAAAGCAGTTTCCATTATTATTGATAATTCACTCCCATCTATTAACTAAACACTAGATACTTTTCTGGTAGTATTCATTCGCTTGAAATATATGGTTTTTATCATCCTACAATTCCTTTATATCTGAATAAACTTTGCCGTTTAGGTGATGGTATTTAGTTTTAACTAAATGAATATCAGTTGGTTAAGCTCCGGTGAATATGGAAGAGGAAGAATTTCCAAATCTAACCCCAATATATTTGGGGGGGTGGGGGGTAACGTTCTAAGTATGGTGGTTTATTGTCAGGAAGGGCAATGAAGACCATAAGAGAAGGGATGAGTTTCTGTTGAGATCAAGATATTATTTTGTGCGGGTAAGATTGCAAGAAAGAGCCTAATTTCTCTTCCGCAACAATTAATATTCAACCTCGCTAAACCTTGATTGCAAGAAAGAGCCTAATTTCTCTTCCGCAACAATTAATATTCAACCTCGCTAAACCTTGATTGCAAGAAAGAGCCTAATTTCTCTTCCGCAACAATTAATATTCAACCTCGCTAAACCTTGTCCTACCGAAAGTTAAATGGCTCCTAAACAGCATTCTTTAGCTTAGAAAAGGCCTGCCATTACTATCTTAAAATCCTTATGACTTGTTAGTATAAACAGTGGTTAGACATTACTGCATCTTGAAGACTCCTATACATTACTAGTTTTCTTTAGACACTTGTAGCAAAGTTAGAAGAAATTATACAAATCTAAGAAACATTTATTATATGTATTTTAAAATAGAGATAAATTTCTTGATAATCCTTTCAAAATATACTCAATCTATGTGAAAGCAACATAGAAAGCGAATACTTCGCAAACGTTTAGAATACACCTCGTAGATCTTGTCTTTTAATGTTTTACTGATACTTCATGTCAACAAAATCCTTGTCCTTGGTGGTATAGAGCATGCCTGCCTGTATCGCAGAAACTATGCAGATGAAGGGTTAACTAAAGATTTCTGATATTAAAACCTGATTTTGAACTCATCGAAAAACTATCAGAGTAGAGATAAATTTCAATCCGACAGTGGATAATTCCTTCTATCAAAAATGAACTTATTACAAGTATGAAAGTTCAAATCCAAAAGTGAATAATTCTTTCTTCAGTAGATAACTTATTACATCTATGATAATAATTGCCGTTCAAAGAAACGAAATTTATTTTGAGAATATAACCCATTAAAAGAGAGAACTGTTTATGCGGATCAAATTTAAAAGTAATTATACATCAAAGACGGCAAATTACCCGAATTCTCTAACCTCCACTTTCTATTCAAAATCTTGATTAAAAATATAAATCGAAGGAGTATTCAATTACCCGGTAAGGAAAACTTCCAAATGTTTAATATCGTTCTTTTTATAACCATTCGCTAACTACGAGATAGATTCCTTAACACCGATATTTCTTTATCGTAAGAATTTTTTTTGTTTTGCTTTTCTTCCGATACGGCCAAGCAGTAGCCAATAATTGGCTTAAAATTAGTTAAAACCCGATAAGGGCAAAGAGAGAAGCCATCACCTTAAGACCTTTATCTGTAGCCGGCGTATCTTGACTTTAATTCTTTTGTGATTTTTTTATTGGCTGCAATCATCTATTAAGAATTACAGGAGAAAAAGCACAGAATGTGGGATTTGGCCTATTTTACAGGTCTTTCTTGAGGTTCTTGGTACTTTGATATGTTCTAAAGTGGTAAAATTTCTTTATAGATAATAAATTCTCTTCAGCTTGGAAAAGTCCCATGACTTGTTTTCGGTGCATAATTATAGGCGTAAGGTATTTCTTAGAGTGCCTACTTAAAAAAATAAATAAATTATCGTATAAATTTGTCTTCATAATGTTCATTAGTTTTATCTTTGACTAATAACAGATCCATTTTGGTGACTCATTTTTTCGTGTGTTTTTCCTCTTAAACTACATATTCTTTGATTTTCCTTTGTGTCATTGCATAATCCTAGTTAAGGGATTTACTTAATCCAATTATATTTCCCTTTGCAAAGTTCTCTTTAATTTCACGCCGTTTACTTTAGCAATGGAAGATCTTGTTTTTAGGTCGTTGTTTACGAATAATATCTAACCTAAAGCTTTTCTATAGTATGTCTAAGGCAAATTCTATGGTCTATCTCCCAGTTTATGTTTAATTGATTTACATTTTTTTCTACTGTGAATGGCTTACATTTACTTTATTTATGTTTAAAATACTTCCTTACATTTATTTTATCGTTTTCTCATGTTTTTTCCTTTCTCTTCTTATATCTATACTCATTGTTTGGGTTTCTTAAAATGAAAAAAATTTCACTGATTTAATTCAACGTTTTTTTCTGCATTATTGCATCTCTTTTAGTTTTTTTTTAAACCAGAGTTAAGATCGATACTTAAACCCGTAACAAAGATTTATACTAAACACTAAATAGTTGTTTTGATTTACAAACTATTAGTCTCTGAATAAATCTGCATAAATTCTAGCATTTTTGTTCCGTCGTTGCTCATTGCATTTCCTAACATCGGTTAGAATTTCTGTTCTGTATAAAATTCTTGGTTGCTCTTCTTTTATGTTTGATACTGACTGTAATTTACGTACAGCAATCAAGAGGCCAAATTAATAGAATTATAAATATAATAAAGACTTCTGGTTAGAGAAGAAATGCTTATAGGAAGACAGCTCGATACTCATTGCTCATCTGATGCAACAATATTGATTAAATGCTTCTTTTCTGTTGATCATAATTTCAATCTTTTCCCTCTGAACCTCAGTTCAAAGTTTTTGCTAAATAAAGATGCCAGACTAATGAACTAATAGTGGCTTTGTGAGGATCAATTCCGCAAGTAAATGCAGCTAAGATGCAGTAAAACGGCGTGGACCGCATCCTCGCCGAGGTCAGCTTCGCTTCCAACGCTCCATGCGGTGATCTCGAGACCACGTGGGACCAGAAGGGCACGTGTTCGCCCTTCTACCTTATTCTTCTAAAGTGAAGATATAATTAGAGGAATTTCAGCTGTATAAGAACTCGCTAATACACATGTAGTTAAATTTCTATATTAATTCACCGGCACCTCATTAAACATTGTATAAAGGTATAGTATCAGACATGTTAATGTATTCTAATACCATGTAATAACTGTAATCTTCTTAGTAGCATACTGTAGAAAAAACAATAGCATGTAATCCATTTTATTCTCAACAGTGTGTGACAGCTTTGGATAGCTTTCCATTACTATATACACGCTTATTCCAGACCTCCTCGCAGAAGCCGGTAATAACTAAAGATGATTTAGGGCAGAAGTCTAACCTCGCACCTCAGTGAGAAAGATGAGCAACTCAGAAATCATTAAGCGATTACAATCAGAAAAGGAGACAAAGCAGATATTATTGCCATCATAGCTACAGGACATTACTAAGCGCTAATGAACCAAGATTTCGAAAAATTACTAAAAACCCATTCGAGGACATCAGGAAGAAAGTGATTTATATTAGTTATATTGAAGGGTGTACCCGGAGTTTGCACATACGCACACACTCGTATGCACATTATAGGTGTGTACCTGTTTGTTTGTGCGTGCGAGTGTGTGAGGGAACATTTTGATAATAAACCAATAGGAGGGGGGTGTAGACTCGGAGTGCAAGGTAATGTGTGCATATATGCTCGTATATGTGTTTATGGATTTGTATGTACGTGCGAGTGTGTGCCTGTGTGTATACTTGGGGTAGAACCTTCAATACTCCGAGTGTACAAACACGCACAAACTCGCAAGCACATACAAACACGTACACACATACACGAGCATAAACACACATGACCTTTTATACCCCCCGCCCCTCCTTATTGGTTTGTACGCAAAATCCCCCCCCCCTCATCTACGAGTTTTGAATATTAAGGTTTCGTCTCGTTTCTTTTAACAATAATAAATACATAACAATATTCGGAGTATTTAATGTGGCGAGGAGATGATTATCGCTATTCAATGATTTTAGTGACCTTTTTCTTGAGTCATAGTTAATACCGTCTTTGACACATTTGACATTAGTAAATATCGAAAGATTAATCAAGATTATAATCTCTCGACCATATTTAACATATCTGGTAGTTACAGGTTTTTTTCGAGTGAAATGCCCCGAAAAATAATTTGGTGTCCTTAATGAGAAGGGATATAAACATCGCTTCTCAACTATTTTTAGTGACCATACTGACTTTCTGCAAACACACACACACAAACATGAGAATACACACCTATTACATTTTTAATGAACCCGACCTCACCCCCCACCCCTTCTAATTGTTTTAACATCAAAACTTTCGCAGCCCCGACGCCGCCCTCCCTTCATTTGTAAGGATAGAAAAACCAATTCGAAATCTTCATCATAAAAATTCATAGCTTTGCTGGGAAAAAGTCTTTTTTGCTCTTGGTTAAACTGATTAAATTTGAAGTTTTTAACTAAACATAAGAATATGGAGCCATTAACAGAAGATGAATGGAGTTCATTCGTCGAGATCTGCGATTTTCTCGAATATTTCACCGTTTTGCCATTTACAGCATCGTTTTCAGAGCAAGTCGTTTTATTTTTTTATAACTTGTTTTTTCTTAAAAAGTCAAGGCTGTTATAATGATTTATTTTACATTTAAATTCAAATATGCAGACATTTTCTACAGTTTATAAATCGAAAAAAACATATCTAATCGATACTAACCAGATTACATAGGGGGATATAATATAGACAATTTAGTAGATAGACTACACAATTACACATTTCCAACTTACAATTAATATTTATTGAGTGAGTGAAATCAATTTTCTTTACACTCTACTACAAATATTCCTTACAACGATTTTTTCGTTATCTAATAAAAAGATAGATATGATTTACCGATTGTCATCTGCTGAATGAAATAGACACAAAAGAAGTCGCAAGAGTTTAAAAAGTAACTATGAACTTCGAATGGATTGACGATAATAAGGTTTTATGAATATAAACATCGTTCTGGAACCCTAGACATTGGCTATCAAAAATTATACAAAAGAATATTAACTTTGCCAATAAATTAACATGCTTTCAAATGTGTGATTATATTTGTTGGAAGATAAAAGTTATTATTTAAAGAGGGTTGAAGATTTTTTTATGTAAAGAGAATCTAGCAAGTAAAATTCTGAGATGTAGGTCTATAAAAATTCGGTTGGCAATAAAATTATTGTGTTTAAGAATAAATAAATCTCTTAGGCGCAAGGTATTGTCTCTTTCCATTATATGTAGTGTTAAGATGCAATTCTTTTAAGAACTCGTATTCAGAAATTCTTTACATCCTAACAGCATATAAACAATAGAAACTGAGCCTTATAATATCTTACCCTTTTTAAATTTTTTCATAAATAAAAACGCATAACATATGATATGGCAGAGGATAATTTAAGTAGGAGATATCAACAACAAGTTTTACCAGATTTGGCATAGAATCAACCATGTATAAATACATATTGGACAATTTGTGGTGATGATACCAAAACCTAATAGAAACAGTCATTTGTCTTTGCGCAGTCGAACAGTCTTATTCTAGAATCCCGAGTTTTAATATTACCCATAGATTTATAATCAGAATCACTTGCGAAGAATTTCCCAACTAATTTAAGACAGTCAATCCACTCTTTGAAGAATAAGCGCATTTTTGGACAAAGGTGGCATTAAGTGGGTTCTTGTTAAAAATGCCTTTTCTATCATTAAATCTCTATATATCATTTGGAACGAAAGAGTTGACACACTTTCCTTGTACTTATCGTTCTTCATCCTTTCCTCAACAATAACATCTACACAGAAACCTCTTCTTAGTTGTACAGTTTTGCGCGTGTTAAATGTATCATGATTGAAAGGGTTCACATTTCCTCCATCTTATTACAATGATCTTCAATTATTTCACTTTTAAATGCCATTTGTCTGAGGACTTAGCCTTTTCCATTGAATTGATGTCCATTTTTCATTATCCCGTGCCTAACGCAACCGTTCATTTCTTCATGGTATCAGTCGATAATTATTTACGCAAAGGCATTCTGGCAGTTCTGCCAACTGCAATAATCCTTCCTCGACCAATTGTCGATCAGTGAAGAAAGATATGAGAGAGAAACGGATGAAGAAAGTAAATCTAAAAAATAAGAAGTATTTAAGTTTAAACTTCACAAAGAATACATTAGGAAACTTCAATAAATATGGGTGGCAAACCAGCTCAAACCAAAATCTCAATATTTTTGTCTTTGCCACAATACAAACCCCAAAAAATCATAGAAAGAAAACATCATAAACCAAATTCTAACAACTAGTCAATAGCATGAAACGAACCACATAGTCAAAAGTTTTGAGACTTATATTATTTCATATAAGAAAATAATTAGAAGAAATCAAACGTCGGATTTTGTTTTAGTAAGTTTCTATAATAATTTGAAAGTGAAAATCAATTTTATTAATTACTACAATCAAATTATTCCCGCATTCAGTACATACAATGATTTCCCTTGTCATTCAGGACTGTTTCACTTAATTTTGGCATGCTTGATACCAGATCAGGGATGATATCTCGACTGATATGGCTCCTCATTCACCAATCACAAGTTCACAACTGATCAGATTTGGATTGCTTATGTTTATCAACCGCCCACAAATTCTCTAATGTGTTATAACCTGGTGAATTCCCTGGCTAAGATCCCGGGAAGTTCACTGTTATTTTCAGCCCATTACTTTGTTATTGTGTTTTTGGGGGGAAAGGTGTAGCAATCTGCTAAAAAATACAGTTATCATCCTCAAATAAGTCCGGCACTGTTTGGAAAAGGTCGTAATGAGCACGTTTTGGTAACCTTTTGAATTTAGTGCAGTGTTCTCAGGCAAAATTGTTAGATCTCTAGACATGGAAATTATCCAGAAGCTCCAAAAAAAGGGTATGGAAGATTCATCAGAAAATATCAATTTGCCTAAGTATCCAACAATCTATTCGTTATATTTCTTACAATGGTTGACTCTATCTCTAAGGTTATCCTTATTCCGATGAGCCTTCTTCGCACCACAGTCAACTTGAGACATCAGTCGAAAAGTTTCTGCCTCACTGTGCGCGTTGAACCATTAACCATTGCTTCTTTCAAATCATGACCTGCTTAGCAATGGAGGCAACCATATTCTTGACTTGGATCTTACCGGGAACTGGTCTACTGTTAGGCGTCCGTAAGACTTCTTAACAGCAGTACAATCAGTCCTTTAAAGTAATTAATAATTCTAAATATGGCACTCCTTGATGCAATAGTCTTAACATCTATCTCTTTGCATTCCACACCTCTTGGATTGCACGCTTTTCTTTGGGAAGAATCATTTCTAGAATTAAAAAGGATTAAACATTTAGTTATAATAATAAATATTACGAAATAGATTATAATTACACACCATCATTCATTTAACCCATAGTTATCTTCATTAACATTTGGATTGAGTGGCAAATCTCGAGGCAATGAAAATCTTTTTCTACGGGAAGAGAACCCGAGTGCGATTTTGGATATGCAGAAGAAATGCACAATTTTCTTATTATTTTGCAAATACTGACTTGCAATAATATAAATATTAGAATAATTATTCATATCCCGGAAATTTTAAAAGGGAATGAAAAAAAATATAAGTATAGACATGTATTTTATACCTGACAAAACTCCAATGATAAAAAAAGTTTAGAAATAAAAAAGGAAGCAACTAAAATTGTTTAATCTTTTACGCCAACGATGATTAAAAATAACTAGAGCAGAATCCCCTTTTGTCGAGATCACTATTCTTGCCTTAACAGAATTCCATTTCATTAATTGGCTCCATTTTTGTTTTTCTCTTCATTTTCTTACATTCGACTACTCTTTGTTTTTTTCTTTGAGAGGAAAGAAAGGAAATATCTTAATATAGCAAGCTTGGTATATTCCTTTCTTGGTTAACGAAGAAATATAAGTGAAGATATAAAAAAATACCAGAAGTAAATTCACTTCCAACATCGATTTTCAACAATTTAATTCTTATGTCTCGTTAATCAGAGACGCAGCGAAGCATTTTCAAAAACATCGAGGCTCTGATTCCTGGTGAAAAAGGCTACCTGGGAAAGGTTGAACGATAGAGAAATGGGATGCACATTAATTTTATTTGGCTTTGTAATACCAAGAAATAACTTAATTACGGCGACTTATGCTCTTTGTGGCAACCAACAGAGAGTGTTATTAGAAACCCCCCCCCCCCCAAAAAAAAACAAGAAGTAATCTGAGCAAAATACACTTTAAGTTCTAGTGAGCTGATTCTCATTATAATTATTATTGGCATAACCAAGCAAAGAAAATGGGAATATAGGCAAAGAAAAGCTCTCGTTTTATAAATGTTGATTCTCTCACGAGCTTCTTCTAAACCTTTTGCTATCTGCGAAAAGAGGAAAAAGTGCGAATGGGTTTACGTCAGTTATTGCAGTTGTCTTTTATATATGCCAGTTGTGGTTGAAATTCAAGAGCTTGATGGTGACTCAAAAAATAAGAGAATTTAAGACTTGTAAGTCAATCTTTCTGCTTAATGATGGCCAGGATAAACTACAGGTCTTTCAAATCTTCTTAGGTACTTTCCGGTACTATTCAAGTTTTTGGACTTAACTTTGTCTATATTTTCTCTTTTGTCCTTTTTATTACTATTAACCAGATATCTTAACAACGCTAAATGATTTTTCTTTAATTTATAAGTTAGTTCACGCAACTTAAAACAGGCATGACATTTGGTCTTTCAAAGCCTCAGCAAAGAAAATTGTATTAAAAAATTAAACACATGTTAATTTGCCTATGAATTTCGTCCTCTGTTATATAGGATTTTACCAAAAATATCTTATTAACTTCATTATTGCTATCTCAATTTTCCTTTTAAATCCCTTGCTATCTTGTATGTGTGTTCCCTCCATCCCCTTTATTTTTTAAAATTAAGGCAACGGTAAATTAGATCTAAATCTTTAGTTTTTCTCAAGAAATTGGGATCCTTAGATTGGAAATTGTGACTCCCGCTGAGTCCTCCGCCTCTTTTAAGCCCCCTAATTGACGAGTGGCAATCTAGAGCAGAAATTTTGTCGGGGGTCAGCAGGATTTGTGGTGCCATGGCATCCCGTGAGGCCAACCACTCTGCTTAATCCATTAGTGCAATTTTCCGCGCCCTCTGCAGCTAACACATTATTGGCATTTAAGGATCATTAAAGGAGAAAATTGGGGCCCGAAGAGGCATTTCTTGCTTTAATTGCCTCATATTTTTCTGTTCTATGAAAGTCTTTCATGATTGATTTTTCTCTTATTGCTCTGTCTCTCTCTTTCTAGGCGCGTCGGTTTCCTGTTGAAGTGGTTGATGTGTACTTCTCAGGGAGGTTTTTAGGCACGATTTAATTTTTGTTACTTCAACATCTTTTAACCACAAAGTGGTTAAACTGGTTTCAGTTATGCAGCCAGAGAACACGTTATAAGAAAAGAAGAAAAGATGTAGGAGATGGTAAATTGTAAGGAATCGATAAATATATATGATAATATTAAGTAATATTGACATGGCGAAATTCAGTAATTAAGATTGAGCTCATCTGCTATTGGTAATCGTTTCTCTCTTCCTTCCTTTCTCTTGCCATATTAGTTATTGCCTTTCTTACTTTACAGCCGTTGCTTCGTTATACTGCCTCATCCTTGCGTTTCATTAAAACTCGTCGATCCGAGGCTGGTGAACAAAAAAGTCTTTGTGAAGATTTTTCACTTATTTTGACAAATTTTCCGGTTGTGCCCGATCATCGGTTGGCGCGACGTGCACCTAAGAGTTCTTCGAAAGCAATGGCTCGCATTTCTCGTCTCTTGTCAAGAGGCCTACACAGTTGCTCTTTACCACCAATTCATACGCCATCAATTTACATGCGGATGCTCTCTAATTTTCATATCATTTTGGGGTCTAAACGGTGGTGGTCTTCTTCATCGCTGTGGTCAGCAAATAGAATTTCTTGAATTTCATTAATTGCAACATGAAACAGCCTTGTATTTCATTACCTGCAACATGAAACAGCCTTGTATTTCATTACTTGCAACATGAAACAGTCTTGAAATTCTACGAGAGGTTTTCATATCTGTGAATTGAAAACAAACAATAATGAAAAAAATATAAGAAATAATTTGAAACTTCTAAACATTTTCAGCTAGTAAAGAGTTGAATAGTTACAAATTAGGTAACCATTGATGGATTTAGGGTCATATATGACCCCAAATAATTCACGTCGTTATTATGAAGATCTATTTTATTTTGCTTCGTTGGAAAGAACAAAACCTCTACTTTATGGAATAAAATAATTAAAAAAAGTACACTTTGAATAAAACTACTCTGTCTGTTGCCCCCAAAACAAAGAAAAAGTTGCATACAATTTTTACCTTGATCATAGCCTGGCCCTAAGTTAGAAACCCTCCCCACCAAATCTTCTTGTTTTGTCTCGTACCATATATAAATAAAAGAACACACTTTATGGAATAGATATATAGTCATATCCTGTCAAAGAAGGTTTCAGTTAGAGAAATAAAAATAATTTCATATACCGGGTCATATATGACCTAAAATGCATTAAGGAGTTGAACCTCGAAGGTTGATGAGAAGGAAGGTACTTGTACAAGAGCGATGCTGGCAGCGAGAGCGTTCATAGCAGGTGAATAGGCTACGAATGGCGTGAGTTTGCCAGGCGTTGTAAACTTGGGGTTAGCAGGGATCGCTGGCTGTGGCAGTTCTTTACCGAGAAATTGTTTAATTTTGTAAATGGAAGAGTAGTGTGTAAGTATTTATCTGTTTTGAGAAGAGTGTTATTGTAATTGTGAATGTTTAATTAATTGTGAGGACTTTGGTGCTTGGTGGAAGTTTTTTTAGCAATTTGTTCGCTAACTGTGTTTTAACTTGTCAATTGAGGGTTTGTTCATTGGTTATGCGTGTTTTATGTTTTTTGATCGCTCTGTTCTTATATGATTGTATAGAAAGTTATAGTTTAAGTATCGTTTTATATGTATGCTGCAGTGGTGTAGTGATGAGTTTATTAGAAAGAAGATCAAGATTTTCTTGAAGGTTATGCAGATTTTGTTGGCGAAGAAGTATATATTGAACCTCCAAATGACGATCCTGTGGGAATAGAAGTTGTACAAATGATGTTGGTCCATCTTCTAGCTCCCAAGCTGTAGGAGAACCAGCCTTTAGGTGGAAAAGGACATGATGACCAATTCCAAAACCGACCTTAAATCAGCCATTAGTTACCTCATTTGACCAGCTTGAATCCCATCCAACAGCACTAGACATATTCAAACCTGTTACAGGAATAGATATCCTTATAAATGATATACTAATTACCCAGTCTCAGCTTCATATGGAGCAAAAGGGTATTCCATGTCCACAAGCTATGAGGAAATGAATGCATTCCTCGGTCTAATGCGGATTCAATCATTTTTCTTTTATTAAAATCGTTACAATGGAAAATTATTTGGGTACTATGGAAATCTATTATATGAGTGGCGTTTTTCACATGGTTAAAAATACTAGAAGCATTGCTTGTATGTATATATATAATATATGTATATTTCGCTTTGTTTGCTCTTGAACCAGCCGTTTTTGAACCAGAAAATGACTGAAATTTGTGTGACAGTTTCACCAACGGAAAACCACGTTTCTAAAGTTGCGAAAGTTAGGAGAAATGTAAAGACGAATATTTAAGGGTTGCCAATTTTTCAGTTCTCTGTTATTGAATCGTCTTTCATATGTGTTCGGCACTTCACTCCATTGCTTATATTAATTGGCTGGTATTTTTGCTCATGGATCTTTGAATCCTTTATATTAATCTCTTTTTATGTCATGGATATTGCAGTGAACAATACAGAGTTTATCTACCAAACAGCAATGAAGACCAAGTTTCCTAATAAAGAAAGAATCAAGGATTCCTTTGATTTTAGAAGGGCTGTAGCTACAGATTTGATAGGTGACTAAACAAGTAGACAAAGGAGTGTTCGAGTTCAGCCTCCTACTAGATTACAAGCTTTTTTTTCCACGACCCTCAAGTGCTTCTCATCAGATGATCAAAAAGGATGGGCGCAGAAGATCTTTTGTTTGCACTCGCAGCAAGAGAGACATCAACACTAACAACTATTGCTGTAAATGTCAAGTGTTCTTATGTTTTACCAATAACCGTAATTGCTTTGCAGAATATCATACATAGGCATGAGTAAAGCATATCTATAGTAGGCCCAGTGGTGATTTTCTTATTTTAGCATTTTTATTTCAATTTTGTAATTGAAAAATGAAAAAGAAACAATATTTTCTTAATTTTATTTTTTGTGATTATTGTAATAAAATTTGCATTATATATTGTTTGATAATCTAAAAATTTAGGAAATAATTATGAGAGTATGATAGGAATTTAAAGCTGAAATATAACCGCTGATGGATTTGGGGTCACCTGTGACCCATTATATTACTCGAAAAGTATAATTTAATGACAAAAAGGAACAATATTTTTTTAATTTAGGGTGTATTAATACTATACAAACGGTATATTTAATTAAAAAAAAATTAAAAAAGAATCTTAGATCAACTAAGGCGTTAATCACTCGACAGCTTGACAGATACTGCCGATATAGGTTGCTAGTATTTGCTTGCCGCTAGTACCCAACACCGTCCCTCGTTAAAAGATTGTGATAGAACGAGTTGAAGCTGCGTTTAATTTCAACTCCTATCCCATATTATTTAAAACCACGATGCTGCCCACGTGCATCTTCGATTCGAGGCTTGGAGTCTTATCACAGCTACCGGATGTCAATGTTTGAATCAAGGAGGTTATCGTTCCCCCGTTCGCCCCATACGCCGACCTCGCCAGATTGAGTTGATTTTATGAGCAGATAAGGCATTGTTCTCCGGCTCGGCTGTGCGTTCCCTCCAAGCTTTCACTCCATTTTCCCCCACGCCAAGGAGATGTCCTGGCTATTTATATGGAAACTTTACCACTAAGATCAGATTGGAGATCCAGATTTTCGTCGTGAAACATCACCACGACCCTCTCTCCCTTTGTGCGCCAAGGGACCTCGACCTCGAGATTCACCATCACTTGTCCAGAAGTAGGACAATAATTCCTTGAGTGCCAAAGGTTCGAGCCTTTCCGACGCCAAGTCCCCAAGGCTTCCCCCCCTGTTGTTCAAAGGAGAACAGCATTAGAACAGCCATTGTTCGTTTTGAGCCCTTCGCCAAGAAACGGTTCTCATCCCCCCCCCTGTTGTTCAAAGGAGAACAGCATTAGAACAGCCATTGTTCGTTTTGAGCCCTTCGCCAAGAAACGGTTCTCATCCCCCCCCTGTTGTTCAAAGGAGAACAGCATTAGAACAGCCATTGTTCGTTTTGAGCCCTTCGCCAAGAAACGGTTCTCACCCCCCCCCTGTTGTTCAGAGGAGAACAACATTAGAACAGCCATTGTTCTTGAGCCCGTAGACAAGAGACGGTTCTCATCCTCCCTTTGTTCAGAAGAGAACAACCTAGAACAGCCATTGTTCTTCAAGCCGTTCGTTGAGAAACGGTTCTCCTTCGCAAGACGCCACGTCAGGATCATCTTATTCCCCCCCTTCGGCTGGAACTCGCCAGCGGACCGAAACTCCTTTGCGCCACCTTCCACTGCACCACTAGTGCAAAAGTTACGTAAGCCAAACGTCACCTTTGAGTACTTAACCCTTTTGTCAATTCTATCCTGTGCTTTAAATGGTTTATCGAACCATCCCATCGCTTTAACTCGATATTTGTTTTACCTTTTTTAAATCCTTTAAATCCTCGGATTAACCGAGCCCCCACGACCCTTTTCATTCTCTGTTTATGTCAATATTTTCCGTCTTGTGTTTATTGATAGTTATTATTAATAAAACTCTATTTTATTAATGAGAGCAATATTATTATCCTTGAGCTCAGTTCCACTTCTTAAGCATATCGAAGATACATAATATCGGCCGCCAGACAGTAAACGCACTCTAAAGATAATTAAGGAAGTTCCCTCAACGAATAGTGTTATATATGGTATCGTCGGGAGTCATTCTACGACATATATATATATACTATTTTCAAATTTGGTATCAGGTGTGTAAGGTTTAACGCTATATCTTTGCAAACACTGGTCTCAGTTGAGTAAAGCATAGTGTTATTCGTTACAATAATAGAATATAGTAGTTTCCTTTTGTTTTAACGATTGCTATCCCCTTTTTTTAAACTTAAGAAGCTGGAGTAGCTCAAGAAACGGTTATAATAATTTGTTTGTGTTTTTTTGTGATTTTAGTCAGTGGTTATTTAGATTGAGAAACCAAGTACGAATAGGTCAGTGCCCATATTTAGGTAGGCTAATTCTATAGAGGCATAATTCTTGTTGCAAGGAATTTTAGTTGGTTGACTAGTGCGCCCCCAAGTGCAAAGATGACTCCGTTCGAAATCTTTAAAGCGCAAGGAGAATCCTTGGGACTTTCCGGAAAAGAACTAATTAAGTACATTCAAGAGGAGCAAAGAAAAGAGGAAGAAAAAGAAGGAGAAATCCAACGAGAAGAAAAAGAAAGAGTATTCCGACAAGAGGAACGAGAAAGAGAGGCATGGATAAGACAAGCTAAGCTTCACCATCAGATTGAATTAGCTCGGATTAAAGCAGAATTTCAAAGAAAAAAGGTAGAAAGAGAAAGGGAAAGAGTAATCCGACAAGAGGAACGGGAAAGAGTAATCCAACGAGAAGAACGAGAAGGAAAAATACAACGAGAAGAACGAGAAAAAGAAATCCAACGAGAAGAAAGAAGGACGGACTCGCGCTCCTTCCCAGGAAAAACGACAAAGTTTCCGAGCCCCGTAAAACCCCAAAACTTCTTTCCCCAAAACCAACAACGGGACTCCAAACCTCCCGTTAAGACTTCTCCTCCATCTCTTTCCCGAAGCGACAAACCATATGCTTCACCTGTGGTGTAGAAAACCACATGAGCTGGAATTGCCCCCAAAATTCTAGGCTTAAAAGCGGACCAGCCCACCAAGTTCACCAGATTAATGCAACCCTGGCTCCCCCGGTGGTGCAGACCCAAGCAGAAACTTCTCCCCCTCCGTCAGGCCACCAGGTAAATTTTGTTTTTGGTAAAAGTTCATCGGGAACTTGGAAATATGAGGAGGGCAGCGTGGACAGCTGCCGAGTATCGACTCTCGTCAGGGACACAGGATGTACGTGTTTCATCGTGTCCGACGAACTCCTCCCAGTGGCCTCTAACCACGAAAAATTTGCGGTGGTACATGACTACCTTGGGCGGGCGAACAGATTCCCCGTCGTTAGATGTTACCTGCAGTCTCAATATTATAATGGCTGGGCTGAAGTCATTGTAGCACCCATACAATTCTGTTCCGTACTTATAGGACAGAGCCACCAAGTAAGTTTCGTCTCTGTGTTTCAGGCCGCCCTTCCTCAAGGCCGAGATAAGAAAGAAGCCCAGGACCCGTCCCCATCAGAACCCCGATACCGTCCGATTTTTTGGAGACCCCTAACCAGGACTTTAGGACGGCAAAAGAGGAATGTGAATCACTAACACCCTTAGGTGATAAGGCCCCAGACAAGGACACGGAGACTGTCCCTGGACCCCAAGAAAAAAAGAACCCCCAACGCGCCCATGGAGATACCTTCGTAGAACTGGACGAAGCATCGGCGCTTGAAGAGGATTGCCCCGCGAAGTCCCTTAATGTAATCCAGACAGTGTGCATCCAACCTGATGCCGATTACCCTCCTCCTTCCCTACCAGGCGAGTCTTTGGAACCCTCTGACCTGGATAGTGACGCGCAGCTGACACGACGTCAGAAGAGTCAGCTACAAGAACTTATTAAATGGAGTCACCATTTACCCGCCCTATTAGCTCTTTTTGAGCGACTGCGTAAAAATGGCCTCAGCATTGGCCCCAGCAAATGCCATTTTGCCCACGAAACCATCAAATATTTGGGTTTCAAAATAGGACAAAGCAAGTTAGGTCCCTACGAGAACAAGATCAAGGCAATCGCCGACATGCCCCTCCCGATTACAAAGAAGCCATTAAGATCGTTCCTAGGATCAGCTTCTCCCTATCAGCGATTTGTTCCGAATTTCATTGCAATTTCGGCCCCCCTATGCCCCCTTCAAAAAAAGAATTTTCCCGATCGTTTACGTTGGAATGATGTCGCTGTTTCCCATTTTAATCAGCTCAAGAGTAAGTTCATTTCTGCCCTCATTTTAAAGTTGCCCAACCCAGAAAAATCTTTTGGGATTAAGACCGACGTGATCAACGAGGGCATTTGAGGTGTACTCCTTCAATAAGTGGATGACGGAACGAGTCATCCAGTTGCATATGCTAGTCGTCAACTATTACCACGCGAAGAGAGATATGCCACTAGAGAAAAGAAACCTCTATCAATTATCTGGGTCATAGACAAATTCAAGATGTACTTGATAGGTAAAGAATTTCAAATAGGAACCGACCGCCGTCCGTTAGCCTATATTAGGAATTTGAGACACTCAAACGGCCGCATCATGCGCTGGAGTTTACTCTTGCAAGAGTATCAGTTTAAAATAAATTAGATAAAAGGTTCCGATAACCAGGTCGCTGACGCCCTCAGTAGAAATGCGTCACCGAATAGCGTAGAGTAAGTGTATTCATAGGATTAGTATCTCCCTGTAGGTATATACCGTCTTGTACGACTTAAATTAAGATTGTCTTATAATATAATTAATTAATGTATATGTCTGACTTTTGTAACGCTCAATGTCTAATTTTTTGTATGTATATATATTTGTACCCATTAATTTACGTATAAATTATTTTGTCCCGTATGTACTAATTTTATATCATTTCATTGTTCCATGCCCTTTTTTTTTTATTAAGTTGTATTAAAGGTTATTTTCCCCTGTAATCTAAAGATCAAAATAATCATATGTATTGAGGTACGGTTGGTACAAGAAAACGAGTTCCCTACAACGGAGCTCTATCGTTGTCCCTTCTCTCTCTTTTTTTCGAAGTGACAACTTCCCCTGGAATGGAGGGGTGTGATAGAACGAGTTGAAGCTGCGTTTAATTTCAACTCCTATCCCATATTATTTAAAACCACGATGCTGCCCACGTGCATCTTCGATTCGAGGCTTGGAGTCTTATCACAGCTACCGGATGTCAATGTTTAATCAAGGAGGTTATCGTCCCCCCGTTCGCCCCATACGCCAACCTCGCCAGATTGAGTTGGGCTTATGAGCAGATAAGGCATTGTTCTCCGGCCCGGCTGTGCGTTCCCTCCAAGCTTTCACTCCATTTTTCCCCACGCCAAGGAGATGTCCTGGCTATTTATATGGAAACTTTACCACTAAGATCAGATTGGAGATCCAGATTTTCGTCGCGAAACATCACCACGACCCTCTCTCCCTTTGTGCGCCAAGGGATCTCGATCTCGAGATTTACCATCACTTGTCCAAAAGGAGGACAATAATTCCTTGAGAGCCAAAGGTTCGAGCCTTTCCGACGCCAAGTCCCCAAGGCTTCCCCCCCTGTTGTTCAAAGGAGAACAGCATTAGAACAGCCATTGTTCGTTTTGAGCCCTTCGCCAAGAAACGGTTCTCATCCCCCCCTGTTGTTCAAAGGAGAACAGCATTAGAACAGCCATTGTTCGTTTTGAGCCCTTCGCCAAGAAACGGTTCTCATCCCCCCCCTGTTGTTCAAAGGAGAACAGCATTAGAACAGCCATTGTTCGTTTTGAGCCCTTCGCCAAGAAACGGTTCTCACCCCCCCCCTCTGTTGTTCAGAGGAGAACAACATTAGAACAGTCATTGTTCTTGAGCCCGTAGACAAGAGACGGTTCTCATCCTCCCTTTGTTCAGAAGAGAACAACCTAGAACAGCCATTGTTCTTCAAGCCGTTCGTTGAGAAACGGTTCTCCTTCGCAAGACGCCACGTCAGGATCATCTTATTCCCCCCCTTCGGCTGGAACTCGCCAGCGGACCGAAACTCCTTTGCGCCACCTTCCACTGCACCACTAGTGCAAAAGTTACGTAAGCCAAACGTCACCTTTGAGTACTTAACCCTTTTGTCAATTCTATCCTGTGCTTTAAATGGTTTATCGAACCATCCCATCTCTTTAACTCGATATTTGTTTTACCTTTTTTAAATCCTTTAAATCCTCGGATTAGCCGAGTCCCCACGACCCTTTTCATTCTCTGTTTATGTCAATATTTTCCGTCTTGTGTTTATTGATAGTTATTATTAATAAAACTCTATTTTATTAATGATAGCAATATTATTATTCTCGAGCTCAGTTCCACTTCTTAAGCATATCGAAGATACATAATATCGGCCGCTAGACAGTAAACGCACTCTAAAGATAATTAAGGAAGTTCCCTCAACGAATAGTGTTATATATGGTATCGTCGGGAGTCATTCTACGACAAAGATAATATGGATAAACTCATCAAGATGGTCCAAATCTGGCCCAAAGTTGCGACGTAAAAGCTCTTTTTTTAGGGAAGAGGATTCGCTTCAGCTCACACTCTTTTTTTCTAGTGTCAGTCTCGCTCTTTCTTCACTGGAAATCCAGAGAGTGATACATCTAGCTGGTGCTGGCATTAGCAGAGTTTAAAGGTTGATGCCATATCTTCTCTTGCTTCCTCAAAGAGAGACTCTTATGTCCATCATCCACCCTTTACCATCAGAAGCCCCCAAAGAGCATCCTACCGAAGTCTCAAACTCTTCAGCAACTGCCAGTCACATAACTCTTCCTCATCTACACATTTCATGGAAATTCTCACACTAACTTCACCATACAGCAGTCCGCGTCATCGGTAAATAAAAGCCCTATTTCATGAAGAAATACAAAATGTAACCTCGCTTTATCAAATTTGTCATTTCTCTCTCCAACCCGATGTTCGGCACCCTCCAGCGCACCATTAGTTTCACCTCAGGAGAATGTTCTTCTGAGGAACTACATCAGCCTGTCTCCGCAATAACCTTGTGGACGATTTAGGGCAAGACCCAGACACGGAATCCAGACACGGGACTCAAATTCCTAATTGACAGGGGTTCTACCGTCTCCATAATTTCGTCTTCTCTTGAAGCACAATCCTTCATGATACTAACAGACTTTTTCAAACGAGATCCTATCTCGAAAATTTTATTCTTTCCCTGACCAGATTGACACCTTTGATATCTTGAGAAAATAGCATAAGTTGGGTCAGTGGTTAATGCTCCGCATTATTGGAAACTTGCTCAAGGGTATATATTTATATAGTAGGGGCTCCTAACTCTCATTTTAGTTTGAAATTTAACAGCTTATAACCACAATGTGGTTTGGTGGCCTGGCGCAGCCACGACAGTAGGAAACACCAACCTAACGCCATTTGTGGCCCATTGATCTGTCGCGCACGGAAAAAGCTCACTATTGTCATTCCCACAATGCTTTCACTACCACCATCACTTCACTGCAAGTGCGAGGTGCACATCAATCTACAAGAAAGTTCTCCATTTACGTGAGCTGTGAGCAACTTCACTTGAGGCAACCAAGAACAATTCTATCATGAACTTGTTAATAAATATAAATTGAAGGCTCAAGTTCTAAATGACACAAAATAGACAACTAAAAAAAATCACTACCGATGATATACAATTTATCAACGATTTGACCCTTGCGGATACTTCGAATAATTTAGGAACCCCCAAGTATAAATTTCATATCATAATTTACCTTTTTTTTTCCCATTCATAAATTTGAATTTCATATGTAATGGCACTGCGATATATTTTTCTGCTCGTTTTTGTAAGAGACCTCATATGAGGTTTTCTTTCACATAGTTAGCATAAACCAAATGAGAGCCCATCAACTAAATATATTAGATACCCACGGGTGTTTTAGTCGCGTGCGACTCTATATCTCACAATGTTAGTCGATCGGTCCCTGTTTTGCTTTTTTTGGGAGGGAGGTAATAACAGTGGGACTACCTGGACTATTCTAACGAAATTTGAAACCCATATGATTTAATTGCAAGGTCCTCCCAATCTTAATCAGTGAATAATTTGTTTTGGCTATAACATCATAACTATTCTGCCGATTCTAACGGAATTTAAAATATTTATGTTGTTTTATATTTTATTTCGAATAATATAATTGCCAAAGTCCTTCCAAGGTAGCCGGGATTTATTTGCAATAAAATCATAACTATTCGGCCGATTGTCACGAAATTTGAAACCCTGATGTTGTTTTACATTCTCCTTTGAATGATATGATTACCAAGGTACTGCCAAAGATTTGTCATGGAATTATTGAAAGTTTTGAAGGTCGTAAGGTCATAAATAAGAGTAAGTGAGAACACGCAACTTTGTTCAGCAGATGTTGATTTAAAAATATGACGCAAGTGGATATTAGGTTGACGAATATTAAAATTGAAAGACTTTGGTTGACCATTCTGAAAAATAAAGTTTATTCGCTTATCTATTTACAGGAAATAATCAAACGGAAATCGCCTGATCGATGCTCATCATTTAAATATAATACTAGCGATAGACCTATGTTGAATTACGGCGACGTTAGAAGATAACACAAGCCCACTATCTATCTTTTAATGCCTAGACCTTGTCTTGCCAGACATTCAGACCAGCAATTCTGTATGTAGACATTCCATCCCTAAGCTCACTATTGTCATTCACCTCATGCAGTCACGTAACCATTTGGTATTCTCTCAAATTCACAGCGCAATTTAAGTGGAGTGGAATCGTTTAAAAAATTGCTAATGAGGGGTCAGTAAGTAGAGTTGTGAAGTTGGAGGAAGTGAATATGTAGAAGGGTCTAAAAAGAGTTTAGCCTCGATACTCTAAGATTAATAAAAGTCTAACGAGTACAGTAGGGCCCATAAAGGATGACACAGCCCCAAGCTTCGATTGCAGCAGTGCGATTGTCCTCCCCGTTGCTTCGAAAAGATAAAGTTTAAGTTTGCTGGTTTCAGTCCTCATTTCAAGCTGCTATGTTGCTGCTTATCAGGTGGGCGCCAGCCAGGGCAAGCCCCAACTACCCAACGTGATACCCAGTCACGGTAGTAACCTCCTTAGTAAATTGTCTCAATTTATAAAGAATCCAGACGGAGATTCGAACTGCCGACCCAGCGATTGCCGGGCAAGCAGGCTAGCCACTATACCAGCCGGGAGGAGCATATAGAGTGGAAAAAGGGGGAAAAGGAAAATATATAGAAGAGATAAAGGCCAGGTTCTCTGAGCTTAGTTCGGGATAACCCTGTTCCTTACAGAGCTATTGTTTTAATATAGGTAAACTACATTTTAAAATTAATATTGCAATGAAAAAGCGAAATTTCCCCCAAAAGTGTCCTGTGTATTGATTACGTTTAATACACTCATGAAGACGTAATAGCTTACAAGAAATCCACATGAAAAGGCACAAATTTTAGGTATCATTTAGGTTTAGTACAAAAGGAGTTGAGATTTAGAAGTAAAATCTCACTGTGAACGAATTCTAGCATCTGGGATAAAGCTATGTGTAGTAAAACATGGACTAATTCAATGTAAACACCTCTAACGTTTAAACACGTAAAGACTAATAGATACATTTTGATGTTCTTGCCAGTTAAATCATTTACCCCAAGAAGACCAGTGTAATCTATCCCTGTATGATTAAAGTGTTTAACAAAATTCACTCTAAGCTTGGGAAGATTTTTCTTCTTAGGACATTTGAAAGACAGTGAATTGAATTGGAGAAACCATGCAATGACGAAGTATTTGCTTGACACTCAGTCTCATACGTGGAATCAAAAATCCCCCCATAACATCAGCAATCAATGTTGATTGTATTCCAAGATGTTTACATCTGCGATGGTAAGATTCCAAAATTAAGGTTGTGAAATGGTGATCTTTGGCCAGTAAAATAGGATTCACTATGTTGAAATCATACATAGCCGTTTTCCCAATCCTACCATTGGATCTTATAATCCCCTGTTCATCCAAAAATAAATTAAGTCTATCGACTAGTTTAGGCACTTTCTTCGTATTTTGATTGATATTTTCCAAATATTCCAATTCCTGATGAAATTTAGATTTCTTCATATATTTAATCCAATAGATCTTTCCCGTTTCCATAGGCCCTATAATAACTTTCTGACTCAAATTGATAAAATAAAAATATGTTTAGTTACACCAAAGAGTTTATTTAGAGAAGAAAACCTAAAGATATCCAAAATAGGTTATTCCATGCTATCATTGACATTTAATATATTAGTAGCATGATCAACCATAACAAGTTGTTTGCTCTCTTCTGATAGACAGCCCAATCAATTGACTGGCTACAGAATAGGAACAGTAGAGAGCCATACTGCTCCTTTAAACCCTAATTCTTCCTTATTTTCAAATTCTTTAACGGTTACTTTTCTGATGAGTAAATCTCAAGGATTATGTTCTGAATTAACAAATTTTAAATTTATATTAGCTTGATAATTTTCTTAGATAACTTTCTGAAAACTCAAATATGTTTGATTCTGTTCATAGAAAATACACTTTTGTTTTTACATTTTCACTCAGTAACTAAGATAGTCTACGTATATGTTTATATCTTTAAACTTTATGGCAGGGAAAGAATCCAAGATTGTAGGAAGACATTTTAAGACCAAGTAAACTGCCATTAGTTCTAAAGTAAGCAGAGTTCTCTTGTTTAATGGAGCCACTTTAGCCTTTGCATACAGAAGTTGTGAGTTTCCATTGCTTACAGTGTATACAGCGAAACAATAACATAGCTTAAAAGCATCACAAACTTGTTAATGTCATTTTAGAGATGAAATTTCTGGGAAAAGTTAAAGGAAAGATTTGCTTAAAATCACCATGAAGTTCTTCTCATTGTTTTTTATATTGTTTTGGAAAGGCTTGATCCCACGAGAGTTTCTCCACCCAAAGACTTTGCATTAGAATTTTGGCCCGAGTTGTTATAGGCAAAGTCAATCCAAGTGGATCAAATAACTTCGAAATTTGAGATAAAATATTGCGTTTGGTATTTGCATCTTGATCGATATCAATAGCTGATAACTGAATAGCATCTTGATTTATTAAATACTTATAGCCGAAAGATTTTTCACAATCATTATGATGTTAGACGAAGCAGTTGTCTCTAGCGAATGCATATCTTATTCCTTTGCAATTAGAGTTCCAAGAACGTAACTGGAAGCCACCTTCATTCATTCTCGCATCACATTCCTTATAGAGATCAAGTAGTTCTTCTTCAGAGATTCCAGTATGTAACAAGTTATCTACATAAATTTTGAGTTTAAAATATTTGTGCAATAATCCTTGGGAAGTTGGTTAAAGTAATGTTTAAATACATAATTCAGAATGAATGGGCTGATATTAAATCCCTAAATAATAGTTTTATATCTGTATGCAACTACTTTGTCATCCTCTATCATGACAAATGAAAAACGATTGTCTTATTCATTTGCTAATTGAATTTGCAAAACTACTTGTTTAGTCACTAAGCATGGTGTACCTATTGGATCGGAATTGTAACATTAGTTGAGTAAAGTTATTTAGTAAATTAATTCCAGCATATGCTGCTTCAATTAAAGATGGCTTGTTATTGACTTTAAGAGAACAAAATTGAAAATTGGGCGGAATTTGCTTGTCACACTTGGTTCAGATTTTATAACTGGTCTATGAGGAATCCATATATGTTTGTGATACATTTCTGGTGAGAAATCAACTGTTTCAATGATTCCATCCTCTAATTGTCTTTTAAAGACCTCTTGATAGGCCTACAACTGGCCATTCTTCTGAAGTTGATTAACTACTTTGTTGAGGATAGTAATAGCAATATCTCATTTGATGGAACATCTTTTATGATATCATTAGGCGAGGCAGAGCTGAAGAATATTTATCGTCCTTGAACCCAAGTTGTGATTTAAACTCTCCAATTTTTATAGTGTTATATTTACTTTGATCTTTACTTAGTATTTGATTAGAAAACCAAACATTTTTCTAATCCTTGTTCTACATAAAAATCAGCAAACGTACTATCAAGAGGACTAAAATACGTTTTCTTGGGCTCCAAGACAAAATTTACATGAGCAGTGGGCTCTTGGACCCCATAAAATTCAACAGCATGTATTTAAATTAATGAGAATATTTGTTACTGAAGAATTATGCATATTTGCATGGCTGGTTACTTGGGATGGATACAAAAAAATGTCTTATATTTCGAAAGGGCACGATACCTGTACACAAAAGCCATGCTGTCCCATTTAGGCATTTTATTTTTAGGAATAAATTGAATCACGTGAACTTCAAGAAGTCCTTGTAATATGATATTTTCTGCCAATTTAAAACCTCCATATTTGCTTTGGGCAAGGTTCTTATCATGCTGTTTTATTGAAGATCACTAAACTTTAATTCTTTTAAGCAAAAATCTATAATTAGGAATATGTTTTCTTCACTAACTGTGGGGTCCATCTTTTCACTGGTACATGATCCATTCTGATTTTTAAATGTTTCTTGTAAAGGTTTGATTTCCATTCTGATTTCAAATTCTTTCTTGTAAATGTTTGATTTGTTCTTCTTCAAAAGAATAATTTAGTTTTAATCTCTTCAACTTCTCTTTCCTTATCATCTAGAGAATTGTTTATAGCATAAAAATTGTCCTCTGTCGGTCTAACAAATTCCTCAAATCTGTTGTATAGTTGCGTCGAGTTTGGAATTTCACGTTTTCTCTCTTGACTGCTATCGGGTAATGAATGTGTCTCTTCGATATTTCTATAATATTCGAGTAATTTATCCATTAGGTTACCTTTATTCTTCCAAATGTCTCCAAGTCCTAGATGACTGCATTGCTTCTGTAGTTCACTTTTTGTTTATTTGACTAGTAGTTGTCGTGAGGTACTGTTAAGCGACGATAGGGGTGAGTTTCCTCTCTCTCTCTCTCTACTTCCTCTTCTCCTTTCTTCTCCTGCTTCAATAGTAATGTCTGGCTACATATTTGAAGGTTATATTTCATGAAAGAGCGTAGAGAAATACAAACAAACCTATCGACCTAAATACGGCGTTCACACAATTATAAGAGGAAGTTCAAATGAAGTGAAACATCACTAATAAAGGTTCGTGACGTCATGGGGGTCTTACTGGGCATGCGTGGCAGAGGAAAAATTTGAGGAGTAGTGTAGTGAATTCCAAAAAGTTTCAAAGTGGAGAAATAACTATCTTTACAATAACATCATACATATTATATATAGCAATATCACTGTCACTGTACATTCACATTTACTATTTGAGCACTGCTTTTCTAGAAGCCAGCAATCCTAATTACCACGACAAAAGCCTTGCTAGAGAGTAGGTCATCGAGAGGGGAAATAGAACTCCGGAAAAGTGGAGAGGGCAGAGGACAGACAGAAAATGCAAAATATACCGTACTTGGACGTCAGCTGAGAGAAAAAATAATCGGTTCCGGACAAAAGTTTAATTAACATCATTTATTTAATTTCAGCTTTTGATAGATTCGGTCACAAAACCATATCCTTCCTTTCTTTCATGCAAGAAATAAACATAATATTTACTGGTATATTCCACAACAAGAAGAAATATAAAAATTGAGCGAAGGGCTATCCATTTAAGTTGAGGAAATGCTAATTTAGACAAATAAATAATTAATGAAACGTAATATGTTTTCAGTGTGACTTACGTCAACTTCATACCTTATGATGTAATGTATCATATGAGGCTATTATTGTTTAGGATACGCGATTGTCTGGCTTGGATTAGATTATTCAGTCAAATTGGAGGGTTTTAGCGGTAAAGCCTTATTTAGCAAAATTTACCGCAGATACTAAAGAGTTCAACTCCCGCAGTATGTCTTAGGATAGATCTGTAAAGGAAGTTGTGAAAGGGGATGAAGCGACACAATGCGAAAGCATAAAGTAATAATATCCTCCTACAGCCATTAGTGAAGGGCGGGAACGTTTCGCTAGAGGTTGAGGCCAGGGAGTGACGCAATACTTTCAATTTCAGCTACATCTGTACCTAATTTATTTGACATATGGCGGATTGCGGTTCCTCCCGACCCCAAATGCAACTCTTATTTTGATGGTGTCTTCAGATCAGGTAGTGTTATTCTAATTTAATTTGCCACGATCTGAGCTACGGAAGTGCACAAACTAACTTCCAAAACTAGATGGGAGGTGGCCGTGCGTGAAAATTATAATCACGTTACGGTTTGAACAACATTTGTTTAAGGTTGTAAACACAAATTAGGAAAGTAATAAAGGATGGACGTGACTTAAGAATGTAAGGCAAGATTAGCCCCAGAAAGGTGGATAATCTAGTATCAACATTTTTACCTTAAATTACGTTAAGATGCAAAACATGGCTTTAAAATCATCTTTTGGATTTTTGGGCCCCTGTTTGATATTAACTAGGGGAAAAAAATATGTGATTTTGGAAGAGCTTTTCACCTTTATTTCAGGTATAGTCCTACTGTTTCATTGTTATCATGTAGAATGTAAATTCCATCTTATTGTAGTGTTTACATTGTTTTACTGACAATGGCCACGGTTTGAAAGAGGCCGCATTTCTTATGTAGCTCGTCTCGTTCATTCGCTAAAATTGGCAAAACCAAAGAATGCGAAGGAACGCATCGGCAAATTCAACTATTATACTTTTTTTCCAAACAGGAAAACTTTAATTTTTCCCCAATAAAAGTTTGTCTAGAAATATCGATTACGATATTTCATTAGACCCCATTTTCCCTCCAACCCTTCAGAAAAGGCCAAAGAAACAAATACCGTCATTGGTTCCCAAATCAATAAAATACTTTTAATGAAGCAAAGGAATAAGAGAAATATTAAAAACATGTAGTTACTTTCCAATTCTAAGTTAATTCTTTATTTATGGTTATTTACTTTGGAAATTAAGTTCCACTTCTTTCTCAAATGTTATTCGCACTAAAAAAATGCAGTAAATAAAGTTATTTATTTATTTTTTAGGAAGATATCTTTCTTTCTGACTTTAAAAATCCTATTTAATCTAAAGTAAATACCTTTACTTCTCTTGGTTGTCTATTATTTTATTTATTTGAAATGCTTGGTAGTCTTTTTCAGAGTGAATGAGAGTAACGTAGGTAAAGTAAAAGAGAAAATTGATGTTGCCCAACTAGGGCAGAGCCTGACTTTCTAATGGGCACAGAGAGATAGCGATTTGATCTACCCTTAAAGCTGTCCTTTAATTGCTACCCTTACGGATAGAGAGATATTCTCCTCCGCCCATTGTAATCACGAATTGTATTCCTTATTTCGGCTACAATAGTGGTTAGCGTTCTTGCCCGGCAATCGCTGGGTCGTTAGTTTGAATCTCCGTCCGGATTCTTTTTAAGCTGACACTATTTACTAAGGGAGGTTACCGCCGTGACCGGGCATCACGGTGGGGAGTGGCGGCTTGCCCTAGCTGACGTTCGCTTCATAGGCTAAGTACGTATGAGGAATAAATCCAGCACACTGTAAATTCACCTAAACGTGTTTTTCGTTCACTCGAAATAGCCTCTAAAAGAAAGGACTAATAATTTGCCTCAATCACGCCATGGGTTGTTTTGTGTAGCACAGCAAAAGATTGGTGCTGACTATAGGCGTCTGTGCCCTTCTGGCGCCAATAACCTGAAGGGGTATTTTGACCAGAATATCTTCAACAATTTTCACCTTCTATAGTTTCATCATTTTCTTTTAGAGATCTTTCCTTACAAACTTTCTCTCTGATACGTCGCTTAAAATTGAAGTAAAAGATCCATTTCAATACAACCACTACTCGATATCTAGACGCAACATGGAGGCACTCCTTGCAAGCACCATCGCCACTTCTCTTTCAGTAGTAAAATATATCGATTAAGCAACATATATGATCACGTTACGATCATACTGCCTCCACCGTCCGCGATCTCACGCCCTTAAGACTGATCAACCAGAGAGAGGTGATGGTCATCATTCCATGTCTTGCACAAGATCATCTTCACGAAACCCTTTCAAACCGATTCTCTTCCGCCACGAATCGGCTAAAATAATCGATGTTCTACGTCCTTCGCAATAACAGATCGGGATTGTTTTTCTGAAGCTGTTTTAAACGAAAGGAAGAGAGTCTGGTAAAGCTTAAGACGATTTTTTTAAGGCAGAACCATTTGCTGTCATCATATTTTTAAGAATTTTAA
The DNA here is from genome assembly GCA_963969495.1 of Ceratothoa steindachneri. Lineage (NCBI taxonomy): Eukaryota > Metazoa > Arthropoda > Malacostraca > Isopoda > Cymothoidae > Ceratothoa > Ceratothoa steindachneri. The sequence goes on from OZ018337.1 coordinate 75,971,479, forward strand.
CCACGAATTCTCGCCTCATGTGAATTAACCACCACCGACATATCCATGGTTCTCCCACCCATGTTGCAGTTTATTGTGAGTGAGTATTGAAGCGAATCGCATTCATCATTATCCATTCGCGTTGAATTAAAATCCCTATCATTTATTAAATAATTCTTCGCGTACTACAATAAAGTGATTTTTCTAGTTTGCAATATTAGTTTATTAGACATAATATTAATCAAGGAAAATATTTACCAGTTGAACCTTTGTAAATAATCTTGTGGTAAGTAGTTTCCATCCAATTTCTCTCCTCATATCAGAGCGCATTCAGTCGCGCTAGAATTAAAACTCCTCATATAATCTACTGTTAACATTCAACGTCGCATCTATTCCTAATCTAAATATATATATATATATATATATATATATATATATATATACTGCTCTGGGTGAGATAGATCACGAAAAAGGCAGAGTACGGTGCCCTGACCCACATTCCCAAGACAATGAAAGAGTGGTTGGAGTCGCTAATGAACTTCTAGGCGAAGTAATTTTGGCCATCGCAGTCTTCCGACCTCAAACCCCTCGACTACAGTGTGTGGGTGCATGTTGAGGGCAAGGTATGCAAGGTTTGCCAAAGCAACGTGGATGAGCTGTAGTTATCCGTCAACAGCGTGTGGGACAGGATGACGAAGGACTTCGTCTGCTACGTTTGAGCGACCTTCAAGTCTGGCCTGGCGCCTTTGCTCGCCGCAGAGTTAGGGCACATTGGTTAATATTACAATTTAAACACATATTTATATGTAAAATCTAAAACGTGTCTAAATGCATCTGAACTATCATGTTGGCATCTGTTGAGGGCACCGTAACGAATGGGACAGGACTTTTGAAATACTCGGTATATATAGAGGGTGACCCCCAAAATACGGGCTTCAAACTTCGATCGCCCTTATTTCTTAATTTTCTGCAAGGATTAAATGCAACTTTGGTGATAACTAGTTTATTGTATTTGGACTGTGCTTCTTTATTCTAGAGCACGTGGACAAGATGACGTCCAATTAGCTCTATGCAATTCTGGAGGCGTAGCACAAAGTTGTGCATGACGTCCTTACAAACTGACCGACTAATGGTTCTGATCACCTCCCTGATGGCTTGCTTGATTTACATGATGGTTCTGGGTCTTCCTGCGTACACTCTGTCTTTAAAGTTGCGCCAGAGAAAGAAATCTGGGGGCTAAGGTCAGGGCTGTGAGATGCCGAATCAAACTCAGTCTTGAGAGTGATCACACGGCCCCTAAAGTTCTCTTTCAGCCAATCTCGGGACAGGTTTGAGGTGTGAGAACTTGTTTCATCTTGATGAAACCAGAACTTTCCCATAACTGTCGGGAACAGGGTCTGCAGCTCTCTCCTGAGGCTTTAATAACCTCAACATACCCCTCCTTGGTGACTGTCACTGTCCCCTAGATTTTTCGAAGAAGAATGAAGGATATATCATAAAAAGTGTGTGCAGGACCATTTTTTTAGGGGGTTGACCCTGTATATATATATATATATATATATATATATATGTATATATATAAATATGGGAAAATGCTATTTTTTAATTTTTTTTCAAGGGGCTATCTGGCGACTGCCAACTTGGGCATAATTCGCCGCAAACAAACTGCCCAGTTCTAGGCTACTTTAAAATAAAAATTTTAACAGAAACAACAATAAAAAGGAGATAACAATCAGGGAGGAAGCTCCGGCGTTTAGGTGAGGTCCCCCTCCCCCCGGCGCAGGAGCCTGTGACCTACAAAATAAACAAACAAGCAAAAATAACAAAAAAACAAGTTAAATAAAAGAGAGAAGGCCGGCCTTCCCCCAAAAGTCTATCAGTCCACCAGTCATGGTGCACACACTCGACCCGAGTACAAGGGACAGGCAGTAGCGACCCCGCCCATCCCGGTACCGGGACAGGTAACGTGCGAGAAGATCATCCAGACTGGGACATTCGACAAGAAGATGCCGAACAGTCTGCGGGACGTCGCAGTCGTCGAAATAGGGCGCAGGCGAGTGCTCCATCAAATAGCAATGCGTCACACGTGTGTGTCTGATTCGGAGACGACAGAAAGCGACCTGAAGCCGTCGCAGCATTGAGGGATAGGTCCATGGGAACAGTCGTGGCGCAATAGAAGGGAAGTGTCCTCAGTGTCACACTCTTTGCCCTGAGCATCAACGGCATCACTTATGTGCTGCCGGACGATGTTCTCGCTACGCTCTACGTCGATGACCTTTCAATCTCTTTTTGCGCGGCCAGATGCCAACTCTAGAGCGTCGACTCCAACAGGCATTGAACCGCCTCTTCTTGTCGTGCTATTGCGCCACGACTGTTCCCATTGACCTATCCCCCAATGCTGCGACGGCTTCAGGTCACTTTCTGTCGTCTCCGAATCTTACTCCTTATTTGTGATTGCTTCTATTATGGGGGGGAAGGGGCTTCCTTATATTATTTTTATATTTATTCATCGTGATTTTCTCGTTATTGAATCTATTTCCTTCTTTCTTGACTGAAGTTGGCCCTTCAAACATATGTCTTCCATTTTTTCTTGACTTAGAGATTCTTCTTGGCTGGGTTAGTTCTTGATCTTCGATTTTCTTTCCTTTCTTGATGCATCTTCATTTTATCGCATTTATCTTGAGTTGATTTCCTTATCCTTGGCGAGTTAGTCCTTGAAGGTTATCCTTGATTTCCGTTTTCTTCTTGAGGCGATCCATTTATCTTGTCTTTTTGAGTTGGTCCTTTAAGCGTTTTCCTTGATTTCCGTTTTCTTCCTGAGATTTCTTCATAAAACGTTGCGGACTTTTGAGTTTCAAACGCGGTACCGGTAGATTTAAACGCCAACACTCTAGCCATTACGCCACGGCTTAGTCCATATTGAGTTGGTAATTTAATGGGATATTTATATATCGAGTTGGAAGGAATTTTTCTCTGATACATTTTTCGCACCCCTACACTATAATGTGTGGTCATAGCTAGGTTCGTATGTTGGCTTAATTTGTTTTAATTTGGGTCTATTCTATCTTGCTACTATTAGTATTTTTATTTTTCAGGATTCATTTTTCATGCATAAACGGCCGTTTTCTTGCCTTTTTATATTTTTTATCCAATTTGAAAAGCTTGAATATGGAGGCATTTGATGCGTTCATCAATCAGGACACACTGTACCCTGTGTGCTATCGCCATCCTCACATCTTATACTATTATTTAAAAAAAAGTAATGTCAACTTGTATTTATGAGCGGAATGTAGAAATTAGAGAAAATTATAAAAAAGCTACGCCACAAAATTTTGGTAACTTAGAAATTATATATATATTTTATATTTTATATGATGTTCTGATCGCTAATTCTTTTACGAGGCGAGTCAACATTGTCTCACAACATACCTACACAAGTATGAAACTTTGGAAAGTTCGGCGTTGCCAGCAGTCAGTCTCCACAAGATAGCATTGGGTAAACTTCTCCTAAGAACATTCTTTTTAAGACAAAGTGCGATTAAGAAAGAAGAGGAGGCTGGCAAAGGTTACAGGAATCTTTCTGAACAGTTTTCTATTCTCAGAAATATTGGGCATTGCCTCAATAAAGAGTAGGAAATGAAAGAAATTATAAGTAGGAAACAAAACCAAGTGCTCAAACTAGTCAGAATGGTGCAAAAATGTCGGCAGACGGAGTGCAACACACTGCGAAGAGAAAGACTCCGCAAGTACATGGCAGAAAGTATTCCTCTACTAACAAAGAAGCATGTTGAAGCTCTCAAAACGTTTCCCATAGATATAATACACAAAGAAGACCATTATTCAAACAAATTTTTCGTTAGATAAAATAAAAAAATAATTATTCGGAAATAACTACAATAAGTTGTTTGGCGAGAACCCAGTACCGCAAACAACCAGAAAAACACATTGCCAAAGGTAGAGCATGGGGAAGGTATCATAATGTTGTTGGGCTGCTTTTTATCGGCAGGTGCAGCAGACCTTCCTAACATAAAAAGAACGATAGACTCATAGGAATACTAAAGGTTCAAAAAAAGCAGGTCAGTAGCTTAGCCAGAAAAATCATGAAGGGTAGACGTTGGGTTTTTCAGCACGATAACAACCCTGAGTATCCTTCAAAGGAAACGATTCTGTGGTTCTTTACCAATCCTATTAATGCTCTTGACGTGACTAACCAGTCCCCTGTCTTGAATTCTCTAAAAAGAAATTTAAAGAGTTAAAAGTTAACGTTGAAGAAAGGTAGACCTCCAGTCTTGCGGGTTAAAGGGAATAGGGGTGGAAAGATCGGAGGGAAGTAAGCAAAATTAATTCCAGAAACCTTTTTCATCCTTTTAGAGAAGTTAAGAAGCAGTTTTGACCAACAATGGACAATCCAACAAATATTAGCTTTATATCTCATGTCACGTTATGAATACTTTTCTACACTTGTGCTGTGCATTTTGTGTCTGAAAGGGCAAGCCCGGACCCTTCCTCAGTTGTAAGGGGCTCTCACCTCCTCCGCAACAGATCTCATGGTGCCTATGCCGCTGACAAACAATCTTCATGTCATAAGCCCTTTGAGTTTAAAGCTAGACAACTCCTTCGGCCATTTTGGAGCACACTTCTTGTTACGCTGGATCCGTGCCAATGTATATGGATGGCTCCAAGGAATAAAACTGGGTCGATTTCTACGCCATATCCCCTCTGTTAAAAATCGGCGGGGCTCTACCAGGTGCTGCGTCTGTCTTCACGTCCTAGCTGGTTGCAATAGAAAGCTCCGTACGGACGATAACATTTTTTGCCATGTTCGTAGACTGGATTGTGATCTATATCGACTCACAAACCTCCTTTACTGCTCTTGGAGCATTGAAATCTTCACACCTTCTGGTTCGCGGTATCTGTGACCACAGGGTTGCCGCGAACCGAGTGGACATCAGGATTATCTCCTCGTGGGAATTGCGTCAATGAGAGCTCTAAGCAATCCGCGAAGACTGGGCGACCAGCCCAGTGTTTCGCTTTTCCTTACACCGACTACATGACATAAATCAAGGCAGCCCTCTTCCAGGTTGCTTGGCAAAGAAGATGGGAAACGGACGAGGGGAAATTAAAAATTGCATTGAGCCGTGACTGTTCCCATGGATATACCCCTCCCCAATGCCGCAATGGTTTAAGGAAGTTTTAATTCGTCTTCGGATCAAGCATACTCACGGGACGCACCGCCATTTGATAAAGTGCTCGCCCGCGCTTTATTGCGCCAACTGCGTTGTCTCTTAGATTCTTCGGCACAATCTTGTTGAATCTCTAAGTCTTGGTGATATTCGCACATGTTTCCTGTTTCCCTGAGTCAAAGCACACGTTACCGCGTGTGTTTTTACTCAGGAATGGTTCGTGTACACAACTTGTGGACTATGACTTTTTGGAGGATGGAGACCTTCTCCATTTCATTTGACTTTCTTTGTTGTAGGTAGAATGTTACCACGCCAAGGAGAGGTTGGCCTCTACCTGACGCCCCAGGGTGCTTCCTTCTTAAGCCTGTTTTTTTTTTTTGCTTGTTTCCTTGCCTTTTTTTGTTGTTGTTGTTTTCAATCTAGACTAATATTAGGCTATATCCTGATTACGGCGAATGTTGCCTAGTAAGCAGTCTTCAGATGGGCTATCTAAAGAAATACATTTGTTATGAATATCTTTTGTTGCCACTATTATACTATACATTAGTTTGTAAGTTAGTATTTTCTGTTAAATATTTATATTTGCTTTATATATTGCAAGTTTCATGTTATTCTAATGTTCCTAAAACTGAGGAATTTTATAAAATACATTTTTCTAGAACGTTGCAAACAATTAATTATTTGATCCATTTTAGGCATCTTCAGGAAATTTTTGTCCGCTCAATGAGCATATGCTTATCGATGTATTCCTCTTCAGGAAATATTCACAGAGAAACTATTCCAAGTTTTCACTTAGTCTCAGTGAAAACTGAGACTAAATTGAGTATGCCAAAATTTATTTTGCATACTTATTTTCTTTACTTTTTAAATACTATCTCTAGTTAACTCTCGTATCATGTAGCTTGGGTGATGTTCCCATTAATTAAACTGATCGCCATTTCCTCGCTTCTTATCATCCTGAAGAAGTATTGTTTGTTCTTGTAGAGACTTTATCCTCAAGTATTCTTTTAAGAATTTTCTCAATGAGCTTCCTGCCATTATCCAAGAAAGAGAATGGCCGGTAGTTCTCCTTGCTGATATGCGGCTTTACCGGCTTGGCTATCAATATCATCTTGAGCTATTTGTATCCATCTGGATTGTATTCGGTATTTATGCAGGAATTGTGAATGTTATTAATTCCTTCTTCAATGTATCATGGTGCTTTAGCAAAGTTGAGTTAAATGTGAATGGCCCAATGCTTTCTGTTTGTCGGAGTGGAGGGTGCTTTCTACTTCTGCTGTTAAGACCAGCGTCGCCTCTCCTCCCATCATTGTTGCCCTTCTAAATATTTTTATTTAGCTCGTCATTTATTGTATTCTTGAACTTTAAATTGAATTATTTGTTCTTTTTCTCGAAGATATTGAAAGTTCTTGACAATATTTGGTCTAAAGGTCAAAATGCATAAGTAGAGAAAGAGCTCTAATATCCTCAATGCTTGTTTCGAAGGGGGGTTCCAAAGGTCCCAATGCAGCAGTGGAGACGAAGATAGGAATGAATCAATGCATGGGTCAGTAAGGACCTCTAAAGGGTTCAATGCATGGGTCAGTAGGGATACTATTAAGGTTCAATGCAATCGTAGAAAGGCGACTCTAAAGGTCATATGGCATGGGTAGAAAGGATCTCTAAAGGCTTCAATGCAAGAGTTGTGAACATTTACTAAAGGTCTCAATGCAAAGGTAGATAAGCAACTCTACTTCGTTGCCTATTTTTTTCTTATTATGTTTTTTTTCTCTTCCTCTTTATCTATTCTATTTTATTTTGATTAATAGTCGTTGCATACAACTTAAACCATGGCACCTATGTCTTTCGTTCAGGTCTTAACTAGAATTCAGAAAGCTTGCCCTCGTCTTTTTCTAAAGTTAATCATTGAATTCCCATGATCCATGTCAGTTTTTATCACTCTCCATTAATTAGTCCATTAGAAACAAAAGATGCACTTTCCTGTCTTTTATTCTTCCAACATGATATGTAAGGCCTGTAAAAACTGCAATACATACATACCACCCAAATTGAACTGTTTTCAAAGTCTATCATCATTCCCGAGGGAAATAACAACATGAATTTGGGCCTTCATTTATTTTAGTGTTTCTTCGAATACTTTTTAATAAATCCACCTTTCTTCCATAGTTACAATTTCAAAATAAAAACAATGAAAACCTATTTTCGCATTTTATACAGTCACAAGAAAATGATCTTTATATTCAAATGTCAAACAAAGACAACACAAGTCTCATCATCTCTTTCACACTTGCACGGTTTCATTTGGGTCCTGAGTTTGTTTAGGCTCAGTGAATGGACTAATCTGATGAATTGAATGGCTTTAAATATTTATTATGAAATGGTGAAATTTGTAAATCGTCTTACCTTGGTTGGTTGCATTTTCATATTGAAAGTAAAGCCATAGTAGGAATAGATATGAAAATTCAACTTGAATAAACTTTAGGGCCAGTTAGTGAAGACAAAGGTCGCGAAACTAAGCATCAATCAATCATCCTTACTCATCACTACGAACAAATAATGCCGAAAGGATTTGTGAAGCAAGTTCTATCAACGAAAATTGATCACGTGATTCTCATTACATTATAATCGTTGTCTTTGAATGCAAATCGAAGGAAATGTAACATATATTGTCCCTTAACTCTTTCAGAACTCAGTTTATAATCCAATGGAGAGTAGTACAAACGACCACAGCCCCCTTCACGTCGCACACGTTCTTCTTCTTTTTTAGTCCCTATCTGTTACTACCTCATTACCACTCATTTTATTATATTCTATAATATATTATCGCAGAAGAGGATATCCTTCCACTAAAATTAAATACCAGGATACCAGGAGTTGTTCGGGTTTAATTTTGACTCTCTCGAACTAAGTAGACTAATGGGTTCTGATGAATTTTGCTGTTTTCTAATTAATCTGATTAGATGTGTTGCCTCTACATGAAAATTGTGAGTGTTTTGACGTGTGATGAACGTTATGTAAGTTGTTTGAAATTGTGTATTTTATTTTATGATGTCAAGTTATTTGGCGTTTGTCGTTACGAACGTTATACCATTTATGAGGTGCTCTGTGTTTCTTAGGTGAGGTCAGGTTTCATTAGTTTATTTGTTATATATTATGATTAGCAGTTGGTTGCTGTGTTTCGAATTTTAGTTTACATGGTATGGGTTTGTTGATTTTGTATTTTAGGATTGTTGTTTGTATTTGTAACCTTGTTTTACAGTCCTTGGTTTAATTACGGACCTTAGATCCTTTTCCTATTATGAGTTAGGAAATGTAACTCATTTTACTCAATCAGGTGCAGTTTTCGTGTGATCTCATTACAAAAATATATATATAATAAAAAATAGAATATCTTTAAATTGGCATAAATATACTCAAAATTAAAGCTAATTACAGGACAATTATAATTAAATTAAAGGTCGACATCAAAATAAATAAAGCAATAAGAGAATTGTGGGCAAACGGATCTCTCAAAGAGACTCATGCGTGTTTTGCATATGTATCCTCTCTCTTAAGGCACCAGCAAAAGTCCGCAACCAGGATAACGTCCTCTCGACACTGATACTTACTTCTCTTCTATCACCTGAGGAGCAGGGTGAAACTGAGCGTTTTGCACTTCGCTAAACCCATCACGCATTTTCGAAGACTCAATGCGAGGTAAAAAAATGTACTGAGATCCTGGAAACGGCACAAACTCCTCAACATGTTTAATATCAAAATTTAGTAACTTGCCAAGAATGTTCGTCAAAATGGAATTAAATGCTACCCAAACATTTATTTCATTGGACACCATATTATTTTGGATTATCTGACTTCCATAGCCAGAAAATGAATACGAAAATGGTTTAGATGATGGTGATTATGCATTGGATAAGCCAGGATTCCTGGTGAATACATTCCTTCTTCTTTCTTATTTGTTTCTTTTTGATGAGGGACTATTAGTGTTTACCTACAAGCTTTCGATCCTTTGTTCTCATTTTCTCATTAGGGTCTTTGTTGCGTTTTCTTATTCTGTATATTCTTTTGTGCTTTTTCTGGCCCAAATTGCTTTCCTAGTTCATTTTTGTCCTTTCGTTTATCATATGATTCATTCTTGGTGAGTAATTGCAATAAAATTCCTCTGTTCGTTCTGGGGTTACTTTCGATTTACAATTCGGTAGATCATTCATTATATTGGGTTAATTTTCCGCAAGGTCCTTTTCTTTCTGCCTAAAATAGTTGTTTATATAGAATTTGCTGGATTTCCTCGTCAGTTAAGGAGTCATTGATTGAATTCATTTTAGGGTAGTATATATATGTCATAGATTTTATGCCAGATGCTCACGACACACTCAGGTAATGTCAGTTTTAGGTTGGCTCTCATCTATAGTTCAAACGACGCCAATCTGTCGTTCTTCTTATTATTTGAGATGAAACTCTTAACTAGTTTGGGATCCTCTGGCCTATTTATCTGTTTTTGCTGAAAGTTTGTGCAGAGATTATGTGCAATGTGATTTTGGGGTGGGCGAATGCCATGTAAAGTTTACCTTTGTTTCTACAATCAGGTGAAAAAGATTTTAGACGACTATATTTGTTCAGATATGAAAATTAATAGAATTATTCAAAAGTTGTATACTGTTCAGGTATGTTTGTGCCATAATTCGAAGGTGAAATATACAAAAGTTTAGAGCTGAAACACATTAAAATAATAAATACAGTCAATTTATGGGCGCAGTCAATATCTAGAACGATGATCCTTTTCCACAGGACTAGTTCAATTAGATTTAGCATGCTGCAGAGCAAATTTTTGATGATATCATGAGTGATATTACTCCATATTTGTTCAATAAGCATCCGGAACTGCCAACATTTGGATGGCTTCCGGGTTATGAGCCGCCAGGTAGACTATCGCTCACAAATTCAAAATTTGTTTCAAATAGGGAAAATTTTCGGGCCAAGGTCCACAAATTTCGATGTTTCTTCCACTCAAGGATAGTTATCAACCAAATATTTATCCGAAACTCTTGTGAAAAGGTGCTAGTTAATTACATTTTGATACTAATTTGAATTTATGGTAGTGTGCTTGATTAAAATTATTATTTTTCTAGTTCCTTTGGATAAAAGGTAGCCCCAGCCATGGAGATTTTTCTGATGCTTTACCGTGAGCACGATCCATGATTCGTGAAAGTGTGCCCAATTTCTTATCCTAACGAGAGATCGTCCAGAAGATACAAACAAGCGGAGCTTCAACAGAAAATATTACTTTGGACATTTCTTCAACAGTCCATTTTTTAATAATTCCTCAAACGTGAAGTCTTCTTCACAGCGCTTCTAAGCTTGAGCCTTCGGCGCAAGGTCTCGCTTCACTGTATGTCCTGGAGATGTCACTCTTTCTTTCTTTTATACCATGAGCAGGTAAGCACTAGAGGCAATCCGATCCTTGAGCTAGGTCAATACCAGCTGTCAATCTTGGCGTTCATTTGAAGTTATTGAACGTTCCAAAGTCTTCTTCACAGGAGGGTAACTAGTCCAGTTAAAGTCATTTTTAATACTAAAGATGCAATACCCTTAAACATTCTTTGAATTTTAGGCAATTTTAGGGCATAACAACAATGGTTGGACGCCCCTTTGGAAAGATCCAATTCTACAATCAAAAAAGATTAAAAATAATATTTTCACAACTACAGATAGAAGAGAGTAGAAAAGGGGAAAATAAATAATAAAGAAGGAAATGGAAAGTTATGGGGCTAGTTGCTAACAGCGTTCCGCGTCGCTGGACTACTGTTAGTGAGCGGCTAATCTACTCTGCCATCCTGACTCAAAAAAGGCTCATTCAAGCGATGCTTTTAAGCCGCTCGCCTGAATTTCTCGTCACGCTACACAAAATCTCTCCTAGAAGCGGAGCGTATCTTGAAGAAATGAAGAGAACGCAGGTTTGAAATGTTATCCAAGGGCTAACTCTTCCCCTTTCGCGGCTGAGCACCATTGTAGATAGAGAGGAGGAGGAAAAGGAGCCCCCCCAAATATAAAGCAGGTAAGTAACACGGACGAGTTGCAAACAACTTTCCGCGTCACTGGACTACTTTTAGCGAGCAGCGAATCCACTCCGCCATCTTGAGTTTCAAAAAAGACTCATTCATCGCTTGCTTGCACTTTTGGTCACGCTACGCTACAAAAATATTACGAAATAGATTATAATTATACATCTTTATTCATTTAACCTATATTTTCTATCAATTTACTCTTTTGATCGAATAGCAAAGGTCAAAGGGCTAAAAATCATCTCCTACAGAAACAGAACCATGGTGTGATTTTGGTTTCAGTGAAGGAATTTACTGATTATATTTCTGTCCTCTCCTTTATGACAGAAAGCTCCATCTTCAAGAATAAACTTCTCTTTTAGAATGGAAAACTTTTTCCGGGTAGTTATTGTCAACACACTAAAAAATAATTGACATTCCTTCATTCTAAATTGATCCCCAGACAAAGTTTCACCTTCGGTTTTAATCCGTTTATGACAAAGTTCTGATGTTCAGGTCTCTAAATTGATTCCGTCTACTTTGTGAATATTGAGCAAACCTCGATTCGTCATTTATTCTATTTAACTCCGCTGCTGGTCCATAAGTTCTTATGGAGTGCATGTAATTTGCTGCTGTTCTTAACCAGATTTGCAATCTTTCTTCTAATTAAGAAGCATTTAACTAAAGGTTGTTCTCAAAGGATCTAGAAACAGTTATGCCTCATCTTTCAGAATAGTTCTGCCACTTCAGAAGCTTCTAACTGAAGATTGTTCTCAATCGATCTTTGAACAATATGAAGACATCTTTTATGAGGTCCAGGACGATCATCTCGTGACTCTGATAATGTTTTACCCTTTTATTTAAATTGAGCCATAATTCTTCAAAACGCAGAAAGGGGTATTCTAAAATTTCTAGCAAGTTTTCTAACAGTCGACCCTGGGATTAACAACATTCCTCTCTCTTTGAAAAAGTCGAAATTTTTTTGGAATTTTTCCCTCTAGTCCTATTCATAATAATTAAAAAAATAAACTCTAGAAGATGGAAACAAATAATAGACATAGGGACAAACCTTTGGAATTAAAACCTTTTGTTTTTAAATCAGTAATTTTGTATTTAATTTTCATATGTCCTTGTCAGTATGTATCGAAATTTTGTAAATTTTTTAGAACCCAAAGAATTACTAAAATGTTGGAGTTCATAAAATTTATTTTTATATATCTTCTTGTATAACTATATTTTAGCATCGTGATATAATGAAAGGGGGGAAATTTAGTTTAGAGTTCCTTTTTAAAATTATTATAATTGGCGAAGTTCAGAAAATTTATAAAAATTTAACCACGACTACTTTTTTCAGATTTTAAATTTTTATCTTACGAGTTGTAGCCAACTGCAAGCTCCCGCCGTAGGGGAAGGTGGCGAAGCCATTGCCTTGTATATATATATATATATATATATATATATATATATATATATATATATATATATTACGGATTTCGAAGTAAGTATCAGCAGTTAAACTTATTGCTAGGTTAAAAAATTCTGCAGTCTCACATTCTTCCAAAAACTCTGCCAGGTTTGGAAAGACAGCCATCTTATTGGCATTTACTTTTTGGTTCCAATACTGAAGCTTTGATACAAATGCTGAAATTTTTTCCCTTGCTAAGATGAGATTGATTTTCTTTCCTTGCAATTCTTTGTTTAGCACATTTACATGCCCCAAAATGTCAGCCCAGTATGCAAGTAGAGCTAGCTAGGTTGATTTTCTAAACTTCTCTGCAAGTGTGTGTTTTTGATCAGTCAGAAATATTTCAAGTTCGGTTTTAAGATCCCACACTCTATTCAGGACATTTCCACGTGAAAGCTACCTCACCTCCGTATGGAAAAGAAGGGTTGAATATTCAGCCTCTCCATCCTCACATAAATCACGAAACATCCTCGTGTTTAGTGCATGCCCTTTTGCAACATTGACAATCTTAATTACATCATTTAACACAGGTTCCACTTCTGGTTCCAAATCCTTCACAACTAATGCCTGGCGATGTATCATACAATGGATGACCTGAATATTTGGATTCTGTTGTTTGGCCAAAACCACAAAACCAGTGACGTGACCAAACATGGCAAGAGCTCCATCAACTGATACTGCAATACAATTTTCCCACTTTAAATCAACACATTGTTTTTTGAAGTATGCATCTACCTTATTGAACGCCATCAATACCACGAGTTCTCTCTCAACTCAAGAGGAGAACATAGCAACATTTCTTCTGACATATGTAGTCTCATCAAGTGGAATAGTAAACTCTTTACTCTTTTTTACTAAAGAAATCACTTGTTCTCTCACATTTTCTGCCAACATAGAAATTCTTTCTTTAATAACTCTTGCAGACAAAGGCACTGTATTCAGTTGTTTAGCTACTTTTTGCCCACACATTATTTCTGCCATTTTCACAGCCGCCGGTTTGATTAAGTCTTCACCAATAGTATGTGGTTTGCTGTTTCGAGCAACTAACCATGCCTCTTCAAAACTAGCTATTGCTGCTGAACGTTGGTCAAACGTTTCACTCTTGTTATTTTCCAATCTCTGTCTTTTGACTGTTTTTTTCCAGATTCTCAGGGTATTCCCGTGGTTTGCAAGACAGATGTGAATGAACCTTGTTTAAGTGTTTGTTCAGTTGATTCTTTTTCAAAGACTCGGCACTCAGTACTTTCATACATACGACACATTGAGGTTTCATTTATCCTTTTTCCTCTATTTTTGTGAAGCCATAATTAAAGAACTCTGCCTGATATTTCCTTTTCCTTGCTGATGCCATCTGAAAATGGAAGAAATCTTTTACTTTTTTAAGGTTTTTGACTTATATTTTTTAAAGATAAAAAAATTATTTAGTGACGAATTTAAGAGTTTAAATTAAAACTTTAAAATAACAACATAAAATCCAACCACAACTCACTACCATAAAAATTCAAACAATAAGACTTAAAAAGAGTGAGCATTACATCTGTAGGGGCTGCATGAAATCTTCTTAAATAGAGTTAAACTCATTAAAAACTTGCTTTTAATATAAAATACTTCATTAAAATAAAGATAAATAAATAAATGAAAAATATAATAGTTATCCCTAAAAAAGTGAGAAACTGGCAACTACAAGGTGATGGGACAATTAGGGCCCTTCAAATATACTAAAATACCCTAAAGTCTAAACTAATCTTATATTTATATATTTAGCTTTTGTTGAAATTTAATCACAAAAGTCTATACAGAAACGTAAATATTATAGATTATATGATAAGTCACCTTATGTAACTAATTATTATATCAATTGATCAGCTCTACGAATTCATCAACTACTCTGAAAGAGGCATGTTCAAAACATGGCAAAATACCACTTAATTATGAGAAATGTTGCCAGATTTTACCGAAAAATAGAAAAAGGCTCCTCGATGCATTCTTTTTCTCCAACTTTCCCTCACCTAGCACATTCATAGCACATCTATTACCCCCCCCATTTTTTCTAAATTACCCGATTTGGGGTAATTTACCCCTGTTCCCCGACCACTGTCCTAGAATCACTCTAAGAAACTTTAAAAAACAAAATTATGAAGAGAGAGAATTACCCAAACAAGCTAGCCTATACTATCCTATTATACTAGAGTCAAGCATACCTTAGTATTGTCTAGCCTAACATACTATATGCCATCCCAGCATAGTATTTTATAGCCTGAATTAGCATAGTATATTTAGCTTAGCATAATATAGCCTAGCCTATAATAGCCCAGCCTATAATAGCCCAGCCTATAATAGCCTAGCATAGTATAGCCTATTCTAGGCTTGCCTAGCAGAGGATAGCATATTATAGCCTAGTCTAGTCTAGCAGCGAATCGGCCAAATAGTTGTGATGTTATTGCCAAAACAAAATATTTCACGGGCTAATCTTGGGAAGACTTTGAATATTATACTATTCAAAAGGGAATATAAAACAAAATAAGTGTTACAAATTTTGCTAGAATAATAATCCCCAGGCTAACATTGGGAGGACTTTGACAATTATATCATTTGAACGAGAATGTAAAACAACATAAGGGTTTCAAATTTTGTTAGAATCAGCCGAATAGTTATTATGTTATTACCAAAACAATATATCGCGGGTTAACCCTGGGAGGAGTTTGGCAATTATATCATTATAAAGAGAATGTAAAACAACATAAGCTTTCCAAATCACGTTAGAATTGGCCGAATAGTTATGATGTTATTACAAAACAAAACAAAACGGGGACCGACCGACCGACATAGTGAGATGTAGAGTTGCTCGCAACTAGACTCGCACGCGACTAAAAATTGTTGCTTGTTTCACAAAGAATGAGAGAGAACCAAATAAGAAAATAAAATTATCTGGCAAGATAATGAAAGGGATCACCTATGATATGAATCGTCATATTCCGCTTTCTACTTTCGTCTCATTTTCATCCTATGAAGAAGCACCATTTAACTTTGTTTCTTATTCTACTCCACCTTTGAATTTTCTCGCCAATTTCATGTTGCGGGATTCTGCTGGTGTCATAATCCTGGCCTTTATCTTCCATCTTCCAATTGCATGGTCTACAATTGCGTCCTTCTTCTTTTATGAAAGCGTTGTCCCGAGGCCGAAAGAAACTGAAGTAAAGAGAAGTGTAAATTTCTCAACCATGCTTTTCACCTACCTTCCCAATCTTGTAAAGTTTTCCTCCCTACACCCACTCCTCTTTTACTAGATTCAGCTATAAGTAAACTAAAGTTCGCTTTAATCAATTAAATTAAGACGGACGTAGTTAATTTCAACGAACCAAAGTGCAAAAATGTTTCAAAAGAGGAAGCAATTTGTTTAATTGTTGTTTTGCAAAGCAAACAGTTAATTAAACTACATAATTCTAGAGGTTTGTGTGTGTTGTGTTTAATCGAAACCTCCTGTTAGCATATCTCTCTCTCTCTCTCTCTCTCTCTCTCTCACTCTCTCTCTCTCTCTAAATCCTCCGACCTCTCTCTGAGTATTGCCCTCCCTATTAGCAAACTAGAAAGATCCGGCCACCTACTCACTCATTTAAATTATTTTCAACTGAGGGAAATCTTTTGATGATTTTCCTTCTTATCCTTCATCGTATTACAAAGCAATTCGGAACCTTTCAACTTTCGGACAGTATTCTACCGACCTCTCAAGCGAAGACTAATTAGACACCAGGGACATCTTTTACATTTATTCCACTCTCGGTCTGTATTTTGTTGGAAGTTTTTGTTTTTTCATGAGGGGTAGTAACGTTTTTTTAATGCACAAAGAAAAATAGAGAAAGGAACTAACGAGTATGAATAATAGGCCGAGATCTTCAATCCTCTAAACCACAAAAATGAATATTATATTATTTTGAGAAGAGATACGAGGTTGGAAAGAGAGATCCAAGATATCCGATATACGAGAACATAAATACCTTTGTGATTGCATTCATTCGATGATTGAAGCATGATCAGGATCATCAAAGGCAGGCAAAATAGAAAAGAGAAATTACGACGCCATTTTCTCGTGTGAATCGAGAGGTAGGCTATAAAAAATCCGACTCTGAGGATCTTCGCGCAAGTTACCCGGCCGGGTACCGCAAAGCGCGAGAGCGTGCACATAGACTTGTGCAAATCTTCAATTCCTCCTTTCTATATTTTTTAAAAAATTTGTAGGTATTGGAAGCATATTCGGGCCCATGTGGGAGCGATCGTCCTTCTTGAACTTGATCATCTTTCATTTCTTGTTTTTTTCTTTTTTCTTTTGTTTTCTATTTTAAGTTGTTATGGTTCTTCTTAGGGTTTGTCTTTGAATAATTATTTTATTCTTTAGGATAAAAATATTTGTTTTAAGTAATTATCTAATTCTTACTTAGTCTAAATAAATATATAACAAGTGAGTAATTTCGGCTGATATGGTCTTTCTAGCATAGACCCACCTAAAAAATCTTCCTTCAAAAGCCAGCTGAGATCGCCTAGAGAAAGAATCGGAGGAAGGTAACTCCGTCACAGCCTCCGAGATATGATTACCAGATTTTAGTGAGACTTTCAACCTTAGAATACATTTGTCAAGTGAATTTCTTAATTGGGTGTTAAAATCGATTTAATTCTTCTAAAGCCAAAATAAACAGAAGCCAAAAAGAGCAGGTTAGAACACAGAAATTCAAATTTCAGAAGTTAGAGTACGATTGCAATTGGTGAAACCCAATATATAATTTTGTATTCGGTTAATTACTATTATAATAGTAGGCAGTATATGAGAAATGACTAAAAGAATCCGAAATGGAAAAAGGCCCGATGAGGAGAGTGTCAAACTTAAAAATCTCTTGTGTTGTTTCATAAATAGGGTATTTTTAATTAATTATAATTAATATTATTATTAAAAACCTTATAATAAGACTTGAAAATCACACTTTTAGATTTTAGTGGATTAGCCTAGTGTAGTCGCTGATAATTATTGAGAAACATAATGTTTGAGAGAATGACTCAAGTACAGGACAAGTTACTGAGCTAAACAATCCATCCTTCAGCTGTACAAATACTAACCAAATATTACCATAACATATTCCTTAGATGCCAAATGAGAAGAAGAAGAGAAAATGACTTCAAACAAGAGAGGGAAAGCTACACACACAAAAACCAAAATTCATGAAGGCAATATTTATAAGGATGGGCGGACTCTTATTAAAGTTCAGGTAATACATATTTAGAATGCGATAAGCGACCTAACTCTAGGGATTAAATTTGAAATTCCCTTTAAACGGATTAAAGTTTGGAAGAGAATCAATTAGTGCAGATTTAACTACCCTTCTCTTAACTCAATCATACGATACATATATGTATGAATTCCGTTTTGTCTCAATCGACACAGTGGTTGGTTACAGAGATAAGTTGGAAAATTGCAATGGACATGTTGCCCGTGCGCATAGAATATTTCTGTTAATAAATTGTCAGAGATATGTAGGTCGAGTTTGTTTTAGGTACATTTCATATCATTTATTACAGGCAATTTTGTATAGGCTACCTTATTATGGAAGGATGGGGGGCTATTCTGGATTAGTTTACTTTTGACGTAGTTGGGAAAGCTAAAGTCTATCTTAACATTCAAATTTTTTTAATTGCTACTAATCCGTTTAAGAGAGGGTTTGTAAGAGAGAACAATGTATTTGGGTTAGTTTAATTTCTATTATCACAATAAAATGTATTTTAAGGCTTGTAAATGTGCTTCTTGAATGACAAATTGTGAAAATGAGAGTGTATCAAAAGAATTATGAATGTTAAGTACCTCACTATTAATTCATTTGGATCACATACTCTGCACGCACGGATGAACATGGTGGAAACAACTATGGTTCTTGCCATATCTGCCAGAAGACGACGGCCAAAGAGAGAATCACCCGGCCCCCCTTTAGAAGACACCCATTGTGTCTGAACCGTTTTTTAAAGTGGTTATTGACCTAATTGGTCCGATACCTCCCCCTCCCCGTCCAGTGCCGGGCATTCATATAACCTCCTCACTCTGGTGGATTTAACTACCAGATTCCCCGACGCTATGCCACTCAAAAAAATAGTATCCTATGCGCTGAGGCGCTTATAACCATTTTTTCCCGGGTAGGAATCCCCAAGGAGATTCTGTCGGATCGTGGTAGACAGTTTACTTCGGAACTAATTGGGTATGTAGGTAAGCTCTACTAATCAAACCCATTTTTACGACCCTCTTTCACCCTGCCGCAAACGGGGTGTGTGAGAAGCTAAACGGAACGCTAAGTGGAATTATTTGCCTGCCGCGAAATTCCTCATAGGACCCTTGGGTTTACTTCATTCGAGCTCCTGTAGGGCGGAATGTTCGAAGTCTTATGAGCATCTTCAACGAGCTCTTTTTCAACCCCTGCCTCGATGAGGAGGTTAAATATTCCTATGTTTATGTCCTCGATTTGCTAAATCGACTTGAGGAATGGGCTAAAATCGCACATAAGAATAGTGACGTTAACCGTGAAAAAGTACCGTACATATATCGACATGAAAGCGAAAGAGCGTCGCCTTCATCCCAGAGAGGAGGTTTTGCTCCTCCTCCCGATCTTCTCCAATAAACTTCTCTCCCAATGGAAAGGGCCTTTCTCCGTTTTAGAAGCTCAGGGTCCGGTAGACTACCTCATCAAAACCCCCTCTGGTGATAAATTATATCACATAAACATGCTCAAGGAATATCATCGACGAGCATGTGACAATAGTATCGTCGCTCTTTATGATGAGGACACTCAGAGCGCATCGTATCCTTCGGAGTCTCTTAATCTAATACAGATTATCTGTGTGGAAAAAGACACCGAGTTTCCACTTCCCGTCCTCCCCGGTTTCCTTATCGAAGCTACCCCAGGAGTAGATATAAACCAGCAGTTGGAGCCCCAACTAAACGTCCAACTTTCGTCCCTGCTCGCCGAATTTGCAAGCCTAATTTCCGAAATACCTGGGTGTGCACGTCATTTTATACATGACATCCAACTGACAACTCACAGCCTGTCAAGTCAAAACCCTATCCTTTACCCGCTTAACTCCACCCCGCCTTTAATACGGAGGTGGAAAATTTGTTTAAGATAGAAATAAGCAAACCCTCCATTTCCGAGTATTGTGCCCCCGTTGTGATCGTTCTGAAACACAACCGGTTGTTCCACTTCTGTTTTGACTTAGGTAAATTAAATACCATTACAGCCTTTGATTCTGAACCAATTCCGTTCCTCGACCAGAACTTGCACATGTTCGAGGACGCCAAATTCATCACCGAAATCGATCTGTGTACGGCATATTACCAGATCCCCCTTAAGGACAATGTGCGAAAATATACGGCCTTCCCAACCAAGAAATACCTTAGGCAGTTTAGGCATTCGCCCTTCGGTTTGATTACTGCTTGCTGTAAATACAACCGCATGATGAGGAAAATTCTCGAGGAACCCAGAACGTTTCGTACTACTTTGATAACGTGTACGTGGCCATGCGTACATGGCTCGAACTCTTGGATTCCCTCCGAGCTCTTATCATGAGACTGCATGGTTATGGGCTAAATATCGGGCCCTCAAAATGCCACTTCGCGTATAACAAGATACGCTACTTGGGGTTTAATATTGGTTAGCACCAAATAACCCCACAGAAGGAGAAGGTTAAGGCCATCGCTAAGATGCCCCCTCCCCATAAAAAGAAACAACTGCGCTCCTTCCTCGGTTTCGCCTACTTCTATAGGCGCTTTATCGTTAATTTCGCCGCCTTGGCTTCCCCTCTAATCTATCCTTCGAAATCAATCACCAGAACCAGTACCATGGAGTCCTAAGGTTGCTGCCCACTTCGAGCAGCTTAAAGCGAAGTTAGTATCTGCCCCCATTTTCCACCTTCCGACCCCGTCTAAGCCTTTTGGTATTCGTATCGACGCATCAAAAGATGGAATAGGCTGCGTCTTGCTGCAGTATCATGACGAAATTTGTCACCGCGTGGCATACGCCTGTCGGAAACTCTCGTCGCTTAAAAAAACTATAAGACTATTGAATTGGAGGCTTTTGCTCTATTTTTTTTTTGGGGGGGGGGTCTAAAAATTTACGATGTATTTGTTGGGTAAAGAATTCATTATAGAGACTGACCACTAACCTTTGTCTTATTTAAAAAAAACAGTAAAACTCATAATGGTAGGTTAATGCGATGGAGCTTGATCCTAATGGAATATCAGTTTTGAATATTCTATATAAAAGGGACACTCAATAATATGACTGATTCCCTCAGCTGAAACCCTGTATAGTACAATTCCAGTCCCCTAATACAAAAGACTCCGCTTTGTATATATAATGGCTGTCATTGATTTTATTTGCGTTTATTCCTTTGTATAAATTACTGTCAATTATTAATTTCTCTTTGCTTTCAATGAAGTATGATTATTAAGTTTGTCGTTAATTGGTTATCTTATTATGTAAAATATATATATATATATTTGGGGGGGGGCACTAAGGCCAATCACTGAGGCCACTTATTATGCCTGTTACAGAAGATACGCACTTCTCCCCCGCGTCTAATACCTTTTCCCTGCCTGGAAGGATAGAAAAAATTCTTCCAGTCTCTTCACTTCTAAAAGGATATTTTCGTAGGAAGGGGGGCATCTGGAGGTTACCCCAAGAGTGGTCAAAGGTGCAAATATTCCCAGACATAGTATAACCATATCACCTACGTTTAATCAGTTCGAAACCTTGTCCGGCGACGGTACCCCCCCTCCTCCATTGTGCTCATTTATCATCTCCCAGTGGAAAGTTGAAAAGGAGATCTAACACTCCCCTCCCTCCCCAGCCGTTGTGAGGCACTAGTGACTTAGGGCTGTTTATATGGCTACATTCCAAGTCTCAAATGGGATGCTAGATGTGTAACGCCTCTCTCCCTAACCCGTCCCTCGCAGAAACCCTCCCTATTTATGCGAACGGCTCCATTCATTGTTAGGGAGAGTTCTTCCGAAGTTCGTCCGTCAGGTTTCCTGTCAAGTCACCGTGTCGACCCCTGTGATCCCTTACGCGGACCTTATCTTTATAATCTCTCTGGTCAGAGACGGATTACTTTCCTTCGTTATTCCCAATTCGGAGGCCTAACCTGGATCAACTCTCCGCTCATTCCCTTCACTTAACAAGGTCCGTGTACCTTAACCTCAACCGTGAGACAAGACCAAAGAAGTTCGAGAAGTCCTTCCGTGCAGATTCCCATCTGGTCGCCGATGACACCAGTCCTTGGAGCGGACTTCCCTGCCCCATTCGTGATTCCCATTTGGAGGACAACGTGGAACCAGATCTACGCTCATCTTCCGTTCTACGAAGTCCCTCCCACGTCTTCATTGAATTCATCATCGCCGCTGAGGTAAAACCGAGATCACAGTCCCGTAATTTTTCCTCCATTTAATTCACTCCCCGAAAATCCCCGTAATTTCTCGCATTTGATTAATATTATCTCAACCCGTGTATAATAACGGCATTCTCGATTCCTCCCTTAAATTTGCTAACCTTGTATTAACGCACTGAATATAAATTGGGCCCCAGCCCTTAGCCGGGACTTGCCTACCTTGTTGAATACCCATAGGCCCGACTCCGTATAGAACGTGACACCACCGTGTCGTATCTTGACATAGAATGTACCTACTACTGTTCAGTAACCTCCAAATTAGTGTTATTTGATTTTTGTCTTTAATAGCCATTTGTTTTATTTTCCTGTCTTTTCTTGGTGTTGTTTTTTCTTGCAACCACATTTCTTAGCCCTTGCTGAATCCAAATTAATAACGTTTTTATGTTTTTCATTATATTGCTTACTGTTTTAGAGGAGACTCCCAATTTATTTGTAATATCTTTCTGTTTTAGTGCACTATCACTTAAGAAAACTTTGATGTGTCCAATTGTCCGAGGAATCAAATTACGTACTAAACCCATTGCTGTTCACTTTATTTTTTATCTATTACACTGCAATAAAAAAACGGCTAGTATTATCCATAGGCAAGCAAAATACATACTAGTTGAAATACTGTGTGAGTAACAGCAAAAGAGAATAGCTTGCACACCCTCACGCTGCGAAGTCTTGCCACTGCGGACAAAACTCAATCAGTCTTGCCTACTTTTATTTCAAAAGGTTTGCCAGAAAATGAAGCAAACACTTTAATATATAGTCTTTAAAAATGTACAATATTTATTTCACACTAATATAATAAAATAACGACATAAAATAGTTTTAAGTTACCTTTTACCATAAAAATTACGAATTTTCAAGAAACCCCCCATAATTTGATCACTACCGTATGTCAGACAAGACTGGCCATCAAGACTAGGATTAGAAACCAGTTTCGCACAAAGTTCTGTCCCACCGTCTGATTGAACCGAACAAGATATTGATTCCACCCCTGTACATCAAACTGTTTGATAAAGAACTTTGTCATGGCAATGGGCAAGGAAGGTAGAAGATTTGCCTTTCAGAAATTTGAACGAGTCAGCATGGAAAAACTGAAGGCAGGTGTATTTAATGGTCCTCAAATAAGGGAGCTCATCAAGGATACCAGTTTTTATGAAGCACTGGATCCTGGTGTATTTTCTGCCTGGTTGTCCCTTAAATCAGTCATTGCAAACTTCCTTTTCAACCTTCGAACTTTTCAGTATGAGAAGGTTGTGGATGAGTTAATGTAGAATTTCCGCAAACTTGGTACGCGCATGTAAGAGAAAATACACTTCTTCTCTTCCACCTGGACTATTTTTCCGAGAATTGTGAAGACTTCAAGAAAGAGCAGGTTGTGCACTTTCGCCAAGATATCCGCGTGATGGAGGAACGCTACCAAGGGCGTTGTGATGTCTACTTTCTGGCTGAATACTTCTAGGGCCTGGAAAGGGATTTGGTGTCTGCTAGGCACCATCGAAATTTCCTGAAAAGGATTCATCCATGAGTAGCTTTTTTCATGTTTTACTCTTCTTGCTATGAATTAGAACATTCTGTAAACTTCTGTGTATAAATCAGTTCAAAATTTACTATTGTGTGTACATTTGCCTACAAATATGTACATATATCAGAATATAGGAATTTCTGGCATGTGTTTTTATCTCAAAAAACTTCCTCTGATTAAATAAAATGAGCATCATTTTTTAATTCAATGCCCAAAACTGGCCTAAAATCAGGGATTATGTGTTAAATCTTGAGAACAGCGCATAACAATGTTATTGTCGTTGTTATTAATGTTGTTGTCGTTATCGTTATTATGTTGGTTGTTGTTGTTATTATTGTTGTTGTTTTTATTATTGTTGTTGTCTTTGCTGTTGTCATTAATATTGTTGTTGGGATTATAATTATGATTGTTTCTGTTGTCGTTATCGTTATTACTATTGTTGTTCTCGTGGTCGTTTTAATCATTGTTGTTGTCTCTGTCGTTATCTTTGTGATTATTTTGGTTGACGTTGTTAACCTTTTTGTTGTTATTATTATTATTATTTTTATCGTCGTCATTGTTATTATTGATGAGATCACTACCGATGTCGATGTTACTATTGTTGTCGTTTTCGTTGTTCTTTTTGTTGTTGTCGTTATTTTTGTCGTTTTCGTTCTTCTGTTTGTTGTTGTCGTTTTCTTTTTGTTGTTATTATTAGTTTAATTTATTAGTTCGCCACCTTATTGCCTTTCTAACTTGTTTTTATTTTTAAAATGATTTACTTACGTAACCGTTTATCGAAGGGGAAAATTTAATTACAGCCGAAGTCAGCTATTAGAAATGAGCTTCAACTGTAAAAAAAAAAAATGTTAATGGTTATATTTTTCATAGTTATTAGATTTATAATTTTATATGTGATACCAAACACTGTTCACTACTTAGTATACCTGGGGCATTGAAAGGTTCCTGATTCAGGACTCTACCTAGTAATTAATACAACCGATGTCACATAATTTCAGTCAAAATGGAAGCAGTCTACATTAGCGTCCAAATATATCAAAATTCCTCTATATCTATTATATATTCTCCCTTAGCTTTTGCCAGAGGGCAGGGAAAGGTTTCAAAAATTAGTTCACGATAACCGACACATATAAACTACGTAATTGTGAAGGTTATCCAAATTTGGTTGAGTAATACAAAGGTTATCAGAAGATAAGCAAATTTCCCGAAAAATTGAACCGTCCAAAATGATCGTGAAAGTCTACCTGTATATATGGAGGGCTAGATGACACTAATATCTCACTAACTGCTACGGGTGTCTTAAAATGGTCTTTGTTCACAATTTGGGTAATGCTTGGACTTAGCTAAGCGAACTTAAGGGAGAGGACATTTAAAATTGGTTTCTTTTCATCATACACCACTCACTCTCATTGTCAGTAAATATTGCCTGAATTTATCCTGTACGCTGCCGAGTAAATCGGGCATTCGTCAATCAAAAGTGTTTTCATTATTAATAAACTAATATCGGAGGCATTCATTAATTCTGGACCTTCCCCAAGAATAATTTCCCCTTGGCATCATAACTGTATTTTAGATTATTAATTAATCTCTGATTGCGCTTCATTTTTCTATAATCTGTTTTGATTTTAATAATGCATATTATTTCTCTTTTAATTATTCGATTAAAAGAAGGATTTGTTCTCGTAACAGTTTCTCTTATTAAATTTCCTTTAAAGATGTGCTAGTGTTTGTTCTATGTAGATTCACTTTTACCTCATACCACGAAGTGCTGCACCCATCATCTTCCTAGGCTACCCTGTAATTTCATTATTGGGAAATATCAGTTTTACAGGCAAGTCAGTGTTATTTGTTGCTCCTTAAAAATAAGTTTACATATTTGTTATATTAAATCAAATGCTGATCACAGAAAGTGTAATTATACGAAATGAGGCCAAATTGATTAAGGTTAGGCGCCACATTTGGGCCTACTGCACATCGGATAATATATGTATATCAAAGTTACCTGTTTTTAAGTAAACACGTTTTCCCCTATTATATGAGCTTGACGTTGACAGAAGAACTCGTCATGAATAATATAGAACCATATTGCACTCCTTTTCCTTGTCTCTATTCATGTTCTTAGCCTTCTACGCTCTTCATTCTTTCCATACCATATTAAAATGCATCATTACATCAGTGTCCCTTCTTTTTATGTAGAATGTTATATTGCCATTTATAGATACTTTGTACGAGGGATCTTCAGAAAGACTTGGTGCAAAATAAAAGAAATATTTATCAGAAATTAAAATAACACAAATGTCACTAATATTTCTCAACAGAGTTTCCATTTAGGTCAATGCACTTCTTAAGGGGATGTTTCCACCCAATAAGTCCCTCCCTAAAAACTCCTGGCTTTTCGAATTGCACCCTGTCTTGACTTCACGGTTTACCTCGTCGTTCGAATGGAACGGAACGGAAAGAGTATAGAAAGCGAAAAAGGGAAGCCTTGCGAGCACAGGAGATCGTTTTTTGCCAGAGAAGAGCGGTTCGGAAATAACTTAAGAGGGGATAGGAGGAGGGAGATAGGTGACTGGCTATAAACCGGTGCGAAGTATGTGTCAGTATGTTCTATAATAGTGGTATTGGATTGGGGAGGCTGACAGATCGCCTTAGCAGGGATGGGCATCTTAACTGTTCGACGTGGTTTGCTTAAATCGCCGAAACGTGGTGCCTTAGTGTTTAGGACACTTCGGCGCGGTGGTTTGCCTACAGAATCAAGGAAAACGTATAATGGTTCAGGTGGCAGATGTTGTTAAGCTGCTGTGAATTTGTGTTCCCAAGCAGCAGCGTATTGAATGTGGTGCCCGTGGTTGTAAATGTGGCCTCTTTCGAGTTTACCCAGTCGTTGGGTCTTGTGAAGGTGTGTGTATTTAGAGGCTTAAGTTTATTTGTGTCGTGAAGTGTCGACATTCTCCAGTACATGGGAGAGCGACAGGTGTGCTTCAGACAGGAGTTCTGTATGCGCTGTGCGCTGCTTTGCCATATGTGGCTTGCGGCTGTTGGTGTGATTGGTTGATATGTAAGTATTGGTCTGATTAGCGTTTTGTATAGGTGTAGCTGCATCTTTTTACTGTTGGGGTAAAACCTCTTTAGTATTTTGTTCATTTGTTTGGCTTTGGCTTGTGTGGTGTTTTGGTGTGTGTGAAAGTGTAGGTACTTGTCAAATCTTGCCCCGAGTACTGTTGTTGCGGGTTTTTATGTGAGTCTTATGGAGGCTGTGTATTGTTGGTTGGGTATGTGATCATAAATTTATATGTTTTGCCTGTAGTGGTCTTACGCACCGTATAGGGTCACCTGTATCTTCTTAGGATTAGTGATTATAAGCCACATGTCTTCGTACTGTGTCTTCTCGTTTAGTATTATTTGTGCACTGCGCGCGAAAATGTTAGGGCGCTGGCTAGAGACGATAATGGTCTCGTCGTCCGCATACGCTAGCATGTGTGTCTGTGCAGTTTTCTTCTGGGCGTGGAGTTCCGTTCGTTTAGATTATGAAGAGTGTGGGTCCAGCACGCTGCCCTGGGATACTACAGCGCGTGGCGTGAATATGCGTGATGTTAAGTTGTTGTGTCATATGCAGCATTCCATATTCGTAAGGTAGTGCGATAGGAGCCTTCTGGTGCAGAAAAGCAGCTGTGTTGTTGGCGAGTTTCCAACGGAGCTCCTCGTGTCTTACTTCGTCGAAGGCTTTCTCCACATCCTTGCTGATAGCAAGTGTTTTTTGTCGTGCTTTTTTGTATGATATTGTGACCGATGCTGATCACTGATCCAGTTGACCCCGCCCCCTCCTAAAGCTGTATCAGTTATCTTCCTCCAGGAAGCCTCAGAAGCGTGTGTTCACCATACGTTCTAGTATTTTACCTAAGTGCTCTAAGAGACCAATAGGCCTGTAGCTGTTTGATTGTTTTGGATCTTCTTGTTGTTTGTGAAGTAGTAGAATGTTGTGTGAGTATTTTAATATTTTCTGAAAATACCCAGAGGCTAGGGAGGCGTTGTAAAGGTGTGTTAATGTTCGGTAGATGTTTTCTGGCAGGTGATGAATGATTTTAGTTGGAAGGCCAGAGAGGCCGGGGGCTTGTTTTCGTGTGGTTTTGATGGGATATTTTGTTTCCTCGATGGTGAGTACAGGGATTAATGTAGTTGTGTTGTCTATCACTTTCATTTCGATGAGGGCGAGCTGGTTCCAGCTTGTTGGCACGGAACTGGCACCATTATTGGACTTCCTGAAAGTGCTCTTTTGCGTGTGGTTTGGGTTGACTATGTGTGTGTAATTGATCCCAGTGGGAGCTAAAGGCTTCGAGGATATTATCCGTGTTTCTGAGTATTTTATTGTTTATATGTAGCTTTATGGGATTAGGACGGTCTGTGCCCATCATAATCTCGACGCGCAGCCAGAAGAAGGAGCGGTCAGCGCAGCGAGCATCCTCCGCAACGCGGATGACCTCGCGCCACTGACGGTTTATATATAGCAATACGCACTGTTGGATGCGGGCATGGAAGAATGTAATAATTCGTTTTCTTGGGTCTCTGCAATTGTTATATATTTTGATGAGGCATTGTGTATGTATTGAGAAGGTGAAGCTTTTAATGTTCTTATGTTTTTCATGGCGTAAAGCGGTGCAGCGAGCTGTTTCTATGGTGCCCATGAGAATCTTCCAGTTGTTGTCTAGTTGTGAGGATATGGTCCGATGGAGGTTGAGGCTACGTGATGTGTGTGCGGTTATGTGGTTCCCAAACTCTACCCAGTTCGTCTTATTGTAGTCGTATAGAGGCAATTTGGGGATAAGTAGTGGAGAAGTAGATAGTAAGAGAGAGATGGGGATGTGGTCGGATAGTACACAAGGAACTAGAACTATGTAAGCGTAAAATCTCGTGGGGTGCTCATTACGGAGAACCAAGTCCTGGGACGAGATCCCCTCGTGCTGGCCGAAGAATGTGAGGAAGACCGGAAGAATGTGATCGCAGCCAAATCGCTGCAAGGCACGGATCAGGTATCTTCCAAAATCATTCGTTGTGTTATAAAAAAATGTGGGATGGGGCGTGAGGTTTCTAGGGACCCAACGGGCAGAGACCTTGGTCATGGCCAAATTGTCGTGGATGATGTTGATAACACTTCTATGTGATATTTTAAGTTCTCGCTCGATTTCTTCGACCTTCACTCGTTGATTTTAGAGGATCATCCTCTCCACACGGGCCACATTGTTCTCGTTGGTCACGTCTGACGGGCGTCCTGGACGGGGATCATCTTCAAGGGACTCACGCCTATGGCAAAACTCCGAATTCCAGCGAGCAATGGTTGCATAGGAACGGGCGGTGTCAGTGTACACTGCACTGCAACCATGCGTTCATGGATCTCTTTTGCATTTTTGTCATCCTTGGTCAAAGATTTGATCACTGCGCGGTGCTCAACCTTCTCCATTGTTGAAGAATTTGTGCTTCTTAAATCGACGAGGCCAGAGCGTGCGGCTGCAGGTCATGACTTTTCATAACTTGTCCTAACACCCCCACAAACAGCCATCCCTCTTACTCTGTTTTTCCCTACCGATTCGCAAAACGTATTGACCGTCCCTCCTAGTTCAAAAGAGTGGTGTAGAAGCGATGGTCACCTCCAGACAGTTCCTCTTGTGATGAATAAGTTACAAGAAAATGAAAGTCGAGGTAATTTGTAAAAAAGTAAAAAATAAATATGAATAACCAAATAGTTTGCTTCAATTATGTCTCTGGGGGGATATACAAGAGGTTTTAAAAAAGTTTGGGCGCAAACCTTTAATTTGAAAGATTATCGGAACCTTTTAAGTCAAAACACATTTGATCATATTTTGTGTTTGTGGTGATTTTTGCAAAAGCGTCAATTATTCCTCGGGCGCATTTTGGGTAGCAAATGACTTCTTACAAGAGATTAGCTTTGCTCGTCGCGACCTGCGACTCGATAAGTTACTATGTAGGTCCCTACGTCGGTCGGTTGTATAACAAACATTTTACTTTTCAATGTTTTTTTTGGCAATAACATCGTAAGTATTCGGCCGATGCTGACGAAATTTGAAACTCTTCATGTTAAATACATTCTATTTCGAACGATATAATTGCGAAGGTACCCCCAAGGTTAGTCTGGGAATTATTAAAAGAAAACTAATTATGGGTCAGATTGCCCCACTTTTTGAAACATTCCAATGTCTAGGGTCATAGGATCATAAGTCGTGCGTTCTGTGAAGGTCTCCGGCCTTGAGGAGCGCATTATAAGAATTTTTTTTATTATTATTATAAGTAAGGATAATTGTGACCACGTGAATTAAGTCTGTTGACCTTTTTTATCGATGGGAAAGCAAACCCCTGAGATCAGAGCTGTTATCGATTCTTCGCAGCCTCTTTTTGGTGAGTCTAGACCTCATAGAAGCACTGTTTTGAGGTGTATAAAACGTTGCAAAGAAGGATGAGAAGACCTTAATGAGAAAGAGAGAGAAGAGAGACCACCCAGATCAATTAATGCGGTACAGATGGCCGCCGTTCGAAACCTTCAAGATGAAGATTGCAGGATTAGCGTTTACTTTATTGCGTAAGGAAGTCAATATTTCCCAAGGATCAGCCTATGTAATTATAACAAAGCATCTTCTTAACCCGATGGGTGAAGAAAGCTTGCGAGATGATAAGCTTGCACAAAAGAGTCATCTCCCATCAATACTTTAGAGGTTTGGTCCAGTACAGGTAGGCCTTTCATTGAGGACTATTGTATTAATTGTTAAACTTTTACAAGTTATGACAACTACTGGTACAGCTGTAAGAGAGGAACATTTCATTCAATTTTGAAATCTTAGACTTTTGGACCATTACTAATAAGCCTGAAAGAGAGGAGCATTTCATCATTGGGTTGAGTCACCGCCATTTGGACCAGACCTGCCAGAGTGAAACATTTAATCTAATCCTACGCCAATAAGATGGATATGACAAGGAAAAGACATACTCGACCAAAACACACCTTACACACGCATCCAAATAAAGGAAAAACAATATAGATATTCCTGGTATACTTTTAGCCTACTGTCTTTGAACATTTTCAAAGTACTTTGCACTACCAATAAATCCTGTATTCCATAGTGATGAGACATATTCCAATATAAAGCGATTGTGAGTTATGTAAAGCTGGACCACTAAGGTGGATCCATCAAAATTAGTTCACATAAATATATTAGAAGACACTACTGGATTTACGTAAAAAATTACCTAAATGTTGATTGCACTTTATTGTTGAGTCCACTGTAATACCCCTCAAATTTTGTAGCTTCTTTCTGTAAAATAAGCTTACCATCAGCAAACACTTTAGCAAATCCTTTTAGTCGCGAAGTATTTGAACCTGATGGAATGAATTATTATAATTCTGATATAACTCAATGTCTCTTGTTGCAATAAAACCAAAAACATTTGCGTTGCTCTTATTAAGTTTCTAATAATATGAAAATATTTTTGTATCAGACGATATTCCATGGTTGATACCATTATATATACGATAAGAACAGCAATGGCCTCAGCACCAAAATCTGTAGTCCTCCACTCTTGAGAATTTGAGAGAACGGCGTTTTTTGTTAAGCCACTATACAGTAAAAATTTCATCTAATATAATAAATTAACTAAAATTTCTAATTATAATATTTTCCTATTAAAACAAACTAGCTACACTAAATTTATTGGAAATCAAATATATCAAGAGCCATATTAAAACCCGATCCAGTCAGAATTTTATTTAGTCGTAGGATTAGGTTAGAATTAACTGTTCTTCAGTTGACCTGCATTCTCTGAAACCAAATTATCCTTATTAATTGAATTATTAGACTGTATAAAATCGTAGATAAGCTTAACATTTTGACCATCCATGTATTTGCCAATACATGAGTGGATCATACGGATTACTTCCAAACACTCGGCACAGTCTGAACTTTATGGGATCCTAGAACAAGTTTTAATAATTTTTAATTGAGTTAAGGTAGCAAAGCTTCAAAAGACAAATATGAATTTCATCTGGTGCCGTTCATATCTAACAAAGTAGAGCTTCTTGAAAATATTGTAAACCAAAATGGCTGCCAGTCTGCTCAATGTCGTAACATCTAACTACAGCAAAGAAAGAAACAGTGAAGTGCATCCTAAACGCAAAATTGATTCAGATGCAGCTCGCAACAAGAGCACTGATAAGAAACTAAAACTAAATGGCTTCAATAAATAAATACATTTTGTGGAACTTTAACATTGTTTTTGGAAAATGTCAGTATTAATCTTGTGTTCATTTGGGCAATGTAGAATTACAGAATTGCCACGAAGATTCAATACGGAGGCACGTGAATTTTTTGGCGTGACCAGAACTTTGACAAAATGATACGGGTTAGTGTGAAAGTGAGAATGATTTTTATTGTTCATTGTACTGATATTTAGTGTTTATTAATGATCTGAGAATCCATGGAAACCAATGAAAAGTTAAAACCTAATAATATATTGAGTTTTATTTCATTCAGTAGCAATGTAGCAGAGATTGATAAATTAGATACAGTTAACCTTTTTCTTATTTAACCAATTCCCACCAATAAATTTCGTCTATGCATTATCATGACTCAATATCTATATATAAAAACTTCAAAACTTACAGCAAAAAGGTTAAAAATGGTCTTGGGGCCTGTATGCAATTGGCCAGTATTCTGAACTCAGTCCAGGTTTTAAGAGATCTATATGTATGTATCTGGATGTCATCATATAAATGTAAAATTCCTGATGTGGGGCTTTAGACTGACTAGTACTATCATAAAAAACTCAAACAAAAAATAATAAAAAAATCTAGCCATAGCCCGATCATTGTCGATTTGTCTCCGCATGTCGGAGATCTTATAGGGACGTTAGTATGGCTCCTACCTTGTTTCTCAAATTGGACTGCAACTGCATTATTTCTTTAACTTTATTGTGATTTGACTGCGAAAACCTGATTCAAATCATCTTTATCCCCTGATAAATTCCTTTCGTAGGAACACCTAACATTTTAAAGTACTCCACTTCTAATTTTGTTAAGACGGAGAGGGTTTTGACCAGCCATGAAATTGCATCAGGAGAACAACTTTTCTTTGAGTGGAAAAAATTACAAAACTTGGAGAAAATATAAAAATATCGAGAAACTCAAAGTCGCAATTCCATTCTTATCAAACATATATCTAATGATAATACTGTAATTTCCCAAGTCCCAAAGATGAGATGGTATGTATAATTGTACCGTTGGTAAAATGAAAAAGAAAAATATGTGCGAATAGAGTGGGACTGCATCGACACCAGGTTATGTAGGAAGCACACTGATCTACCTTATTTTTTCATGTTCTTTGATCAATATTAAACCCTGTATGTTACCTGAAGGGTAAAATCTTGTTGATTAATCCAATAGGAAAAAATGTAAGTGCTAAAACAGTTTCGAGAGAAGCACCGCTGGTTAGTACCAGAATCTCAGATCGATTCTCTTCCTTAGTACCCATCTCGTTAACCACAATTTATCCACAGCTCAGCGGCGCTCTTTTTGGAGACATTCGTCTACTTCTGCTTGATATGTTCTTCTTTGTATCGGGATACAAATGAAATTTTGGACGATATTCAATGAATAATGCACCATATTTACTTAATCAAAATGTTATAAATATACTATTTGAAGAAATAAGGAAAGCCTAAAAATTAAGCTAACATTAACTATGTATCAAGTCTATTTAGGAATTTACTGAATTATTTAGTATCTTGTATAGCAAGGCAAGTTCGTTCAAATATATTTAATTAATAGACTTAACTTAAAGAAAATTCTCTTAAAATGAGAATTTTTAGTCGTTGCTAAATAATCCTTTCAGCAAGGAAGAATCAGAGATAATGATAAAAGATGAGTTGTAGCAGAAGCTAGATACGCATAGGAAACCAAAATTGCTAGAGATACTTTTGATTGTGTTTAGTTACTTATACCTACCGAATTATTTTTCTAGTAAAAATTATCTTGAGAAATTTGGGAATAAATGTCAGAGATGAATCAATGTTTGCAAAAGATATATAGAGAGTCGATAGGGACCTGTAATAATACACTATAGACCAAAGTACAAGTGTTTTCAGGCTAACAACCATTCTGATAAAAACAATAGGGTCAATTAGATAAAGATAAAGTTTCTGCAAAAAGCCACAAGCACATTGAAAGAAAAAAGATTGAAACTAAAAAACTTGCTAGTAGAAACAAATTAATCTACTTCCAACTTTTGCAGAGGGATTCTAACGACTTCTACTTGTGGTAAACAAAAGATATAATATAAAAGTAGATTTTCTTAAAAATCTAACAAAGTAAATTCTCATTAAAAGTTAATCTGATATGTTTCCTAACAAAAGCAAAATATGAGATATGTTACTTTCTACCTCTCTATATTCAGCATTTTCCTTTATTGTTCTATTTTGCGGCAATGAGGCATGTAATCTGGTTAACATAGAAAGGGTATAGATGAGCAAACCTCAAGAAGCTTACTACTGTTTAAATATTCCATACTCTTCAAGGAGATCAAAGAAAATGTCAGATAACTTTATTTACCTGATGTTTTCTATCCGTCATAGAGATTTATGAATTAGAGAACGTAGAAACCACAAAGATGAAAGAAACCCATGTTAACATTTGACATAATTATCTCAGTCGAAATGGGAAGATCAAATTGTTCCCCGCTAAGCAAATAGAAAAGAAGCTACCTTTAATTTCCAAAACGCGAGAAGGTAAAAATTCCTGAAGTCCAGAACAGAATGATCTCCGGTAATGGTTAAATAATTTGCAACCTTCTTATTGTATCAGGTGCGCCAAGCAAACGCTAATCATCCACGATAAATAAGTCTTGACTAAAGCATAGAACAATCTATCTAGCTCAACATGAACTGCTATATTTATCGCATACCATTGATATCTACAGTACATGAAAAACTCAAAATTGTAACATATAACCTGTCCCTACATGTTTCATATATAAATAAGCAGCGACTGAAAACAATGCAATTGGCCCAAATCAACGCTAAGCTTTGTGATTACAATTTAACATTAAATATGAATATGCAATTTTCTATGCATAAAGATATAGATAATGAGAAGGGGATAAAAAGGGAAGGGTAAGGGTATGCAGGTAATATTTAAGTAAATAAAGTTAGAAACAACGATATCAAAATTAGAAGACATTAAAAAGTAAATTAATGAGGTATCTATTGACTTTAACGAGTAAGTGCGTGACCCTTTCGACAAGCGACGATGAAAGCCAGCAATGACTTTGAAAGAACTGCAATACACACATCTTTTCTTCCACCACAACTCTAAAATTGATGAGATTAAGGAAACAGAAAATTGAGGCAATCAAACGAAGCGAACTGCATAACGTAAGAAAGACGATAATATGGCAAAAAAGGATGAAGACAGAATCTAATACCAAGTGGATATGACCACATTCCTCAATGCTAAAGTTCGCCATTTTAATATAAATTAATGATATTCTATAAACCCAATCGATCCCTTACTCTCTACCATCTTTTTCATCTTTCCTTCTTTCCCTCTAAGTTGTTCTCCGTTGCATGACTAAAACAAGTTTAACCACATTGTGGTTAAAAGGCGCTGAATAACCTATAGTAAGTGGCTGATAAACCTACCTTGAGAGGTAATCATCGAGAGATTTAGCAGAAATCTACGTAAAGAGAGAAAGAAAGAACAATGTGAGAAGGATAAGTCATGAAAGCCTTTCAAAAAACGAGAAAATAAGAAGAGGCAATTAGAGAGAGAATTGACTCTTTGGGCCCCAATTCTTTTCCAACTAATGATCCTTAAATGCCAATAATGTGTTGGCTGCAGAGGGCGTCTGAGAAGGCACTAATGGATGGAGCAGAGTGTTTGGCCTCACGTGCTGGCGGGACACCACAAATCATGCTGACCTCCGATGTACTATTGGCTCTGGATTGGCACTCGTGAATTTCAGGGGTTAAAAGAGACAAAATACTCGGCGAGAGTCACAATTTTCAGGGGTTAAAAGAGACAAAATACTCAGCGAGAGTCACAATTTTCCGATCAAAGGATCCAAATTTAGGGGGAAAAAGAAAAAATTAGAACTTTTTTACCATTGCCTGAATCTTTAAAAATAGAAGTGAGGGAGAGTGTATACAAGGCAGCATTTCATAAACTTTGGTGGGGGGAGGGGGGAAATCATATACTCTACAAAAAAAAGGACAAAAGTTCTAGGCAAATTTATAGTCAGTGTTTTGAATTATTTCACACAATCTTTTTTGCTTAGGCTTTGAAAGAGAAAATATCCTGTCTCTTTTAAGTTACGTGAACCAACTTATAAATTAAATAAAAACTCATTCAACGGTGGAGTAATTAATCGTTAATAGTAATATGTATATAGCAGAAAAGAGAAAATAGAGATGAAGTTAAGTCCAAAAATCTACATAAGCATTTAAGAGTACCTTAAATGCTTTATCTACTAGAATTTACCAACATAAGTATAATATTAGAAGAGGGGAACTAAACAGCGTTTTATTTGTACATTTATCCCAAAATAACCACCCCAATGACTGGAACTCTCCAAAATTTCTTTATAATTCCGCTGATCTCACAAAAAGAAATATTGTCGAGTGTTCATTAATTGGCATCTTACCTAATATAAATATCTCCCCTGGCTTATTTAAACTCGACCATGTTTTAAAAAAACTTGTACTTAATGAAATAACTTTATAATGCAGCCTGTTGTCACTCTTTATTAGTGTAATATCATTCACATTGCCTCCCCCACCATGTGTCTCTGCTATTATTGTGGATTAACTCTTAGCCCAAAATGCTTTCGTTCTAATGATAATCCTTTAAAATATTTTTGTTTTATCACCCACCATTTCCATTCATATACACGGCGTTGTTGTGTGTATTTCGTTTTGGAGATGCATATGTCTGTTATTAGTTGCCTAATGAGCTTTTTATTGGTATTTCTCTGTCTTGTTATTGTGTTGTTCCAATGGTTTGTACTATGTGATGGGCGTTCCCTTCGTATCTTTGTACCTTATATAAGGTTGTCTTCTCCATTTTCATGCTATTCCTTGAAAATGAACTTGCAAATAGAGTTCGAAAGTGCTTGGATTCATCTTTTCATTTTCCTCTCGGTTATTTTTTCATATATATATATATATATATATATATATATATATCAGTGACGACTCCGGCACTTGGGCGGTTCGTGCCTATCCCGAGTATCAATTTAGTAAAGTGAGCCTGTATTTGCAAGCTGATTTAATTTCTGCCAAAACTGACTTCAAGTAAGTAATTGCAGCCACTCGTGCTTCTTTTAGTGAGCCTAGTCGCAGTTCATATATTTTGATTCAGCGTCTGGCCGTCTTCTTAGAGGTGCCTAGTGTCAAAAAATATCATAGGTAACCGACGTTCTCTCAACATCGTTCACACGCGCTTGACTCGCTCTCAGAAGTTACAGCCCGAGTTGTTATCTATAATTTTAAAAATATAAGTAACTAAAATTCCATGTTTTCTTGAGACAATAGATTTCTATAGAAATTATTATTCAAATTCCAATCTATGAAAGGTATCCGTTCTACAATATTCTTAAAGGAACGAAAAATTATCCACCAATTCGGGCTAATACGAACGAGCGTGGTAGGTGTAAAAGACTAACTGGCCTCTCTTGCCCATGCTACAGTACAGGGGACAGTCAGATCGGTCTCGGGTTAATGTTTGTTGTGCACGCCGCTGTCGTTATTTGACTGCTTGTATTCTGTACCTTTGTGTGTAAAGATCAGGGTTTTTTCTAAAAGGTACTTTAGTTTTACCCTTAACTAAGAAATGGAGAAAAACATAGTGCTCTTATTTCCATCGTGAAAAGCATTTTTAACGACTTGGACGAGAAGAGGGTCATAAGGTCATAGATCAGAATAGTGAGAGCACGCGTCTTTTTGGTCAGCAGACCTTGTTACTTGGGAATGCACAGTATATATCATCTATGTACATGCAGTAGTTATGAGGCCTTGGTAACCTTGATAAAACTCTTTCTTCTACCGCTCTTATGGAGAAGTTAGCGAGGAGAACTGCTAGAGGAGATCCCATAGCAACTACATCCATTCGAAGGTACATGTCTCCGTTTGGCCTATAGAAAGAGGCTTTATATGGGCACGTATGTAGGAGTTTTCTCTTTACTGCTACTGGTATATTTATGAACAGTGATTCTAAAGCGATTGAGGAAATTGTCATATTAGTGTTGTTGGAACGAACCATATCAATAAAGTCGGTGGAAAATTTAAGGCTGTATAGGTTAGGTTAATATAGATTTAATATTTTGTTTACAAAATTCACTCCTTCCTACGTAGTGGTATGAGTTTGATTACTTATGGAACTGAAAGGGTTTCCGACCCTGCGTGGGGTGGCTTTATCGTATCGTAAGCACATCCAAGGCTGAAATAACCGATTATTTTTTTATTTTCACATTATCTGGTTCTTTTTTAATTTCTTGTATGATTTTATTCACTTTCTTTATGATGTTTTTGATTTGATTCTTAGTCATTTTTTAAAATTTAGTTTCATCATTTGGAATAGTATCCATTTTCACACGGCAATGTTTGGAGGGTATGATGAAAAAGATGTCCACTTTTAGGATGGTAATCGTTCGATTATATTTTAATGGCTTAGCACTCATACTGAGGGCAAAGTTAGAACTTTTGACATACGAGGGGTGGTCAATAAGTTTTGCAATTCGGATATAAGGAAACGAGATATGAGGAAAAGCGTTTTATTATTTTTCAAAATAACTACCCTCGACTTCAATGCACTTGCGCCACTTGTCCCTGAGGTTTTGAATTCCCGACAACCATAAATCTCCCTACTGCTGTTCAATCCACTCCTGGAGGGCGGCGAGCTGGACATCTTCATCGTCTCCAAACCGGCGTCCACGCAGTGCAGCCATGAGCTGGCGGAATAAAAAGTAGTCTCTATGGGGCCAGATCTGGACTGTAGGGGGGATGGTTGAGCTCCTGGAATCCGCACTCGTGCAGGGCAGCTTGTGAAAGCCTTGCGAGTTCTTCCCTTTTCTTCCCGTCGTATGAGAGAAACAAACGTGACGGGTGGTTGGTCCTGAACAAACCCCAGAGTGTTAACCATAATGCCGCATAAATTTGGGACAACAATGCCTACAATACTTAACGCTATCCTTCTTTCTTAGTTCTCGCATTTTCCTTTTTTTCCCTTTATTCTTGCACAATGGGAAGATCATAGCATTTTTACACTACTAAGGCACTCTTTCACATTCAAAATTATTGCAATATACCTACCAGAGCTAATTTTACTCCTTCTGCCTTTCCATTTTATATAAACTCTCACAAAATAATAACCTAATGCGTATTTATAGTTTTTTCTCCTTAAACATTACCCGGTTAAAATGATTAAATAATCTATCATAATTGTTATCCTTCACCATCTTTATATGTTTGCTATTTAATCTTGTAAGCTACCAAAAGGTTCTTACAGCTGATTTTTTTAAAAAAAGGTTTCACCTACATATTATAGAAAATTCTCTTATTATGTTCGGTTAATATAAACGGTCTATTAATAGGACCAAAATTCTTGTTCTCGATGTGGTCCTATTGAGATGAATTCACTGCAATGCATTTTTATTTACAAATGGAGAAGTTTGAGGTAAGGAAGGTAGTCCCGTTCACTTCGGTTTATTCAAACATCCTCAAAATAGACGCATTTTTACAAACAAGTGTGATAAACCAAATTCCATTTTATCCTTGATAAAGAACAATATATTATACAGATGAAAATCTTTCAAGATAGTCATCATCCAAAATATACCAGGAAATCTTCTTAGAATTTGATGCTAGAACATTTGAGGAGAGCCCTTATTAAATAACAAATATGTGGTGAAACATTCTTCTCATCCGAACTCCTACTTACATATATCATTAGTATAATCAAATTTTAAAACTAGGCAATCCTCTGAAACCCTGCATTAACTCAGTTTGTTTTATAAGATAAACCGTTATCAAATATCAAGTAAACTTACTGCCATTTACTACAGACACATTATCATCTCACCCCCAAAATAATAGGTACCAGTTAACTATGCAGTCCAACTTTAAGGGTGGTCAGCCGCTTAGTTTCTTTTTAATTTTATTTGAGGTTAGATTAGCTTTTGTATTGATTAAGGTAGGATAAGTAAATTAGTTTGGGATTTATTTTTACCTAACGTAACATAGCAAACTAAACTAAACCTAAGCTAACTCACACCTAATCAGAAACAAGAGTTTAAATGCAAATTCACTTTAATTTTCGTCGTCAGAAGTTTCTCGTTTCCGAATATCTATCTCCTTTCAGTCAGTTCCTTTATATTAAGAATGATGGAGGGTTGGTAACCTTTACTCTGACTACTGATCCTGATTCTCGCTCTAAAGAGCCGATGTCATTGGTCCCACTGAAACCTAGTTCATAGTTGTGAATTTTGGTCCTACTCTTTCTTCATTGCCGTTTGTCTTTAGAAGAGTTTCTTCTATTTACTTCGATAGGACTGTTGCTACCTTCATGTTCATAATACTCAAATGATTGACTGGCTGCTACGTCTCAGGTACTTGGGTCGATGTTGGTGTTCTTGAGCGTCTTCTTTGGCTGATCTTGGTATCAGCTCATGGAACAGTTATGATAGCGGTTCCCCGTTGCTCAATCTTGAGGGGCTTTGTAACTGGTCATTTGCTCATGAAAATCTTACATAGTAATTCTAGAGGATGTTCCGACTGTTTTATTACGCGCTGAATAATAACTGTGAGTCTTTTACAATATAAAAGAATGAATATTGATTTCTATTTATATGGATACAAAAAAGTTATTTATTGATCTATTGATGATTATAAAAGATATATAAATTATTATAGTATTCCAGAAATAATTAGTTTAAATTACCTCTGATCACAAGAACTCTAAGGATTAGATGTCTCTTTTCCCCAGATTCTTTTATTCTTCGTTAATCCTTTTTTTCTGTCCTCTATGTCATTTATTAGTTTTTACTATTCATAACTATTTTGTTAGAGAAATCGTAGGTTGATGAACACTGACTCTGTTCTACAGGTATTTAAAATACAGAACCAAGAAACGTAGAATTACATTCGTACATAGGCGTTTATGTAATCATCTCGAAATCTACACTATGGCTCATGATAGAGTAGATTATGTCCTATTTTGAAACTAACGGCCGTATGCTAAGAAAATATCGAATGCACTTTTATCAGATTTAGCGTAGCTTCACAATTATTCAGAAATTTATTTTGCTAAAATGCAAAATACATAAAAAAGAAGTTTTTTTTCTCGAATGTGCATTTCACATTTGTTTTAGCATACGACCGTAAGTTTGTAAAACGGTGATCAAGTTGAGTTCCGAATTCTACCTGATATCATTTACGTGTGAATTCGTGAGGACTATGTATGGAACACCTTTCCCGTAAAGGTCCTTCAACGATGAAATTTAATACTTCATCCAGAATCCATATATACATACACGCAAGCTGCAATTGATCCGTCAATTTCAAAAGATTGAACGGAGTCAGCACGATTGAGGCCATTCCATCATGCTACGCGTGATCCAGCCAATTTGCCTATCCTCATTTTATTTTAGGGTTGTTTTTTCGTTGGTCCTCTTTTTTTTCTCTGGGGTTCAAATCAAGCCATCTGACTGGCAGGCATGAGAATCGCTGATAAGCAGAAGGGACATTAGAAATGTACTGACGTTTTGGAGCTGCACATGGGTTAGAGGGAGTAAAAATTTCATTCCCTTCATTTATTCATTTATTCTTCAGAAGGGATTATCACAAAATGGATTCTAAGACTTTTAAATCTATCAATATACAGCCTTATTTTCAAGTGTATCGGCCGTTGTGCAGGTTAGGGTAAAATTAAAGAGGTTAGTTTCTCTGTCTCTCTTTCTTTCTCTCTCTCTCTTTCTCCCCATATATATATATATATATATATATATATATATATATATATATATATATATATATATATATATGAATATAAAATAGGAGAATTTCTTCTAGAGAGCGTTAATTTAAGTTTAAACCGAAATCCTAAAAAACGGAAAATTGCTGCTGTCATTTTTGAGTGGCTACGTTTCGACGATATGACGGGCATCTTCTTAGGCCTATAAAATTTATACTAGAGAACAATTATTAAGGTTTCAAATATAATTTTAATAGTTCTAGCTATGAATAGGAAAATAAGAGTTTAAATAATTTTTAAAATTAGAGTTTAGATTTATAGTTATTGACTGCAAAGTTACTTAAATTTCACAAGTAGGATTATGATTCAAATATTTATATAGAACTTTCTAAAAAAACTACTATTAAACAAGATACTAAGCACTATAAACTTTAAAAATCAATATTGAATGAAAAATCATAGTAAAACTTATCAAGAAAACTCGTTATATAAAAAACACTAACCCTAACCTTAGCTCGAGTCAAACGATGTTCCAGGTTTACCTGACCAACGCCAAAATGAGATAATGATATAGATATTTGGTGCAAGAAATAATAAACAAAATTATTTAATTCGATTTATGTATTAACAGAACTAGCTTAAGCTTTCGCCATTATCAACTTCATAGTGAAAGTTATGGTATGCGACTGCAGTATATAAAGGCGAAAGAACAGACCAAACAAACTGAAAACCATCGAAATACATATAATGAAAATATAAATATCCTTAGATTGAGCGATTCTGGGAGTTCACAAATGGATGGGCAACAGTTTTCGGGATATATTTGTTAAATTTATATTGTCCTTCAGAAATATCGACTTTGTTAATAATGATTGATTCAGCAATCCTCCTTTCTAAATAATTTTGGAGTTATAGAAAAATTTGGGTTGGTTAAATCGATTTTATGGTCATAATTTGAATATGAGCGAATAGACTGGAGGAAATTGAGCCTCTCCTGATATCTGCCCGGTGTTTTTTAATTCTCTTACTAAAGTGACCCGATTCACCAATGTGGAATTTATCACAATCTTTACAGGAGATTGAATATAGATCTGCCCTTTGGTTAGTGGGACACAGTTTGGTCAAAGACATTTTGATAGTATAATCTTCTAATATGCTCCAGCTTTAGCTCCCTTAATATTCTATGCTAACAAAAATAACATAAATATAACATTCATATAATCACATACCATCCAATCACCGGGATTAACAGTCGCTTTTCAATCCAAAAGCATATTTATATTTTTCATTATATGTCCATTGTTTTCATTTTGTTTAGTCTAATTTTTCGTCTTTATATAGTTGAGTCGCATCTCTTATCTTTCATTATACAGGTGTTAATGGCGAAAGCCGAAATAGTTCTCTTCGTAAAATAATTGGATTCAAATATTATGGTTTATTATTTCTTGCACCAAATATATTTTTCGTTAATCTGAAATCCTCCATCTAATATATATATATATATATATATATATATATATATATATATATATATATTTATATATGAAAAACTCACAAAGTATCAATGAACTTGATATATATATATATATATATATATATATATATATATATATATATATATATATATATTACTACTCTGTATATAACCAAAATTTTCCTCAAAGTTAAAAGACAGCACCACAACGATATAGAATATCTACATTTTACCGTGGTCTTTCTTTTCTACCTTAAAGCAACTTAAAATTATACAACAGGGGCGCCCGAGCCATTTAGAATCAATAAATGAAAAATACCCACATTTTTCTTAACTCCCTAACCATCTCAACCCTGAGCTCTTCTGGAAGCTTACCTAATGCCTTATCACATTTCCAGACAGTGAACTTCATATGCTAACTCAACTTGGCTAATACTTTTTTTTCATTGTTTATATTTAATTTTGACTCAGATAATTAACATAGGCTACCAGACAGTCACCTGTTTACACGGACAGATGTCTCGAGTCAATAAATGAGGGAATCGAACATAAAAGATAATAGATTTAAAAGCAATGAAAGAAACGAATAACCTACATACATTCCTATGTTTAAATATAAAAGGAATCTATAATTTATATTTTCTAAGATTTTTAGTTACCTCTTTTGAATTGTAAAGAATTCCTTGTTGATTCAAATTTTAGCAAATTCTAGAAAAGATGACCTGAAACAAATTTTGTCGCCTGCAACCTGTATAAATTGATTTCTGTATAGTTTTTGTTGGTTTGTGGGCTGATGCTTTACATTTGCTCGTTACCCCTATAACCCCACTTGCATGCACATGCAGGCTTGCCTATTTTTTCTGACATGGAATTTTAAAATAATAGATCTACAGTAATGCCCACCTTTATACCTAAAAAATAATTAAATTTAACTAAGACGGAGCAATTTAGTGCATTTGCTGTAGGCTAAACGGTTTTTAATTTGATTTTAATTTCTTTCCTCCCGTAGGAGGTGTAAAAACATCGGAATAATACCTAGGTAAATTCACTAGCAAAACAAACAGGCTAAATCTCTACACATACACCTACATCGCGTGGAAGAAGTAAAGATTTTAAAGACAATCAAATGTATCCCAGTCTAAAATAAGGATAGAACTGCCTA
The DNA here is from genome assembly GCA_963969495.1 of Ceratothoa steindachneri. Taxonomy (NCBI): domain Eukaryota; kingdom Metazoa; phylum Arthropoda; class Malacostraca; order Isopoda; family Cymothoidae; genus Ceratothoa; species Ceratothoa steindachneri. The sequence goes on from OZ018337.1 coordinate 76,015,789, forward strand.
ATAAAACAATTTCCCTACCTATCTACAAACTACCTCTTCCCATATACAAACATGACCCGTAGAATGCAAAGTATTGTACACTTTACGTCCACCTAAATAATAGACACAAATCATTTCTCCCCAAATCATGTCATATTTACTAAAAGGTTGTAAAGAATCTAACCGATGAATTCTTTGACCTATAATAAGCAAAGGCTTTAATGAAGGCTTATATTTTCTCCTTCCTGCGAATAAATTCGCTGATTTGAAGATTTAACTCAACTACAATTTTTGTCTTAAAAGTTGCCATACCGTCTAAACTTGATCAAGAGTTGTAGTCATTTTCCGTAATGATTTGACGGTGGTGTACGAAATTATATCTTACAATCAATTTATTAACCTTTAAGAGACGACGGCCAAACTACGTTGCAATTTGGTAGTAATTACTTACCTTATTTTCCAAAAGACCAACTATCTTACTTTTAATACGACCTTTTTTCTAAAGTCTCGGAATATCATATTTTATCTTAAAGTAATAAACACCAATTTTTAAATTGGGGAGAAGTTTGATCCCACAACTTAATTATCGACCTATTATTTATCGTGGTTTAAATTTTCGGAAAACTTTTGGAGTGACTTTTAGGAGAAATAATAATATATCACTCGAAAAACCAATTAATTAAGGACAGCCATTACGGTTTCAGAACACGTCACTAAATTTTAGCGAAATTTTTAAAATATTTAAATATTTGACGGAAAAATGATCATCATAGATGTCTAGACATTATATAGTTTGAATTTAAATAGCCGGTCGATTTAGTTACCAATGTAAGACTACTAAAAGCTTACAGTGTACGGAATGAGAGATATACTATAGTATTGTATCGTACAGAGATTACAAAACTGTAGGAATAAAGTGGTGGTAGATTAGGCATCATCTGCTTGAGATAAATTAACTTTTCGCGTCTTAAGATTACGATGAATTATAAGAAAGCTTAGGGACGATATTAAACTAGCTCCTGTAACGTAAGACAAATTCGATTGACAGGAAATCCGCCAAATCTATTAAGGTATTAAAGGACAGCCATCACGGTTTTAGAACACGTCACTAAATTTTAGCGAAAAACAATTAGTACGCTTTAACACCTAAATTTAAAAATTTATTATAATTTAAGCTGTAATCGATTGGAAAAAGTTCCTAAAAATGGGATCTATGTGTTTAATCCTTGAAAGATTTTAAATTTTCTCAACACTGCGTAAATGTAGCTGAACAATTAACATTTAAGTTTATTGTGCAAAATTTAGAATATACAGGGTGGACACACAAAGTTTAGATTGCTTTTTACAAGTTATTCTATATAAGTTTATTTACCATCAATTAATTGATTTCTTGCAGGTTCCTTCAGGATTTATTGAATTTTGTGAGTCAAAGTTTATAGTCATTAACAAAACATCCGTTTAAAAATTTGCCTAGCAAATGTAAAACCCTCTGGATCTGTACAGAACTAGAAGTCAGCAAGCAATATTTTCAAATTTTGACTCTCGATATGAGTAGATTTGGAAGTTTAAAGGCTTTCTTCCAAGAGGGAAGAAGACCCAGCCCGATGAATGAGAACACCAAACCCTCATAAAGAACACTATAAACACGATCAGTAGAAATCCACGGAAAGGCAGGAAAGGCTGGAAAGGCAAATAACAAATTGTCTCCAGACTATGACCAAATGAAGATGATTCCTTCAGGACAAAGATTTCAAGTGCTGAGAAAAAATCCCCGTCTAACTCTATCGAATTTGATTTATAACCTTAAGGGTATACTTTGTCACTTCACAAGAAAACTTCTCTTAGTAGGGTAGTTTCATAGAAACATAGCCAGTGGGAATCTGAACTTACTTATGAACATGGCTCACGCACGATGCAGACAGACTGTTTGTTCCACTCTTTATAAAGGTAAAAAAAGATTACCGCTATGCATTTCCTTTCGGCAAACGACTGTGCAAATTCGTATTGCAGGATGGTCATGGGTAAAGCCTGAATCTCTTTTCTGATAACCATAATGGTTGTGATAATTGGTTATCCTTTCACAATAATATTTTATCAGAATGTTGAATATTCTTTCTTTGAGGTTAGCTGGGCTTGGTATATAGAGATTCTACAGTAATTTGCTGGATTGGATTGGTCTTTAACCGTTATAAATAGCGCTCATTTCACCAACTATGGCCCCTTACCTGGAAAAAGACACCTCAGTCTATATTCTTTTTTACATTTATAAGCGGGCACAAGAAATCAATGGGTTGTATCCTTCTGAAGATAGAGTAAAATATCTCATCTCTAGTAGGGTTTGTATGAAGCTTCTTCGTGGTCTAGAAAATGTTGCTCTTCCGCAAACCTTGATATTGAACTTAGAGTTTACATAAACTATTATTTGTAACTTATTGGAAAATAAAAGTGTTGCCCTTTGATTTTAATAACTATGTGATAAAATAGGCTGTTTCCTCTTATTTTTAACTCATTACCTTATAACAATAATAATAATAATAATAATGATAATAGGTATTTATAATGAGCCCTTCAGGGCTGTTAGCCCTACCAGAGCACTAAGGCATAGAGATGTGGGATGTTATGAATTATTTGTGTGCTCTCTAAGATAATGTACTTAATTACTTGAATTTCGTGCCTGAAACAACCCACAAACTTCTTTCATCTAAATAGAAAGCTTTGAAGATTGTATGTGATCTTATACGCTCTATCTTTGCCGTCAGACATTTGCAATCTACCTTGGTGCAGAATGGTGCCTGAGATCAAGGATAGTGTCAGACACGTGAATGATAGCGCCTGTTTAGGACGTGTACATCCAGAGCATTTGTTCCAGGGTGGAATGTATATAGACAGTGGTTGCCTACTGTAGGTAATCCAATTTCCATGTTGGTATTCGATTTCTTTTTAAGTCGGAATGGTTTGCAAATATTGTTCTAAAGCACACGATTTCTTTGAGTTGAGTTAGAATCAGGTCTTGCTATGTTTAACGTGGAGGAAGCATGTTAGAAAATTCAATGATTATATTGACTTAGTTGATTTATCTGTTTTACTAGCTTTTGTATTATTAACTTTGGGGGACCCAGCCATCGTAAGGATTCTGGGGGGAGGGGGGGTACGGCAGTGTACGGAATTTTCTTTTAAATCTCCATCTCATTAGGAATGGGTTTTTTCCCCGTATTCTAGGTAAATCTGCGGGATCTTCAAATTAACCGCTACTTAGGTCTCTCTGGTCTCTAAAAATGAACCAAACCGGTAGCTGAATGGTTAATTACCCTGCAACTAATTTGTTTGCATTTTCGCATACTGATTAATTTATTGGCCGTTTCGTCCTTTTCTCCGTTCAACTGACTTAAGGATCAGTCGAATCTCAAACTTCAACCTCTCTTTATCAAAGAATGGTATTAAGCCAGCATTTTCTATTTATACATACTATGCGACATGAGATTTTTCGCCTAACCTACATCACCTTTGACTGTTAAATCTGGTTCCTGGAATCATTGGTAAAATTAATTGAAAGACACACGGTGTTGATGCTATTATCGGTAATTAACAAAATTCCAAAGATAACCTTTATCAGAGTCCAAGTTTTGGGATTTTCCCAAAGTAATGATCAAAGAAAATGGATAAATTTTAACACTTCCACAATTTCCTGTGTAAATTGATAAAAGTAATGTAATATAGTTGAATTTAGGAATAGAAATATATAATTAATATTGCATGTTCTTTAGTATTTTTCTTTTAATAACTAAAATGCTGCTTATCGGATTTAGTTTAAAATATGTTGATTGATGTAATTTTAATTACAATAACTCAAAGAGTGTTGCAATTTGAAAGGATCTTTAAAATGATAAGGTCGCAAGCGATATTCGTCTGATAACACTTTAATTACAATTCATTTTATCGCGTTGAAATATTGAATCGAATTTTATATTATCGTTGCTTTATGAATATTGAAGACTTTTATCAATTGGCAGTCCTATTTTTAAGTCTGTCTTTATTTGGTTTGTTTCACATCCCCAGAATGAGTTTGAGACCCTTCACTGTAATTTTCCAAAATAGCCATAGCCTTTTGCAGATAGGAAGATACCAAAAATAACCTATTGTTTCATTTGAGGACCCACGACTGATTTGAGTAATTGGATAACTATTTCTCTACTGTTCCCTCTTGTGTTCATTAGGCTTATATAAACCATAGAGAACTTCAGAAATTTTATAGATTAAAATTTAACGTATTTTACATTATAGTTTATGCAATTCACTTTTTAGGGAGTTTGAAAGTGGCTCAGTTGGTTAAAGTGATTGTTCAAAAGTGAAGACACTTACTAATATAGAGGATGAGACAGGAAATATTCAAGGGTAACTATATGCTTAGTCTGAGAATAAGTCATAATTAATTAAAGCAAACTTGTTTAGGGTTTTTGTTTGATAGAGCAACTCAAGATACAATTGCCTAATCGGAGTTACGATGTCACTGAATGAAAGCAAAAGTGAATCGTTTCCTGACCGTTTTAATAAGCTTCAGAACACGGCACATATTCATCCATAAACGAATCCACGAAAGCTAAACTCCCAAAGTACTTATCTATATGCCCCTTTTACATGATCATATTTGTTCTAGCTTTAGTATTCAAGTTATTTTAACACAGGATTTATTTTAATACTATATGAAATGCTACCTATTCTTGTTGACCAGTTATTTTAGTTTTGCTTTTCTTCTTCGTTTTCGCTCCATTACTTTAAATTCCGTCGTAATCTTTTCAAGTTATTGAAAGGTTTTTATCGAGATTTCTTCTATTGGTAACTGTTGGTCTCGATGTTCTCCTAAGGAGATGTTACAAGATGACGTTAATAACTAGAATTAAATAATTTAGGGTCAAACAAACTTACACTACTCAGGTCTGGATAAGTGGCAAAAGCGACTGTGATCATTCAGGAATCCAATCTCAGAATCCTTGATTTCATTCAATTCCAGGAGGGATGCAAGAACTTTTGTTAATCGAATCAAATAGAAGGAATTGCAAGTAACTTCGAGGTCTATTTGCCAATCCATTTAAATGGAGTCGTTTTTGTTTTGAAGTATCACGCGAACGTAGACATGAGGAAAGAGCAGGAATTCTGATATTGGAATTCTGGAGAGAGCTTTGTATATTTGTGATTCTTCCTTAATTTGCTTCTTTCACTTTTATATTATTAATATCTGCTATTTAGAATGTCATGTATCACTTCTCTTTCAAAAAACCTGTTGGGCATCTTTTTATATTTTTTTCCCCTGTTTAATTCCCTCTTTTACCTGATGTTGTGTCCCTCCATTCAGGCCAGAGAAAAAAGGAAATATAATAGAAAGAAAAACAACAAAACTCTCAATTGAATTTATGTCCGGGGAATTATTGGGCCATGGAAACAGCTGAACTCCATTTTGTGCACACCATCCTTTCACTCATTTTTCTATATGACATAGGCATGAGTCTTGTTGTAATATTCAACGTTTGTTGCCATATCATTCCCTTATTTGAGGCAAAGGTCAACCCTTAAGAACTTCTATATACTTTTCTTGACTGATAGTTTCCTCAGGAAAGTGCAAAACGACTTGTTCCATGCACCGAAATGGATCCCCGCACAATAAATTTCATTGGAAATTATACGGTTTTCCTCAGACATTCAGCCATAAATTCTTCTCCATGCCGCCTTCTTACACTCTTTATGCGGTCATCTAGCACTGCAATGGTTTATTCCTCAGAATAAACTACCTACAATAATAGAAAATACAACATAAGTAGTTCAACAGCCATAGAGGTATTGTAAAAGTCATTGAAGCAATGAATCATCAAATATTTTTTATGGTTTGAAAAGATTGGAAACATTACAATAATACGGCAGTGCCAAAACTAGATAGTATTAATGTTTTTTTTATATAGTACAGGTAACTAGTTAACTAGAGGGGTCATTTTTACCTTTCATGATTGTACTAAAGTCAACTGTAGGTGGTTCCTTGCCCAGGAATAGCGTGCCTTAATCATTGTTAATCAGGTTTGATAAAGAGTAGGTTGTTGATCAACAAGGTCTGCTGACCAAAGTTGCGTGCTGTCACTTATTCTGATCTATGACCTTACGACCTTCAAACTTTTTAATAATTCCAGGACTAACCTTGATAGCACCTTGGCTACTATATCATTCGAAAAAAAATAAACAACATTAGGTTTTAAATTTCATTAGAATCAATCAAATAGTTATGATGTTATTGCCAAATAATTTCCTGGCTAATCTTGGCAAGACTTTGGCAATTAGATCATTCTAAAGAGAATGTAAAACAACACAAGGATTTTAAATTCGGTTAGAAATTGGTGCAATACTGATGATGCTACATATTTAAAAATAATTGCCCAGCTAACCTTGGGATGACTTTGGCAATTATATCATTAGAAACAGAATGTAGAACAAAGATAGTTAGAATGAAATTACCAAAACAATAAAAAGCAAAACGTGGACCGACGGACCGATCGACCGACCGACATATTGTGATATAGACTCACACACGACTAAAAATGACAACATTTCTGTAGTTGATGCGGCTAAATTTATTTTTGTGGTAACAAAAATGCTTTTCAGCAATAGTATCTTGTAAATCTTGTTAATGTGAATTATGTTGACGGGTCGATAGCGTTATGCTGTAGTAATATTTTACTGCTCTGTTGTTAGTAAGAAAATATTTAGGGAAACATGCGGCTTGAATTCGTGGGGCACAAGGCTATTTTCTTCCTATCCGTAAATAAATAATTTCTGTTGATGTGCAGCGGAAAGCATATTGGCGTTGGTGAGCCTCATATATTTCTCTAAGGGAGAAAGAGAGGAAAAGAATGTAAACGAAAATTAGGTTGGTTGGATAAATAAGCTGTGCAGAATTTGGAAAGTAACAATAAAACTGATTAAGATGAATAAAAATGGGCAAAGGTTTTATTGTGATATGTCCAGAAACACCAATGATCATCGTATTAGGTCAGAAGCAAAATATAAATAGTATTGAATTAAAAATTGCCACACATTCATTAGATAGAAACAACAAATGCACATGGCAATATTTGTGTAAGATTCCACATAATCCGTAACATTATGTTTATTAAAAAGAATATTAGCAATATTTTTTATAATAATAAGACGAATAATTAAATTGGTGCAGTATCCTAATTAAGCATTCATATTAACCTAATTTACATTGAGAAAAAGAAGGCAAAGTTTATAAAGAATGAGGCCAATTTCTATCTAAAGTACGAGAAATTCCTGTTGAAAAGTCATATAATTGTAATAAGACGTTATAAACTGAGAAGGATCAAACTTTGTGTTCACTTACAAAGAAGACATTTTCATCACACGCTCTATGCAATTTTATAACATTGTATTATTTTTATTTACTCCATAGACTTTAAGATTACTTTTATAAGATGTTTGTGTGGACACTGACGAAAGTGCACTTTCATATCAATATGGCTATGTGTGATTTTAATGGAAATATGGGAGAAGAGTGACAGAGAACAATTAAAATTTAAATTCGTATAATTCTGGGAAAAGGGAAATTGAGATGGATCACCTAAACTAGCAAAAAGAACTGACTTTATGATTTTTTTGCTCAGAAAGATTCCTAAAATAATATGGACATGAAAGGGACTCTAAGGAAGAAGAGGTGAAATGGATTACTTAGTTTTTATCATAAAATCGTGCTAATAATTCTTAAATAACCAACTTTTCTCGCAATGGAGATTTCACAGACTAGGTTGAAAAAAAACAAGAAGTGCTTTAAAATACGGGAGAGCAAAGGTCTTAGTAAAGCAATTTTGTGCGGGCCAAGGCATAAGCCCCTTTTACTGATAAAAACGGGATAAAACGAGCCATGTGGGCGAACAGCCAGAGTTGGAAGAACGGCATTATAAGAAAGAAAACCCTTATGTTTAACTAAAGGGGTTAATGTAATGCGATCTAACGAGTTGTTAAACATTTAGAAATAATACCTGAATCTTGGACAATTCAAACTGAAATAAATATAAACAATCAATAAAGCAAAATAACGGGAGAATATTAACTAAAGAGTGGAGGAGAGACAAGGCGTTTAACCGTTTTATGTTCAGAAGGTGTGGTAGGTATTGATATAAAGAACAATGTGTGGAAGAGGGTTCTCCCTAAGAATAAGGAAATCTTCCATTCATAAATAAGCCTAAAAATGGCAAAGTAACTGGAGAAGAAGCAAAGGTTGAGGTTATTACAGCGAGGATGAATCTTTTCTAGGATGGTCTTTAGGTGGATGTAAATTTCTTTTAGTTATATTTATTTTAGGCCAAATTTGTTCCATTTTCAGAAAAATATATGTAAAGGTTTAAAAGTAATGAAAACTTGTTGGGGATAATATAGTATGAAACGTATTACTTTGAAATATAATTTAATACTTTTCAAAGATTTATAAACAAATTCTAACCACGTAAATTTTCTAGAATCTCGATTTCAGATTTGTCTGGTGACAATGACTTGAAGAGCAAATTACTTTTGGTGTCCAAAGTTGTGACATTTTGTTACTTCTTATTAAACATTCGCTTCTTTCCACTCCTTGTTAGATATTATTACACAACGATCATTTGATATCTGGATGCAAGGCATCTGCAATATCACTCCCCTGTGCCTTTTTATGAGTATGTTTGTCAGATCCTCATTTGCGGTCTTTGGAGAACCTCATTTTAATTTTGGCTTCAAGGATTTTTTTAGCCATTGTACATTTCCCTTTCGAATTGAACTCTGGATCAGTGTGAGAAAAAGAGCAATTTCTTTGTCAAATTGAATATTTATCTATTTAATTTTTGGGTTGTAGCTGTTCGTAAAATATAATAGCCTCTGATTTAGACGAGTTATCCCTTATCAGATAAAGTAATTAATGTAAAATGATAGGTCCAAGGATATTAATGGGATGAGAAACTGAATGGAGATCTAGTAAGAACCATTTCCTTTCATTAAAAGTTAAAAGCAAGTTTTCTTGTTGGGGAGAGGAATATCTATTGCGCAAATCCATAATTTTAATAAATACCAATAACAATTTCTGAAATTGGGAAATAGAGAAGAATGTCTTGTCAGCATAACCACTCGAAATGGTGGCCAATATGGTCAAGGATAAGCAGGACGCATTAGTAAAGATAACTGCGTACTAAGAGTGATCTGGGATAGGGTGAGGAATTTAAATCGGATAAAAAGCCACCATCTTCGACGACCTGGTGGCCTGAAGCAAGTGATGACAGATTCATGCAGTACCTAACATGAACGGATCCAATTGAAGGATATCTGGATAGCAAAGAACAGCAAAGAAGAAAGAACAGCAATGAGTGAGAGAATGCCCGATAGCAGGAGCCACATATAAAAGAGGAGAAGTTTGATGTTAGTGTAGAAGACGAAGAAAAATGAGTGGTAAGGAGGAATACGCATCAGTCAAAAATATAGAGAAGATAACATTCACAAAGAATGCTGACAACGAGAAAGATTAGAAAAGGGAAGTTGCTAAAAGAAAAAAATAAGCAAGATTTTAGGTCGTTTCGAAATTTCAAAGCAACGAAGAGTCTCTGGAGTGCTCTAGGCATATATCCCCTAACGAATTTTCAGCTTAAACTGATGTAGTTTCTTAGTGTTGATTTAATTGGGTGAAACTATAGGAAACAACAGTAGCGTGATCTTCCACATAAAACTTCCCACCGGCCTCATCAAATCAGAAATTAGGAAACAAACAATTCGTAGTTTCATGAGCAATGTTAATGTTAACAAATGATATCCAACTTTGAGACTGAGACGCAAAGATTTGTCAGATCGAATTGTTAAGATGTGGAAGGGAGTGGAACAAAACGCATGCGAAACGAGAAAGTTTTTTGCTGGTTAATGATAGTAAAACTGTTGATGTATTCAATTCTCTTTACATATGAGTAGGCAAAGCGTAAAAGAATATGAGGTAGGTAGAATTCAAAGTCGTGAGTCACGTATTTAAAATCTATCACCACTTCTCAAAACAGTCAGATGTGAAGATGTGGACCCAGAGAATGGCAGACAACGGTGAGCCAGTACTTTCGTTATCTTAACATAATAATTTCTTGTATGTAGTACCAATGTTAAAAAAACTTGATATAAATGTAATTTTTAAATACAATTAGGCATTAAAAAATATGTTGATAAAAGAGCGCAAGGAGAGATAATAATGTAATATATAGTATAACTTGTTTGGATTGTAATTTATTCTATGTAGGTCAAATTTCTAAAAATATCTCTTTAAGCATTGAGGAAAATCAAAATGGATTATCTAAGGGATATACAAATAATGCTTTGGCCATCCACAGGCTTGAAATAGGTCACCAGATTAACTGGTGAATAGCAGATGCCATAATGCATATAAATGATTTTATTAGCAGAAATATCTTTGAATCGTTCCTAATCTCCAGCACAATGGAGAGAAATGTAAATATTAGCCCCTGTTTGTTTTCTTTAGATCCAGTTCTATCTTTCTTCCTCAAATCAAACTTATCAGAGGTCCTAAAAACAAATCTAACCTTATAAGAAAAACATCGCTTTGTATAAAAACGGTGTCTCTCGATTTGATAAACTATTGTGAGCAAATATTTATACTTATTCACGCGTTACCACTCGAGATTGTTACCAATATATATATATATATATATATATATATATATATATATATATATATATATATATAAATATAAGTCTTCATGTGGCTTATTAGCCCATTTATAATGCCATAGACTTTATCAGTGTCGGAACATGGATTAACAAATGGGCGAGGTTGTCGCGGACGATCTCGACGGGTCAATTTAGCATCTCTGTGGACTTCCAGGTGTTGCCTGTGATTTGCTTCAAAAGTTTTAATTCCGCTCCTTAGCTTCCGTTTCCATGCTTTGTCGAGAACTTCTGTTGCCCATGTTTTATAATCTGTTTGATATATTTTGAGATAGGCTTCATACCTTTTCCTTTGTCTACCTTTCCTTCTATTTCCTCATCTGATATATATATATATATATATATATATATATATATATATATATATATATAATGTCTTAATGGAGATGTTACTAGTTTAAATTACCTGTCATTCCCTTTATTGGGTGTCAGAATAGGATCAGAGCAGAACTATAGTTTGCGATCTAAGCGCTGGCTTAAGAATGTGAGATTCAGCGAAGCGACAAAAACTGCAAATTGGTTGCCTTAAGAATTGCTAGCCAGGTTCTGCCGATATTTGTCCTTTGTCTTTGAACAGCCTGTTTCAGAATACATATATTTAATCCTAAATTTAATTTAGATTAATACTACTTCCTTCTACTACATTTTTGGAGATTTTCAGTTAAAATTTGTCTATTAGAGGTAAAATAAGTAGCATCAGCGAAGCCAATGCCTTTTATTCAGTAATTAACACTTGAAATTTGTAAGTTCGACTTCTTCTTTTCCATTTACGGAGAGAGGTACAGAAGCTTGCTACGATCAAGCATTTATTCAAGATCATCATAAATGTCTTAAAGATTTTCCTGAAGTACAAATAAGAATATACCTAAACTATTTTCTTTTTAAATATAACGAGCGTCCTGATGTTTTCATTTTTTTGTAAATTAATGTTGTTGCATTTTGAGATCCTGTCTCTGAACTCATTTTTCTTCCGGTTTTATTTCGTTTTGCCTCCCGCTATCCTCACTGACCTGTTAAACTGTCCTTGATGTGAACCTTGAAATTTAATCTTGTCATAATTCTATGGTCGCTACTTTTAATTCATTATTACTGAACTTGTCCCAGACCATAGTACCATAGTTGATCTGCGGCATACGTTCAATAGTAGCATTTTATCGGCGCTCATGGACACACCTTCACAAACGGTTCTTCGATAACAAATCTGCGAAAACATTTCATATAATTCTTATACTTCCAAAGACAATATCTTGGAAAGATAAACACTTTGAAAAAAACAATACTTTCAAAAACCTAGAAACAATTTGAATAAGTTATACAAAATTGGTATGTGACCCAGGTATATATAAATATATATATATAAAGATATTATATATGTATTTAAAATGTAGAGTGAAACTTGGGATAATTTTTTTTGCCTTAATCATATCTGTCGCTAAAGGAACTAATATTAAACGAAATAATATTAAAAAAGCAATGTATTGTATATTATAACAAATATATATTACACAAATTTATATTTTGTACTTTAAATTTGCCAAACAATATTATACCACTAGCCTTTGCGTCCAATATCTGATTTAATGAGGCGATTAAAATCATTTTTTTTCGAATTATTTGGACTTCAAAAGTAAAGAATTCGATGAAATATTTGGGAAGATTTGTTTTCGAAGAAATGTTTCCGATAAGTATTCGTCAATTCCTCTTCGAAGTGCTGAGTCAATTCTTTCTGTCACTTGGACAGTTCCTTTAGCGACAGATATGATTAAGGCAGAAAAAATTATCCCAAGTTTCACTCTACATTTTAAATACATATATAATATCTTTATATATATATATATATATATACCTGGGTCACTCTTACATTCCTGTACCTTGACTGTATGGATAACTTGGCTCCTTCTATTGGACCGTTTGTATGGTCAATGTTCTTTTCCATTTCAGTAATTATAAATTATGATAATTATTCAACAAATTCTAATGTTGGCAAAGGTACAAGTAAAGTACAAAGGAACTGTGTTGGTCTTGAAACAGTTAGCGGTAGGAGTATGGACTACACTATAAGGGGTTTGATTTGGTGGGGTAAGTTTACTCGTTTTTTCTCCTCCGATAAATCGTCGATCAAAGAGAGAAAACACAGAAAATTGGATCTTAAGTTTATTTTTGCGGTCAATTGGCAAACTGTGTCAAGATTTCACCCTTTATATACAAATATTAGTCCAACGGAGTTTGTTTTAATTAGTTAACAAGTAGGTAAAGTGAGAGGTGGGGAAGAGAGATATGTGTTAAGAGAGTGGAAAAAATGGGGAAACAAATAGCTCCTATTAAAATACGGAGAAAATAAAAGAAAGTAAGAGAGGTGAATATGCCAATGTATCTGAAGATTAGAATAATCCCTTGAATTATGTTACTTATATGGTTGTTGTGGTTAAAGGATTGTTTTTTATCAATGTCTTTAAGTAAGTAATACGTGTTTATGATTTAATGCAGGTTTAAGTTGGTGGATGAGTAATGTAAATGGTCTTTTATTGCCCCTTGCCTTATTTAGGATTTAGTAAGTTCGTAATTGGTAGCAAGGTTCACAATCAGTAGTAAGGTTAAAAAATGGTAGTTTTCACATGGGGTAGGTTGTCCTTGAAGGGGGAAGGGCAATACGCTTTCCGTTCTGGGCTTTTTTGTTATTATTTTTCGATCTTTTCCGTGAGATTACTCATTTTAAACGTACAATCAAGGAGGGAGTTTATTTCTTGCAAAGCCATCATAGACTAACTTCCTTATCGGTTATGCAAAGATTTTAACATTTTTAAATCGATTTCCCCTTTCAAGTCTCTATTGCCATTTCTAAACTTTAGAAAAGATAACCTCGGGAAATATTCCTTTATAGAATTTTATTTTACTCTAAACCGACATCCAAAATTATATTGGTTCTCAAGATGGAGAAAATGACCATAAATTCGCATCAAGCCAGCTCTATCAATTATCGTAATTGATCGAACATAGTCGAAATAATATCGACTTTAAGGACCCGACCACCGAAGAATCTTTCCTGTTATAATTAAATCGATTCACTTTAGGAATATAAAGTCTATCGGGCAGTTTCTTTCTCCTCTTGAGAAATGATCCTCTGAGACTTCCGAGTTTCTCTTTTTATCAATCCTCAAATATTTGAGGAGACAAATCGATTTTCCAAGCAACATTTTATTATCGTTTTAACACTACACCAAATCAGAAATGAGGCGTAGACATAATTAGATCATTCCCTCCCTTCTAACAATTCTCTTCTTTAATTACAATCACAAAATAACATCCGCATCTAAATAACCCCTCCCTTTTCACCATCTGTTAATCTAGCATTGCTGATTATTACATAACAGCCACTTTTGCATCCATTCTCTTTCTCATTTTCAGTTAAATTCCAAGTTCACCAGGCTTAACCGCTCCTTTAACCAACAGGGAAAATTAAAATGTTATTTCATTCACCCTCTCCTACAGTCTGAGCATCCAAACACTCAGAATTGTCCTATAAATTGTTCTAAATCTTCCCCTGATTCATAAATATTCATACACATTCTCAAATTTGGTTGACCTTTTGAACTCCTTCGAATGAAAGCATTTTCTTTAAAAGAACTTCCTGTGTCTCAACGCCCCGATGGATAAATGACCCCTTTATTTTCTACATCCCGTCTCACACGATCACGCTTTGTTGTACCTTATAGAATACTGAGAAGTTTTGTGGTCAAAAAGATTTGTGTATGGCAACTTCATACATTCAGCACATCCAATATGCCTGCTTCATTTTTCTTTCTGTTTCAAAGGGCTTTTGAAAGTTGGGAAATATATATGGCGAAATCCGTGTGGTGGTTATTACCAAGCGCAGACGTAATATTTGATCGCTCTTTATGTATATATCGCCAAACACATTCTATCTCTTCGTATATCTAATGGCCCTTAATCGCTGCCTATATCCCGAACTAGCACTTGCATTTGGAATAATCTGTCCAAGCATTTTTTCGTTAGTGTTTCTATCACCACAAGGTAATAAAGAACTTTTAAAAACAACCTTCTAAAATTCAATTTATATAAGCAGTCTCAAAAACACACTTGTATAGAAATATAAAAGATAAACATTCTAAATTTAACAACAGCACCGCAACCACATTTGTTGTCCTTTTATCACCTGATCACTCTTATTCAAATAGATTTTTCCAGATCTATCTGAGTGAGTCAAACACATGTTCAAAATAAATGAATTAATAAATATGTAAATACACTTTAAACCTTTGTAAGTGATAAAGGGAATTAAAGACTGGTTCGCTTTCGTCAAAGGAAATCTACTAAGTGAGGATTCTTATGTAGTTTTTAATACTTAAAACTCTCTTTTAATCTAGAAAATCCTGAATCTGTTAATTGAAAGGCAGTTGGCCTTTATTTCTTTAAAAAGAAACATGTATTAGATTAGAGCGTGTAATATTTTTTTAATTTAATTAGTTTTAATAAAGTGGAAGCTTTTCTTTTCCATTGATTATCCCCGAACTTCTTTAGTTTGCTGCCTTAAAAAACTTGATGATAGTCAACTTGACCTTTTCATTAAAACGTAATCCAAGTATTTTTCGATCTCTAAATGAAAATGCTTGTTTACTTAAACATACGAATAGTTACAAGGTTTTGGAAATCTGTCTATGGGAACACCAGGTTAATCTTTATTAAGTGAATTTATCCAATGCAAACTTGCTTCTTTTTTTGTAACACATTTCCATTAAATTCTAAATTTTTAAATCATCCAGTTCTTAGACAAGCAGTACCTGGCAAATTGATTCTTACTTAGAAAATCTGATTTGATAACGGGCATAAAGCTTAGCTGGTGCTTGTTACTATTATATAAATAATATTAATAGTCAATAATAGAATACGAAATTCAAAATTTTAAATGAAAAATATTTTGAGCACTATGTATTAAACTTTAATCTGTTTAGCTTATATGAGTTTTTTTATTATCATTGATAGTGCTTAGTTGAGAGAAGTTTTCCCTAAAAAGATTGCCTTAATCCCTCAGAATTTATAAACTTAAATTAGTTAGCTTCTTCCTCATTCGGTTTGCCCTGTAATGAATGAAGTTCGCGTCTGCCCGTTTATTGTTGATATATTTGTGTTTCTAACCAACTAGCAATTTGGGAATGTCAGTTCGATAATCAGGCTAGAAAATTAATTTAGGAGCTGGAGATGCACTAAATAATCTGAGTGATAACGTGACAGAAATTCATGATGGGCTAGCATTATATTTTAGGATTTAATGCAAGAAATTATATGAACCAAAGCTAATGGCTCCGAAAATTTATGCTTAGAGACACTGTATGGTGAATTTCAATTCTTCAATTACCATGCAAATAAGAAGTCTTGATTTCTGAATCAAATATGCAAGACTAGATTTTTCTTTATTAAATTCATCTTCTACTTAAATCAATATTGAGAAATAGGGATTATATTAATATGCAGTTCCATTTTGTCATCAGAATTAAATATTAGTTAACTCTATCTTATCTGGTGATGCCCAATAAAGTATGCAAAATACAAGAACTCTGAAATTATCGACAAGTTAATTGATGTATAATTACTCATTCCGAATCTTTTCCAGAAATAAGAGAGAATGAGAAACAAGCTCGACCTTAAACTGATTTATGACCTTACAACATCCAAAACTTTTAATAATTCAAGGTCTAAACTTAGGAGACCAGATGAAATTATACGATTCGAAAGAGAATGTAAAACAACATAAGGGTTTCAAATTTCGTTAGAATCAGCCGAATAGTCATGATGTTATTGACAAAACAGAATAATTTATGGGTTAACCTTGTGAGGACCATGGAAGTTATGCCATTCGAAAGAGAATGTAAAAGAACATTGGGGTTTCGAATTTCGTTAGAATCAGCCGATTAGTAACAATGTTATTACAAAAACTGAAAATAAAGCAAAATGGGGACCGACTGACCGACATAGTAAGAGGTAGGCCCTACATCTCATTAAATTGGTCGGTCAATCCCCACTTTATTGTAGAGTCGGCCTAAAAATAGACTCGCACGCGACTTAAAATCTCGCTTCAAGGACTCTAATTTGCCCCCAAAATACAGCTCATTAAAGAATTTAGCGAGCGAAGCAATGATACAAATTTATTCTTCTTTCGCCATAGATCGCCATAATGACTATTACTTAAGAAAGGATGCATCTGGGGAGGAGGAGGAAGGTGGGAATGGAGAGAGATAAATAGATTAAAATAGCAAAACAGAATCTAATACACTATATTACTCGTATTTCATTCGGAGAGGTAGAATAAGGGAAAAAAGAAAACATAAATAATGAATAAAAACAAAAACTCATCAAATCAGGTCTGTAAAGCCTAAGATCATTACATAATTATATGGTAAATTGCACTCAATCCAAGCCAAGCAATTCTCGTTCAAGGGTATAATATTATTCCCATAATAGTAAATGAGAAACACTAATTATGGTAAAATATTTAATAAAATCCTTTCTCATTACGTTAGTTTATTTGGATGGTGAAAGAACCGTAGCCCAGTGGCGAAATCGCGTCCGCGGATGAATTTTTAATTATCTTAAAAGGAATTCCGTATATTAACAGCTTGATAGCATTAGGAACTTTACTGACGCATCTGCTAATTACACATACATTTATTGCTAAATCCTAATCGGCACTTATATTTTACCGGATTATTTATCACTACATAGGTCCCCCCACATTGCCCGGGATCAAAATCCTGTCGCAAATGAACGTTTCAGCGCGCACGCCTTGCAGTATACTTGCACGTGTGAAGTACAGTTAGTTATGAGCGAGTAACACTGTGGTCGCAGGAACAGATCAAGTCTTAGAAATATTGATTTTTGTAATTAATCGATTTTTCGATTCCAAAACCTCAGATAAGTCTAAAGATTTTAAAAAAAAATTATTGCATCCACGCAACTTCTTGACTACATAATTATTCCCCGAGGACGTGTAAGTGATTCCCATCATTGATATAGTGGAATGTAAATACAGTAGAGCCAAACGGAATGAATAATCGGTCAGTAATTTGGTTAATGATACAATGGAGATTGTATAATATTGTCTGAACTGAGCCTGTAAATTGTTTTACTAGCAAAAGTATATTTTAAAAATTTGTTTTACGATGTTTTCTTACGTATTTTTTTAAAATTATAGCCTACAATCATTTTTTTAATAAAAAGATAAAGTAATGAGCAATTGAATGGATAAAAAAAACTAGAAGAATTATAAATTTTCTGTGGTGATAGTCAACATATTTGTAACAACCAAATAGCAGTTACTGAAAGTTATAATGCTTAAACGCGTCATGAAGCTAACTCTTCTGTAATATTTGATAATATAGTTAGTTCTAAGGTATAAAGTAGAAAGAAAATGAATTTTAATACGTAATATTTGGCAGGAAATATGAATATTATTGTTAATATAGTTAATGATCCTCTAGTTTCAACATAATTAAATACTATTGTAAATGAAGACAGTGGTAGAAAAAACTTTATGAAATATTGTATGATGAAACTCCAAGAAAAAAATCTGTGAAATCATAATCATTTGAAGACTTCAGTTAATCATCAAATGAAGGGATTAATGATTTATTTTTAATGGTCAGTTTAACGAGAAAATTCACTATTTTACTCAATTCACTCAATTCACGTGTCAATGTTGATGGAATAATCGATATACCAAAAGTAGCATGAAGTTGTGCAGCCGATTATTTTCGAAAAGATGAAGACGATTAAATGTTAATGTGACAGGAATAATTACAATTACAGCATCCTCTTCGTTTGCTAAAATCAAAAGAAACATGAGTACTCTATTAGTTACAGATGGTAGCACGGAGACAGTAAATAAATATATCTTAAGAGGAAAGACAAAGTTGAAGCTACTTACGCTTTTTGACTTGTAACCAAAAAATTTATAATTTCCTTTACATTTTTAAAAATAATTAATGCACAACAAAATATCAAAGGCAGATCAATCACTGACTTCGTTATAAAATTGAATTTAAATTGGGTGCAGCGAAACACCGATAGTTAATAGAATCTAAGACAATTTTATATTACCTATGATCTAACCATGGGAAATTTCTGGTCTATATTAAATGGGAAAGCTTTTTTTAACAATTCCTGAGTTGCACAATGTCGTAGAAAAGGCTCCCGACGATGTACTATATATCTATTCTTTGTGGGGATTATTCTATATTCGAGTGCGGGGTTTTGATCAGATGGCCGAGTAAGACTCTACGTTAATAAATAGGCCTGGAGAGGGCTTATTTATCTTCAATATACTTAAAAAGTGGAACGGAGCCCAAAGATAAATAATATGGCAAGCATTAACAAAATAGAATTTTATTAATTAATCTAATAAAAGAACACATGGAAAATATTTTTCTATGACCAGGGATTAAAATGGGAGATACACAGGAAACGAAAAAGGTCATGGGATAAATTTGACTAAGCGGTGGATTAAGATTTGGAGGGATTTAAATGACAAAACATACAAGAAAGGAAAAGGGTCGGCTAAATCTATATTAAAGCATGGAGTTACGCTGGCACAAAGTTAAATAGTTAAATGCAATTCGTAGCTTACGTATTTATAAGGTTGTCTTGCAGATGAAGGCATTTGAAGGAAAGGCTTCGGTCCGACTGGCGATTTCCTTCCTAGGAGAAGGAATTTTTAGAGGGGTTGTCCTTAACGAGGGGGAAGGAAAAACTTCGAGGAGTTTGAGCAAAGTGGGGCTCGGAAGTACAAACGATCCTTGAGCCAGGATATCGGAAATGTTCTGGATGAACAATTGAGGTTATTGGTGTAACCAAGCGTTCTCTTGAAGAACGTTAAAAAGGGGGAATTAAATTACTACTGACATGATATTAGGGGAGCGATAACCGTTTCCTGTCGAACCGGCTCGAAGAACAATGACTGTTCTATACTTGTTTTGTTCTGAAAAATTGAACAACAGGGGTCGCGCCCTGTTGACTTGGCGTCTCGAGGGGCACGAACCTTGTCACTCAAGGATATTGTCCTCTTCTGGATAATAATTGGGTTCTCGGGGTAGAGAGTTCCTAGGTGCACAAGGGAGACCGAATCGGCGTGATGCCTGACGAAGGTAATCTCGATCTAATTCAAACGCGAAATTCTATCGCATAAATAGCCGGAGCCAGCCCCTCGTGTTACGGGACAATGGGGGACTTCCATGGAATGTCCGGGTAGCGCTTGGAACAATCTTATCTTCCCATAAGCCTAATTCAATCTGGCCAGATCGACGCCTGCAAACATACTGGGGATAGAACCTCCTTGATTAAACTTGAAACAGGGAAGATAATCGGGAAATGTTGGCGATAAGGACGCCATCTACTCTCTTCTCGCAGGATGCACGTGGGAAGCATGAGTTTAAATATGTGATAAAAGCGAAGCGCGGCTGCCTCAGGCAATTCTATCGCACACAATTACATATAATTTTTAGGGAAATAAAATCATATTTCGGATTAACTTAGACATTATCAAACGCATTCGGCATCTTATTTTCAAGATCGAGGTCACAAGTTCTTTAATTTATAAATACAGAATATTTATGTTCACTTAGACATTTAAAAATAAACACAAGCTCTTAATAGATAAGTACTGATTGGTCATCAAACCCTGACCATATTCTTTATTTTTCATTTTTCACAAGTTCTTTAATTTATAAATACAGAATATTTATGTTCACTTAGACATTTAAAAATAAACACAAGCTCTTAATAGATAAGTACTGATTGGTCATCAAACCCTGACCATATTCTTTATTTTTCATTTTAATTTTTCCAACTTTGAGTCCATTTAAAAAGATCCTCTTTTCAAAACGTTCTCTTAGCACTGACTCCCTTGGTTTTGGTCTTTTAAAAACAGTCGCTCAAAAAAAACTTCGAAGTGCCAGGGCTTTATTAATCCTAACCGTTTGTTAAAAACTGGACCTTCCTTGATTCACTCCATTAGTGTATGCCATTGACACCCAGTAACCAAGTGTAACCCATAAGGTTACAGTTCACAGAAACCCCCATCAAATTTAGGGTACTTTTTTTTAGAAATTTAAATTTCCAATAGGGAAGAGAAAAACGTTGTTTGAAAATTTTAATACTCGTATATTAGTATACATTATATTCACAATCAAACTTTAGAGCCTTTTCAACTTCGTCTCCTCATGAACTTAATATTCACATTTTCAAATTTTCATTACCCTGTTTATAGTTAATAGCGATTTATCCAAATATCCTATTTTCTTTTAATCTTATATAAAATGGTAAATTTATCTTATAATATTTTTTTAATCATATAAGAAAAGTTTTCACTGAAAGGATCAAATTTAGGTCATTAAACATTTTTTAAGAAGAATAATAAAACACATTTTGCCACTTAAACTATATAAATTATTCGAATAAAAGGAGAATTAATTTCTTTCAATTTAAAATTACAAATTTAATGATAAAAGTGTTAAAATTTTAACACTCCAATTATCTTAATTACTTTCCATTATGGTCAAAGAAGTCTATCCATTTCAAGAGATTGGAGAACGGCCAACTGATGGCAAACTTTGCATTTTTTTACGAATTGGAAGCAGTGCTTCTGTACGACACGGATAAAGCGTTTTTTATTTGCTTAGGAACGGACTTTAAGCACCGCTAACGAAGAAAAACAGCCTACTCTGGAAGTTTTTAAGGTGAATTTCGCTTCACCTTTTAGAAAGAGATCAATAATACATTTGGATCACCGGAGATTCATAATTCAATGAGGACTTAAGCACCGGAAGACCCAGCCATAATCATAAAAGGAAGTAGCACCCGTATCTATGTAATTGGACGCGGTTAAGGCGTAAGTTCCCAGAATCTGGTGGCACCAAGGTAGCGGGAGTTGATTCGACCGCTACTTCCATCAAGTCCACCATAAGTCATCCCTTCTATAGTTTATACTCGGGGCCCATCCCGTCCATGCATAATCATCTATCATCCTGATAGCATCTAAACGGGGGATCGGCTGGAAAATGGACTGGAGCGTTCTCACCTACATTTAGGAACTTACCTACTTAAACTACTACCGGGTTTACCACCCATCTCACATTCTTTTTATTCACAAAATTCAAAAATAATTGCACTTTGGTTTTAGAGAACATGAAAAGAATCAAGAGGATACCGTAGACAGGAAAAGAAGGATCATGTGAATCATCACAAAGAGGGTCGCATTGAGGACTATATCTGGCCAAAGCCCGCACGGGAAAATCAAGCTCTGTGAAATTCTCTTTGCACAAATCAAAGTGGCACTTGTGAAGCTCATTGAAGTACCCTCTGGCTTCATTGTACTGTGTGCAGAGACCCAGGATGCCGACCATCTCATATGGGTAAAAGAACCAAATCTACTAAAGATCCAACTTGGAACCAAAGATCCCTCCCCAAGTGGCAGCAAACAGAGGCATCATCTGCCGCAAAGTAGAAAGCTGGGTCGGAGGACACGCGACTGAGGAAATAAAAGCAGAAACTGAGTCACAACATGAGTTGGCAAAAATCCAGCAGGTCATTAAATTCCGCGAGCACACGCATGTGTTCAAAGTGACCTTCACCTCCACAGAAATGGCAAGAAAGACTGCCTCAAAAGGACTTTTGTGTTTTGTGAGCTACAAGATGGAACAACCCACAAGCGCGACATGCCCGGAAAAGGAAAATTTGTGGTGGAGCGAATGTGCGCCCTCAGGACATCGCTTCATAAATGCGAAATTACAAAGAAAAAATGCTTCAACTGCAAGGGGACCATAGAACTATGGCACATAATTGCGCGAAAAGGAAGAGATAATTCAAAAGAAGGAAGGACAGAAGAAACCTCGTACACAAGCACCACAAGAAAAGCGAGGAGATGCAAAAAATGAGAGCAACCCCTTCAGACATTCGCATCTCGAATGTTCTAAGTGCATTGATACTAATATGCATGACACAGATCCGGATGCTATAATAAAGTACTCAATTCGCTCCTCAAGGCTAACGGTCTGTCATCAATAAATATGCCGACGAATCCAGAATGATTTAAGGCCTTCAAAGACTCTTTAATCCCTAACTACGAGTTCAATAAAGCCGGGCTAGAGCTGAACAAAAAGACGCTCTCCCCGGAAGAATTCAATGAGGAATACAAAGAGAGAGAGGAAACTGAAGAAGGATCAGAAGAAGAGGAAGATGAAGAAAACTCAATTTCGGGCAGCAACGAGGGCCCATGCACTTGTAATAAGGTAAAGAGTAAGGCGAAGACTCCGAACCCCTCTTAAGTAAGAAAGGCCTGTAATTGCCCAAGCTGTTACACAGGCCAAAGAGGAAAGGAAGAACAAGAAGAAACACCAATAAATTAACACAATCCTATGAAGAAACGCACTGAACATTTTGGAAATAAACACAAACGGCTGGACGACTGAAGGAACACTATATTGAAACATATTCAGCGAAATTGATGTAAACATCCTCTTAATCTCAGAACACTGGATCGACACCCGGAACTCAGAAAAAGAGATCTGGAATTTGGAAGTGTTAGTCACAAATTACTTGCAAGAGCACTACGACGGAAGCTGCTATTGCGATTAAGAAAGGGATAAAATACAAGCAAATCAGAAACCTATTCTCTCATTCGCCTTTTTCGCAGAAAACCCCCTACGATATTAATGTGGGATCTAAATGCCCGGTGCCCAGAGTCCGGCTACAGAACCTAAAATGGGAACGGGATGAGTCTCAAAACTTTCCTGAACAGAAACATCGTCTAGCGAATCGGTCCCGACTTCCCCACCTTTGTCAGAGGAAGGTGTTCCACGAAACCAGACCTAGGTCTGGATAATCGTCAGCTGCCGTTTAATTACTACATGGAACCAGTCTAGGTACCATGTAGTGATTATATAGGGATCCTCCTTGCCATCAACAGAATCCCTATACAATTCCCAGCTCTACATAGAAAAAACTAAAAATAACAGACTGGGAACGGTATGCACCTCTCCTCCAGGAATATCATCCACAAAATCTGGATGACGCAATTCTCGAGGAGATCGACGAGGCACATGACGACCTCAACAATCATCTTATAAACGCAGCTAGAGCTTGTATCCAAATCTGAGTATAGGATCATCTCAACGTACAGTTGAACCGAATACATGAAGGATTTGTAGCTTGAGCTGAAGATATTATACGAGGTCTATGTCTGAAATGCATCAATTGACCTCAACACAAAGAACCCGAGAAATAAAAGAAGAGCTCAATCAGTTGTTCCTGGAACAGCAATGAGAAGCTAGGAAGATGCAATCAAAGGTCTCGATCAAGAGGCATCTCCCAAAGATTTTGGGCCAAAAATCACGCATCTCAGATTAACGACTGAAAAAAGAAGAGAAGATAAATAAAGAAAGAAGATGGAACCATTGAGAAAGAAGAAAGAAACATCGAAGAAATTTGTCGCAGGTATTAGAAAAAAATATTCAGTATAAGTGAAGAGGAAAACGAAGAATATGACAAAGACTTCGAAAATGACATCATATAAGAGCTTAACACACAAATACACAGGACACACCATCAACGCCAGGTTGCTCCGAAGATGTCAACGGGGATGGAGCTCACCAGGCCTACTTCGTTGCTTGTTCGTAGTGAGACTCCATTGGTCTTCTCGATCCCGTTTCTGCTAACCGAAGAGTTGACTAATACTCTTTTCCGGACTATCTCTGTCTAAGTCTTTTTTCTGTGTGTGCACCTATATATATATATATATATATATATATATATATAAGAATCTTAGTACCGATGATAAGGCTAGGACCTCGAAACGTTCAAACCCAGAAAAACGAAGATGCTTTTATCAATATCGTGCTGGGATTTCACCTTCACACACACACACATATATATATATATATATATATATATATATATATATATATATATATATATATATATATATATATATATATATATTGTAGAAGAATAAAGTCGACGGGTGAGCATGTGCCCTTCGGTACCTACGTGGTCTCAAGATCACCGAACGTTGGAAGCGAGGCTGATCTACGACGGGGATTCGGTCCACGCCGTTTTATTGCAACCCAGCTGCATTTAGTTTGGGAAACATTTTCCTAGTCTCGCATGACCTTTCAGCCATCCTCCCCGCCCGCCGGCATAGATCATAGCTTTTCAAACATTCTACGCCATCTTTCTCTCGGCTCCCCCGAAGGAGTCGTTGCCTTTCCCCAAGATCGCAGAAGTCGTGGATGTTCCTGCCATGCAATCCGAGCCACAAGCGCGCCCCTATATAATGTCCCCACTCGGTTTAGCGCGAACACTCCCAAACTTTCCCACCTAACACCGCGTATGGGCAAAGGACACGCTCACCTCTCGCGATCAGAGGCACCGGATATTTTGATTCGACGACGAAGGCTAAATCAACATCCGTGAACTCTGCCATAGTCTATCGGCGAGTATCTGACGAGGATTTCCATCTCCGAAGGCCAAACTACATGTGCTCTCTCATCCGCCCCGTGAGGTAACACAGCTCTCCAATATAGTCATCGTATCCCTACTGACCCTTACTTTCAACGATCATGTAAGCAGTTGCAATTGTTGACGCCTACAGATTATTCTATAGTCTAGTCTATCCAAATCGTACTATCCATGGTGTGTGAATCCCGGAATAAATCCCCTCTTAATCATTTACCTAAACCCGACCAATAATCCCATACTTATCCCTTCTGGGTCTCGTGCTGACAGTTAATTGTCGCATGTATGATCATTCCCTTTAAACCTCATATCTGTATATATTTGTATTCTATTTATTTGTTAGTAAAAGTATATTTTTGTTATTGTCTTTTTTCTTGCAGCCCTAAACGAGTACCAGCTACCAGTTCATCTTTGGCCAACTTGCACTCTGAATTATTGGATTTGAAAGGACCCTTCCATTTTAAAAGTAAACCATCGCCATTGAATTCATAACTATTTCCAGTTCACGAACCGGATAAGGTCGAATCTTAAACCAACCTAGACCCAAACCCCCAAAAGGCATATATATATATATATATATATATATATATATATATATATATATATATATATATATATATTTATATATATAGAGCCTGACCATTTAACGACATATATATAATGGAAGACTCCTTTCCTGCACTATATGGATGCTTCCAGGTAATTTTCGTATTCATGTTTCTGTGTATTTTCATGCCGTGACTGGATAAAAAGTGTACATTCTAAGGACATGGGAATAACAATTTGGCGAATGAAAGGCGTCCTTCAAACTTTAATTTTAAATGTTCGAACATAATTTAATTTCTGCAACAATTTCCTGGGTTTTTTGTGTCCCACAGAAATTCGCTTTTGGATTGATCACGCGAATCGAGTAAGGTAGAAAAAATATGAATGAAGACGAGGGAGATGTAATCTTATCAATTTAGACAAATTGAGGAAATATATGTACATATATTTATGTATTTATATAGCTACAGACAGGTAACTCTTAGGGAAATAGAGCAGAAATACTAAAAAGAAGGTTAAAATGTATCAAGAGATTTTTTCCTATCAGCACAATGCAATTGGGGAATTGCCAGGGTTTCGGTCATGAATTATATCTAGTCATCGTGCATTCCTTCTTTGACCTTACTGACCTCACTTCGATCCCACAAACTTAAAGAACACTTAAAAGTCTTGCATTTAATGGGCAGTAAAATATGTCAATAAGCATTATTAGCTGAATGGAATGACATCTGCTGTGAAAACTCGTGGTAGGAGTAAAGCTGTTGTGAAATTTATCTTTAGTAGGAATTATAATTGTGAATTTGAGCTTTGCTCTGGTGAAGACGTCGGTTATCATAGCGGGTTTGAGCCCTGTAATGATAAAAGTCAGAATAAAAAGAAATTGGGGCGGGGGGAATAAATTAGAAGGAGTGCTAAATGAAGTTATAGAGAGATATCAGTTAGTAATTAGAGAAGATAGGGATAGATGGATAGGCAAGAATTTGATATCTTATAAAAATTGATCCACTATTTCCACTACACAATTCTTATTCTTTTAGCTATATTCATTTATCATTTGTGTTTGCATTCTCATCCATTACTACGTTTATGGTTGCTTCGAGATTTTCCTGATGTGTACTCTTTCATTCTTGTATGAGTGTTCTTTAATTTATTATTACTTTTTGTTAGGTGGCCAACGTTATAGTAAATAAGGTAATTTGGCCAAATCCATTGAATAATTAATTATATTATCGGTATAAACACAGAGGCAGGTAACATCTGAATATGCTGCTAAACTTTTTACCACTGATATTTTTCTTCTACTACATTCCTTTGTATTCCTTTGCTTATTTGTAGCGAATACCTATTTGATATTTTATTAAAGGTTGATTGATCGATCCGATATTTATTTTATTTGTGTTTAGAATGGTGCTGTATCGGTGTATTTAAGATTCCACGTGACTATATATTACACATGCTTCATTTATAAGCGGATTTGTGACCATCTACGAGGGGCGGTCAATAGGTTTGGCGAATCAGTAGGGAAAAATAGCGGAAGGGGGATGGCTGTATGAGGAGGTGTTAGGAAAAGTTATGACAAGTCAGGACCTGCAGCCGCACGCTCTTGCCTAGTCTATTAAAGAAGCAGTAGCTTATCGCAGATAGTCAGTCACAAATTTTTCAACAAAGGAGAAGGTTGAGCACCACGCACTGATCAAACTTTTGACCAAGGAAGGCAAAAATGCAAAAGAGATCCATGAACGCATGGTTGCAGTGTACACCGACACCACCCCTTCCTATGTAACCATTGCTCACTGGAATAGGGAGTTCCGCCATGGTCGTGAGTCCCTTGAAGATGACCGCCGTGCAGGACGCCCGTCAGACGTGACCAACGAGGACAATGTGGCCCGTGTGGAGAGGATGATCCTCGAAAATTGACGGGTGAAGGTCGAAGAAATTGAGCGAAAACTTGGAAAATAATATGGAAGTGTTATTAACATCATCCACGACAATTTGGCCATGACCAAGGTCTGTGCCCGTTGGGTCTCTAGAAACCTTACGCCCCATGAGCGACTTCAACGTCGTAAAAGTCCACAAGGCCAGAGTTGCACGAGCTGCCCTGCGCGAGTGCGGATTCCAGAAGCTCAACCATTCCCTCTACAGTCCAGATCTGGCCCCTAGCGACTACTTTTTATTCCGCCAACTCAAGGCTGCACTGCGTGGACGCCGGTTTAGGGACGATGAAGATATCCAGCTCACCGTCCACGAGTGGATTGAACAGCAGTCGGGAGATTTCTGGTTGTCGGGAATTCGAAGCCTCAGGGACAAGTGGCATAAGTGCATTAAAGTCGAGGGTAGTTATATTGAAAAATAATAAAAGACTTTTCCTCGTCTCTTGTTTCTTTATATCTGAATTGCAAAACTTATTGACCGCTCCTCGTATATTGCTTAAGAGAGGAATGTCAATTTATTTTAATCACGATTTCTTCAAACAAATTGGTAAGATCTTATTGTAATTTGTCTTAGCTTTATTCTCCCTTATTCATTCTGAATAATTATCACTGATATTCATCTGAAATAACATCCAGCTATATATATATATGTGTCTTCCTTTAGCGCCATAAAAGGCACGACTATGTCTTTTCCTGTTCTCTATGGTAACGGGACTCAGCGCCACGTCCAGCAAAGCTTATCCTTTCCTATTTATAATGCTAAGATTTACTCTCGGATTTTTTCTTCCAACTTTCCTCATCTCCTTCAATGTGGAGGAAATCCTACCTATTGTTCGTGGAGAGGCTGCAGTCCCCCCCCCCCGCTCGACTTACCGCAACTCAGTTCTGGGTCTGTGTTTCCGAAGTCCCTTTATGCACCAAATCTAGTACGACTGTCTCTTTAACAAGCATTTCATTGGCCCATCTTCCAATGCTCATGGTTCACCTCTGTTTCGACTGCCGTTTTTTCGGACAAGGAACAAGATCTGTTACCAGCTGGAAGATGAGTGTGGTTACCGACCCCTTTCTAAGCCTTTTACTAAGCTTGATCCGCCACTCTGTTTTGCCTACCATGTAATGAGAAATTATGGTCTGTGGACAGAAATTGTGTCGGTGATGGCATCACCTTCTCGTGCCAGCGGCATCGGCAGGGTTGAGCACCTATTGTGGCCAAATTCTAGATATCTCGGCCAAGGGTAGTGAATTTTAAACGATGCCATTTAGCGAATAGGTATCTCATGAAGGGGCTCCTCTCTCATTCACCCTCGAAAGAAAAAGAAGCTTCCATTTTATGCCTTTTGGCACCGCCCTCGGATATTCCTACCTTTCTAACGAAGCGCCCCCTCGCCCAGCGCTTTTTCATGGGCCCCACCAAGGTCGTGCATGTTTGCCTCCTTCCACGGCCCTACCCTTTTCTCTGCTTGTTCATATACGATACTTGGCTGGAAGTAGTGAATTCGCGCGTACATATATTCGGTCTTGTTTCCGACTGAAGCCCAACCTGAGACTCTCTTATTCGCTGCTTTATTTTCCTTGTACCCTTGCCATGAAGGTTCATTGTCCGCTGAGGTTCAACACTTGGGTTGCCAATACGGCTAGTCTATTTATTTTCTAACGACCATTTGTTTATTTGAAGCTTCGGTACGGATCTGAGTTTTGCATATCCGCACCCGATTAAGTATTAAGGAAGGTGCACTCGATCCACCAGGCCTGTCTTCTTATGGTGAAAGGTACCGAGCGTAATTCGTTTAACCTTTTGTAGGCACACTGGGTTACGTTTGATCTTTACCAATTGCTACAGATTCCTCTAAGTTCAAGGAAAGGGGTTGCTTCCAATTCCTTTCCCCTCTGTTTGAACTCAGCATGGATATACCAGGCTCTGTGTTTGTCTTCACGGTATAGCTGGTTGCAATAAACCGCTTGGTATGGGGGATAACGTATGGGGGGCCTTCTTTATTATACTTTGTATTTATTTATACTTGTTCATCTTGCTTTTTCATTGGATTTTCTCTCTTTTGAATCTTCTTTTTCTTCCATTTATCTTGAGTTGCTGATTTCTTCTTGAGTTGGTCCTTCAAGCGTTTTCTTCCGTTTTCTTCTTGGCCTCGTTTTCTTTCTTGAGAGATCTTCATAAAAGTTTTTGGACTGTTGAGTTTCGAACGCGGTACCTCTTGATTTAAATGCCAATACTCTAGCCTCACGACTGGCCTTAGTTCGTTTTTGGTTGGTAATTTTATCGGCCATTTTTCTATGATACATTTTTCGCATCCCTACACAGGTCCCTTTCTAGAAAGCGGAGAGACTAGTAGTGGATTTTTTAATCGAGGAGTTGTAGCTCTCCCTCCTACGGCCTCCAAGTCTGCGGGATGAGTGGAGCAAATTTAGTGGGATTGAGGAGAGCGAACGAAGTCTTGTCTCTAACCAATGAGTAATGGCTTCTCCTTCCCGGGTCTCCGAAGTTCCCAGCAGCACTTTTTCTTAAATTTCTAGTAGGCGGGCAGGTGGAGTTGTAACGAAGATCAGAAGATTGTTCGGCCGTTGAGGGGTCACGGGGAGGGGGCCTTCTTATCCCCATTTATTTATTTATTTTTATTATTCTTGGTTTTCTCAATGCACGGAGTCTTCCTCGAATCCATTTTCTTCTTCTTCTTCTGAATGTCCTTTTTTCTTTAAGTTGGCCCTTCAAACGCTTGTCTTGAATTTTCCTTGACTTCCGTATGATTCTTGGCTTGGTTGGTACTTAATCTTCTTCTCTTTCTCGATGCATCTTCATTTTTCTTCCATTTAACTTGGGGGCTGATTTCTTGTTGCTACTTGATTCTTGTTGAGTTAGTCTTTTAAGCGTTTTCTTTCCGTTTTCTTTCTTGGTGGATTTTCATGAAAGCTTTTGTACTGTTGAGTTTCGAACGCGGTAACTCTTGATTTAAATGCCAATACTCTAGCCTCACGACTGACTTTAGTCCGTTTTTGTTTGGTAATTTTATCGGCCATTTATATTATTGAGTTGGAAGGAATTTTTCTATGATACATTTTTCGGACCCCTACAAACGCTTACTGACCTGTTTGTAGACTGGAAAATGATATTTAGTGATTAATCAAGCGCTTTGAGTGCTCTCAGGCTATTTGAATTTCCGCGCCCCCTGGTTCGTGGTATCCATTTCAGCACGGTTGTCCCGAGCGGGGTAGATGTCAAAATTATCTTTCTTTGTTTCTAGATATTTGGGAATTAGCGGTCCAATCAGCTGGAATCAGCTGAGCACTATAGGATGCTTGGACCAGAAGCTAGCAGACGGCCAACAACAAACTAAAAATGGATGCGTCACGCCGCGACTGTTTTGGAGGACCTACTCTTTATTTAATAAAGCATTACGATCAACCTAATTGCGAGGACTGCGTTGTCTCCAGGACTCTTCAGTAATTAGTTTTTATGACCCAATTTGGGAGATTTTCGCGGACTTTACCCGTCCCGCTATCGCGATGAGCGAGGTCGAAAGTGCTTGTCCCTTATACTCGGAAGAGTTCGTGCAAACAGACTTGTCGACATTTGGACTTCTTGTAGAAAGCTGCTTTCTCCATTTATTTGACTCTCTTTGCTTCAGTGTTGATCAAATGTTCCAGCCCGGTGTGAAGCGTACCTCTAACTTGATGCTAAAGCGTGCTTCTTTCTCCTTCTTTCTTTTGTTTTTGGACGGAATAGGTTTAGTTGTTTATTGGTGGTTTATTATTTTATCGAATTCTTTTGCACTAATCTTGCTTAATTAGTCTACAAATTAAATGTGGCGTATTTTAACCGTGCCGTTAGCCGCCATATGGATGCTAGAAATAAATAAATATCTTCGTATAGTGTTTTAAAATAAATATACTCAGGGATTCAGAAAAATGAATGCATTAGTAAACGACATAAACTCTTAATATTTTATGTCCTTGTAAGAGTAGTTTCAAGTTTACTAACATAAATTGAACGTATTTATTTTGTTATCATTTTGGAGGCCTAGTTAATATAAGAGTGTATAAACTTGAAACCATCTTTTTCAAACGATGTTCAAGATTTTTGAAAAATAAAATACTTAAAGAGGTACGTGTTTTCTTTAAAGTCTCTTTTCCTTGGAGCACCCTATAAAATAATCACCATGATTGATTATTCTTCGCTTGGAAGTAACTCAGCTATATGTTGGGAGGTGTGTAGCATAATAATTGGTTGGTAATATGTTCTCTTTCTCGTATTACCATTAAAAGAATATTGAGAAAGTGAAAGCATGGCAGGAGCAGCAAGCTTATGGTATCGCCAGTCCTGCAGGCAGGAGATACGAACGAAGAGCAAGAGAGCCGAAAATGCCTAGTTGGGGCCCATTGGTATTTATTTGGCCGCACCGCTAGATGATATAATTCGTCATAGATTTACTCAATTTTCGTGCAAGATATTTTTAATAAGACGTTGTACGTACATTTAATCGGTCTAAAGAATTTTAAAACACTGAAAAATATGGAAAAAATTATTCAAATGGATAAATGGGAGAAAACTTTATCATTGAATAGTGTTCCTAAATTGGAATAGAATAATTATTCATTTACTCATTTCAATAAGAGACATGAATATATATTTACCATAATAACCAGCCCTCGAACCTTTTTTGTGTAGTAATTATCCATCAATATTTATAATTGGAGAAAAGTTCCACTTAATTTCGTAAGACCAAGGATATTTATGACTCAAAGTAAAGAGGTAATCTATTTTACCCTTTCTCTGTCCATTAATCCACTAACCACATCATGGCAATGTTGATCTGGCTGCGTACCCACACGCTTTGATAACTGCGACAAAGAAAAAAGTTCGGTTCAAAATTTAAATGGAATCATCGAGTGGAACTTCTTTCCGTGGCGCGGCGCTGATGGCCACAGATGGAAGGATGTTTGCGAAAATGTCCTTTCGTTTTGAAAATAAAATGAAAAGTGAACCACTTTGGAGACGAGTTTAAATACCTACCAAAACTTTTCCCTCTTTTCAATGCTGTTGATGAAAGGAACTCTCAAAATCTTCGAGGACAAAATATTATTAAATAGAAAACTTTAAACGCCAGATAAAAAGCAAAGATAGAGGAGAAGACTGGCAAAGTTTTATTTTATGTAGTTTCCTCATTTCTACTTACATACTTCTCTAATGTCGAGAAAAACATTTTTTATTTATTCTATATGGCAGGGCATAGTCGTCCAAAACTCCTCTGGAATGGCGGAAGAAATTTCAAAGAATGCAAGCGACAGTTTCCCCTCCCTTTGGGAAGTTTTCCCAGAAGAAAATAAGAATTAATCAATAAGGTATGTCCCCAATTTGTGGAAGTTTTCTTCTCATAGAAAGTTCCGATAATCTGATTATTATTTGGTTGAAAAGACCTTTTAATGTTCGGTTACCAGTTTAACAAAGAGTTATTTTGCTGGAGCCTCTTTCTGGATTTCTCATATCATTTGGACACCGATTCACCCAATTACCTACATATGCAAAGGCTTCGGCAAAGGCAGATGTACTTATCAAGATACTCAAATGAACTAAAAAGTTAACAAATATCCTCTTGCATTTAGCAGCATCATGCATTGTGAACCACGTTGTAGCGGGCCGAAAAATTAAGACTAACCCCAATCGATCCAACCCACTCCCTACACTAATCTGGACGTGAGAAATCGAAGGAGAATGAAACGGATTGTATGTACAGTCCTTTACTAACAAAAACAAACAATATTTACAAAAAATATGGGTAAATATGCACAAAATATCTACAATAGAGAGGGGCGATTATATTGGAGATCTCCATACTTTTCACCAAAAAAATACAAAAAAGAAAATCCTATATATATGAATACTATTAATCGATCATAAGAGACATAAAAAATTCAAACAACCAAAAAAATCTTGACTACAACAGTCAATATATAAATAACAAATAAGGCCTCACTTGGTAAAAGAGGATGGGGGGATCTCCAGCCACCTGCCACTCGAGCGAGCAAAATGCCTAGGACTTACAACAAGTGTGGCGCCTCTGCGCTTGATGGAAGATAAATGACCTTATCACGCTTGCGTGTCTATTATGAGCCCTCCTTCATTAAGCTATACTATTGGCCTTTATTAATTAACAATAATATATAGCTTTCAAGAATATAACGCTTTATTTGCCATATAATGATATATGAAACTAAGTCCTATCTTTCCAGAATATGGTGCTTTGTTTGTAATATAAGGATATATGAAACTAAGTCCTATCTTTCCAGAATATGGCGCCTGGAAAGAAAGAAAAAAAACATGGTAATCATTTTTATACATAAAATAAACAAAAAACAAAACAAACCCATTCCCATTCACACACACACACACACACACATTCTTACAGAGGGAGGGAGAGGGTACTGAGAAAAGGGGTGGGAGAATGGCCCTTTTACACACACTCACATTCGCTCCACCACACTTCTCTTCCTTAAGCCATTCGACCAGTCACTCACAAAAACCCTTTCAATCACTCTTCACTGTACCACTTATGCTCAATCGCACCTTTCTGCACCCATTCACATTCTTCTACTGGTCCTTGGCTACGCGTAGCAATTGGTCGGCTTTGTTCGTCAGTAATCCTGTCAGTTTCATCGTCACTATTTATCATATCTTCCACCATACTTTTAGCCCTCATTACCAGTTCTCCCATCTCAAGAAAGAATTCTTTCATACTCTTCCGTTCAGAACTTTCACTCATCATACCCCCATTCATCAGCTCCTCACTCACAGCTCTCATCCAACTCAAAGTACATTCTTGCGAAACAGACAGGTCACTCACATCCCCTGTATTCTCAACAGGCATACCAGAAACCTCTTCAACTGGTTCCCAACAGAAACCTGAAAAATCAGCCACTTCATCATTCACTACATCAAACTCACCCCTACTATTACCATTCATAAAACCCGAAAAATCAGCCACACTAGGTTCATTCCGCCCAAACACACTATCATTCATACTGTTCCCAAAACCAGAAAAATCAGGCCCAGGCAGCTCACTCACTCGTCTACTTATACCAGCCAAATCACTCACCTGTTTACGCAAAAACTCAATCTCCCTTTCAAGATCCCCCATACCAGAAACACTCTGCTCAGACTTACTTTCCTTCGTACTTGCATTTTTCCTTTCACTCTTCTTTGTACGCTTTCTACTCCTCGAGACTAAGACTAGAGCTTTCCCAGACATATCCATACTATCACATTCAATCTCATCATCATGCACTTTACCTCTCTCTCTAACAGTCCATACACCGGATGGCTCACCAGGTAGTCAGGAGGTTCTCTCCATCTCCTTAACTGACTCTGATGAGCCCGCACTCTCTGTCATACCATCATTCAAACTCTCCAAAACATACGTCACCCCATTTTCCCAAACTCTCACAACTCTATAAGGTCCATCAAACTTCTCACTCATCTTTGACACATTCAACCTACCCTTCACTTCTTTCACCTTCAATACTTTTGCACCTAATTCAAATAAATGGAACCTTTCATGCGCCTCACGCCATACACTCTGCTCACTTTCACTCAAACGAAACCTATCTTTCACTCGCCTTTCAAAATTCATCACAAACTGACATGGGGACATTCCAGTTGCACTATGCACAGTTGAATTATACGCCTACAACACTCTTCCCTGACACACATCCCAGTCATTCACTGTCGTACTCATCATTCTCAACATCTTACACAAGGTGCTTATAGTACGTTCAGCCAATCCATTTGAAGACGGTACATACGGAGTTGTTCTCACATGCTCCACACCATTCTCTCTCAACATTTGCTCAAACACTTCCCCTACAAATTCAGGCCCATTATCACTCAGACATCTTCTAGGCTTCCATACACACATAGGAAAAAACAACTGCTCAACCACACGCGCAACAGTCACACTCCTTTTATCTTTCACAGACGCTGCATACACAAACTTACTTTTATGATCAACCATAACAACCATACCAACATTCCTAGCACTTGTACGCGGCAAAGACACACAATCAATCACTACCAATTCAAACGGTTCTTTCGCATCAACTTTCAACATCGGTGGTTTCACTTGCACACCTTGCACCTTTCGCTTCTGACACCTTTCACACGTAGTTTCAACATCATTCACAACAGTTCTCAGAAACGGATGGAACACACGCTCCTTCATACACTCCTACAGCTTAAACTTACCCATATGCCCATAATTATCATGCACAACCTTCACCAGACCAATCATACCAACTAAAAACATCACAGGTACATAATATCATCACCACCCTTCACATGCCTCACAAAATATACAACATCCATACAAACAACAAAATCCTTAGCATACCTTTTAAAATCACTTAAACACTCTGGCCATTCATTCAAATCAACACGCATCATTACACACCTTTTCAACTCACTAACAAAAGGACATATCTCTTGCATCTCTAGAATATCCACATCACTTAAAATCTCATTTTCATCATCCATGACCAACTCAATCATACCGCCAAACTTGACAACATTCTTTGCACACTCATTCAATCTCATCACCTCACATTCACCTTTCATAAGACAATCTTTATCAGCATCCAAAGACAAATCATTCAATCTCATAAAGTCTACACCAAGCAAGAAACAACACGGCATTTGCTCATCCTTCAGAATCACAAAGTCATGCTTCACATTCACACCAATACCCAAACTCACTTTCAGACCAACCTGTTCCCATGCCACTATCATGCCATTCCCTAATCCACTTATCCGTAACTTCACAGGTTTATGCTCGCAACATTTAAACTCATCATAATTACTCAGAAATCTCTCATTTACTAAAGACACTTGCGCTCCAGTATCAATCAAACCACAAAACAACCTTTCACCAACTTTCACTCTCGCTTCCATCATATCAGGTCCACCATGTTCGCAATACACAGAAGGAACAAGCACACCAACATCAGCACTGATATCCACACTGTCATTAACTCCCATATCATCACTCACCACACGACGCTCATCTTCATCCAGACAATCATTCTTCTCTCTTATATATGAACACTTTTCAATCACCCAATTGTAGTGCACACCGCTCAAACATTGCAGATGTACCACATTAGGATTCAAACCCTTCATCTTCTCATCTTTGTACACAATCGGCCTCTCACCACCAAAGTGCACATAATCAATCACTCCATACAAACGACTCACTACAATCAACACTTCCTGAAATGGCGGGACCCCTTACATACACATCGCTCTTAATTCTTTCATGAAGTTCTGCACCTTTGCCATAACAATGCTTTCAGGCTTTCTACACACTTCATTCATTACCTCCTTCCTTAAATCATCCACACTATCGGGCACTCTCACGTCTACTCCATCACTCTTCAAATCTTGCAAACCATTCCATACACTCTCAAACAAGGAAGCACCACCACCCTTACTGTCTTTTCCATTCATAATCCCTTTCGGCAAATACTCAGGATCACTCACTCCACACACATTTTCATCATTCATACCAAGATACCTTGACATCAAATCAGCCACTCCATTCCGTTCACCAGGCACATATTCAATCACATAGTCAAAGTCATTCAAATCTTCCAAAGTCCTTGCAATCCTAATATCAGCCCACTTCATACGCTGCAGATACACAAGAGGTTGATGATCTGTTTTGATCACAAACCTCACACCATACAAAAACGGACGCAACACTTTCAAACAATACCTTATCGCAGCCAACTCTCGCTCCACAGTCGAATACTTTCGTTCTGCAACATTCATAGCCTTGGATACATACCCAATTATTCGCCTGACATCCTCTCAATTCAAACGCTGCTCTTGCATCAGAAAACCTCCCATACAATTCCCACTCGCATCTGTATACAGTTCAAGCATTTTAGCATTTACACTATAATCTTGGTAAGCCAATTCAACATCTTCAGCCGCTGCCTCTTTCAGTCTCTCATACGCCTCATTCATCTTATCATTCCACTTGACAACCGTACTACCTTTCTTTCCCATCCACTCAGTCAGAGGCTTACTCACACCAGAACAATCACGTATAAACTTTCGCTAGAACTCAATCAAACTGAAAAACGACTTCAGTTGCTTCACAGTCACCGGTTTAGGAAACATTCGCACCTTCTGAACATACTTCGGTGATTTTCGC
Organism: Ceratothoa steindachneri; assembly: GCA_963969495.1. Taxonomy (NCBI): domain Eukaryota; kingdom Metazoa; phylum Arthropoda; class Malacostraca; order Isopoda; family Cymothoidae; genus Ceratothoa; species Ceratothoa steindachneri. Next base: position 76,053,722 of record OZ018337.1, read on the forward strand.
AACCCATTCTCACTCACCATATGCCCAAGGAATTCCACTTCTTTGGCAAACCATTCACACTTCGCCACTTTTACCTTCATACCAACACTCTCCAACGTTCTCAACACATCATTCACCAATCTCATATGCTCCTCAAAAGTCTCAGTCATAATAAAATATCATCTATAAACGCAATCACATTCTTACTCGCAAACTTACTCAACACAACATTCATTGCCCGCTGGAAGGCTCCGGGAGCATTAGCCAACACAAAGCTGAGGTTTCGGAACTGGTAATGCCTCTTTGAGGAAGAGAAGGCAGTTACTGGCCGGCTCTCCTTAGCAATGGGCATCTGGTAATACCCCCGTACCAGATCCAGCTTCGTAAACCACTCCATCCCATGCATACTATACACACACTCTGATACCACACACATCGGAAACCTTTCTTTCACAGTCCTTTCATTCACATTTCGATAATCCACACACAGACGCAATCTTCCATCCGGCTTACGTACAGGTACAATTGGACTATTCCATGCACTCTCGCTCTCTTCAATCACCCCCCAATTGCTTCAATTCCAAACACTCCTCCTCAATCTCATCAGCAACCAGACGTGGGAAATGCCTCGGCCGCTGATAGATTGGGGAGTCCTCCTTCAGGACAATCTTGAATTCCGGGAGCTTTGCAACCCCGAAATCCAGATCACCCTTACTGAGGGCTCCCTTTCGTTCAAATATCATTCGATACACATCCTCCCTTTCATACTCAGTCAAACATCCATCCAATTTCACCATGTCCTTCACATCATTATACATCCATTTACATGACTTTTCATTCGCAACATTCCCCCTGATATCCTTGCTATCATCCATACCTACCTCAGTGACAGTGGAGAGGTGTCCTAGTACATCTCCGACTTGGATTCCCCTCACCTGCCCTTTAACACTGGGGTCCGCCTGCACACATACAAAAGGATCATTCATTCTCATCAAGCCATCAAACACACAAGCAACACGCCTTACCTTATAATATGCATCCTTTCCATCCAATATCACAGTGTTCTCACCCACATTCAAACTAACATCCTTACTCCAACTCACTCTAACAGACACCCTTTTACCCTTCACAAGCCTTACATTCTCCATAGCAGTCACCTCAATACCAGTAAACACACTCCTCAAAACGCTACCATCTTTCCCTACATAAAACTTATACACCCCATTTTTACCAATCTTTCTCTCAATCTGATCACTCGCAGGATGCACAACCATACGATTCATTTTCATAAAATCATACCCTAAAATCACACCATACTCACTACTCACCTTATCAATCACAGAAAATTCACATTCATTCATTATCATACCATGCATTCGAACAGCTGACCTTATCATTCCAATCACAGGCACTCTCCTATTACCAATACCTACTAAACTACCCTTGCACTCAGACAGGAGGGCTTTCTCGCTAACCTTGTCATACACATCTTTATACACCAAACTCGCCTTGCATCCAGAATCTATTCGAGCCAAACACTTAATTTCATTCAATTCCATCTTCACACTCAGACACTCATACTTTCTACCAGACAGCACTTTCACACTAGACAGACTTACCAACACATTACTCACACTCATGCACCCAGAGGATACTTCAGCAGGTACCCTCTTACCATTCAGTTTCCCGCTTCAGACTTTCCATTCACACCTTGCGCTTTTAGTCTAATCCAACACTTTTCACTCGAATGTCCTTCTATTGCACAATAGCTACTTACATTCCTCTGGTCACGACACATCCCTGCATAATGACCAGCCTTTCCACAATTACCACATGCATATTTCATACTTTCCCCACCAGTTGCTCCACCATTCAACCTCGGACAATCTTTCTTCAAATGGCCTATTTCTTTACACTCGAAGCACTCTTTCACACTTTCCTGGCAATCCTTTATCATATGCCCTTTCTTACCACACCCAAAACATGCACCAGATGTCCATCTACATTCTGCCAACATATGACCTTTCCTTCCGCACCGACGACATTCCACAATCTTTTTCCCACCATTTGGTCTCTCGTTTGCTGGGACATACCGCGGTTTCTCTCTCATATATCCATTCCCACGCTTGAAATTCATCTCCCCCCTTCCATTCGACCACCCTCCATTTGCCCATCCATTTTGCCGGCCCAGGAAGTTCGACATCACTCCAGCTGGTGCAGCCTTCAGGGCATCTCTGTAGCTGACAAACTGCTGGGGTGGATGAAAGCTCCTGGGCTTCTTACCCCCAACATTCACACTGTACCATCCATCCTCTTTTAGATCACTTTCATCATCAAATCGTCCATCTTCTAACAGTTCCAACACATCCTCCCACATCAACCGTTCACCTGTCAGTCTCACTCTCTCCTTTCTCTTTCCACTCAGCCATTCACTCACCTTTCGCGGGATCGTGTCCAAAAACTTCCTCATGAGTGGTTTACATTCATTTACATCATCATCACCATATCTCGTTCTTACTATGCTCTCAAGCCTTTGTGCATACATATTCACACTTCCACTTTTCCCCATTCGAGCCTTCTCAAATTCATTCACCTTTTTATACTTCACACTCTCTTTCATTCGTTTCACCTGCCTAATCAATCTTTCCTTCACCACATCGTACCTTGGTTCCCTTACACTTGTAATTACGTGGAAAAACTCCAATACTTTTTCCTCCAAACATTCCCCCAAAACATTCATCCAGTATCTCTTATTCTCCGGGTACTTGAGCTTACAATATGGCTCAAATTCCCCGAAGAATTCTTCCACACTTTTCCCACCATGTAACCTAAATCTATCTATCTTTGGCACTTCCCTTATCAAAATACCCTTTCCCACATTCACTTTACTCTTACTTGAGCTGCCTTTACTCTTACTCATATCAATCATACCATCACTCTCTCCTTCATCCGAGTACAATGAGTCATCACTCTTGCCTTTTACCTTCCTATCCTTCCCCGTCTTCTCTTGCGTTCAACTTTCTTCCATTCTCCGTCCTTCCTATCCCTCATAATCACCCTATCCTCTCTAGACTTGCACACACTCCCATTGATCCCATTAGTCTTATCCCCTTCAGTCGGAGCATGGGTCAAGGTCGAGGGTCCTGGGGCTGATCCAGCCCCTGTCATCATGTTATATAGGTCCTGCATCCGTCGGTCCGTCTGATCCTGTCGGTCTCCCATTTCCTTCTTCATCCTATCAGTATTTTCATTCATCCCTTTTATTTTATTGTCCATTCCCTCCATCAATCCCCGCAACATTTCACACTCCTCTTCTTTCTTCCTCAACTCCAGTCTCAATGGCAACACTTCTTCACTCAAAGTTTCCGCTACAGCCATTGTTCCCAAGTTAGTAACAAAGATAGGAGGAGGGAAAAATCAATCAAACTACTCACATTCGCTCCACCAAAACGTCTCATTGGACATGGGAAACGAAGTGGCACTATATTGCACATGGTATGTGAGTCTGAGTTAGCAGCTAACAAATTACTTTTGGATAACCTTTGCATTACTTTTTCTTCCATTTTTTTTGTTTCCATTAATCATTGCGAGGGTTTACTATCCAACAAGCCTTAGTTTTAACCTGGCCTTAACATGAAAAACAGAAATTAATCATTGTTAAAATGACAATTTTCTTAAGAAAGAAGATAATATAAAAATTCTGAATATCGTATTTTAAAAAAGATAAGCAAATGGAGCTTAAAGTTAAAGGAAATTAGTTCACCGTGAAGATTTACGATTACCATTTATCAAAAAATACCTATTTTCTATAATGTCAGATTCGGATATCATATTCTTCCTTTTTTATCTTTAACAGATAAAGTTTTTAAATGACAATAAATGTACATTATGTATATAACATACACAACGTTGGCTGTCCTTTCTTTCTTCTACTATCTATTGCTTTACTTTGAGTTGGTAAATCATAATATATTTTTATATCACAGATCAGGATCAAGATCTTAATCTGTATCAAATGGTGTATTTCAGTAGAATGTCATGAGTTGTCCATCCCTGGAAAATTTCAATTAGGTCAAGCAATTAATTTTTTAGGACATCGAAAAAATGACTATTGTCACAATATTAAAGGGAATACTTGATTTTATTTTGCATTATGATCTTGATCCCTTGCAAAGCAAAATCAATTCAACTCTTCCTGTGCTCAAAAACAACCTATACACAAAATTTTAATGAAATATAACAAATAACCTAATGAGGTATCTTCTACACAATTATACAGTCAAAATACAAACCTACGCGGGTGGTCACAGAACCTGCGCCCATTTCTCTTAACGGAACTTAAAAAAGAAAGAGATCTAAGATCAAGGAACCTAATGGAGAGGATGCCTTCAGTTGATCTGAGCCTTTGTTTAAGATAGTGTTTAAACCTACTCTTTTTGAATGTTTGTAGATGTGCTCATTTAAGGCCACTGAATTTTTAGGTACCAAAGACCAAAATTGGATGATGCTAAGATATATGTACATATTTGATTTCCTTTGATTCACTTCTGAAACCAACGAAAGCATTGAAGGCTGGTAGTGAACTCTGCTGAGCTTTAATGTATAATATTTACTCTGGAAAGGTAAAAGGAATGCTAATGCCTTTCTAATTTATCAGATGAAAAATAATTAAAAGATATTCATTAATTACGCGAAATATTTGGGTAATAAACAAAAGATGGAATTATTCACTTTGCTGAATGCTTCTTACTATACTCTAAAATTTGTAAACGCTCAGAGCGAATTAAATGTTCTTTGAGTTGGGTGAAGCTATGGAAAACACGAGTGTAAAAACTTGGACTAGATTCTCTAGACAATCAATGAAGTAGTGAAGTAATTAACGGCATTCTTTATTTTCGAAATTTAAACGACCAGTATCTTAGATAATAGCACGAGATGATAGCGTCTGGTTTGGCAGACGGTACTCGGTTTGTTTCCTGAGTTCGCAGAAAGTTGCTCATTTTGACTCCTCTGAGAGATGTCGCGTGCTTCCCGACACCCAGCTTTAATTTTGGACCTAATTATGTAATCGGAGGTATCCATTCCTGGAGAAAAATTTGCTATCTCATGGAAAATTGTTTCTGGCGTAAAAAACTCATATTAGAACTTCAGAGAAGGTTCGGGCCTCTCTCTCTCTCTCTATCGTTTTAGAGACAGAGGGAGCTTCGGTCGGAGGTTTTATTGGCCGCATGAACTTGCTTATGTAGGGGGATGTGAGATGTTTAGGATCAAGCTCAAGGTCAGCTTCTTCAAATAAAGTTTTTACAAAATTGTCATTGTATATTATTTACAATAGGCCATTCTTTCACAACTGTTTATTATAATCTCAACGAAAAGTTCACTTTCCTTTCTTTTCATCCATAAATTTGTACACTTTACTTTCTTGAATGTATTCCCCATTTCTCCATTAACTCTTTATATTTAATATCCATTTTTTGTTGAGTAAAATGCTTTGGTTGACCCGTGTTTTGTCCCTTTTCCAAATAAAACTATTTAGTTTGAGGAAATTTCGTAAAGATTTAAATTTGATTATATTCAAAATCCTCAATTCCATACGAATCAAATTCTACATAAAATTTCATGATTTATTTATTTATATTGCTTCATAAATTTCATTACCTTTTATAGAACACAATTTAAAAAGAATTATGCATCATGTACAAATATAATGGATAAATTCTTCAATGTCTTATTAACTTTCTAAAATCGGTCCTCAATCTGAACTTAGATTCGGTGGATGGACAACCATTTTGAGTTGAATTCCACTTGGCTAAGGATGCCCCGTTTAAATGAAAGCCCCATTGAGAAATGAAGGCCACTTAAACCTGGCAGATTGATGTTCGAAATTCTCTCATATGGATTTATTATATTTTAAAACGATTATAAAGAAATTAATCTTGATTTTAGAAGCCGTATAATATAGGTTTCTTGATTTGTATAATAAAAGTGTCCAAAGTACCGCGCGGGTCTAAAGATAACTAGCAATTTTTAGGCGTTTCAAGATGTATTAAAGTCTAATAATTATTTACACTAACAAGTCCTAAGCATTTCTTGGTGTTAGTCATCGCTAGTTCCAAAAATAAAGTTTCAGAAGGACAAGATTTAGATAGGTTGTCCACTGATTGTTATTTTGGGGAGAATTGCTGCGGGAGGGAAAATGGGGTTATTTATTGCGATCTTTCGCTCACAAAATAATATCTAGATCGCAAATAGAAACTCATTTCTTCTCCTATGGTTTGGATTGCCATTCATGACAATAAACTGACACACTTTGAACACCCTTTTCCCTCCAAACATTGGGTTAGGTTTGGAAGTTCTTTCTCCTCCATATTCACTGAGTTTCCACCAAAGGATTGTCATTTATTAGTCTCGTGCGAATCTATATCTCACTATGTCGGTCGGTCGCCATTTTGCTTTTGTCTGTTTTGGTAATAACATTGTAACTATTCGGCCAATTTTAACTAAATTTGAAATCCTAATGTTGTTTTACATTCACTTTCGAATGATATAATTGCCAAGTTTCTCCCAATGTTAGCCCGGGAATTATTTTGTTTTGGCAATAACATCAAAACTATCCGGGTGATTCAAACGAAATTTGAAACTCTTTTATTGTTTCACATTCTCTTTTAAATGATATAATTGGCTAGGTCCTTTCAAGATTATTCCGGGAATTATTGAAAGTTTTAAAGTCCGTAAAGTCGTAAATCAGAATGAGTGAGAACACGCGGCTTTGGTCAGCAGACCTTTGTAAAAATACATTTAAATCACCTAAACGACAAGGTTTATTCAGATATAAAGGTGTATGAAGATTTCTAACGATATATATTTCATCCAAACCGAATAATTACTAACAGAAATGTTTTCATTTTTTTGTTAATCTTTGGAAGTAAATTATCAATAATAATGGAAACGGATTTGCTGATTTTTTTATGGGGGGGAGGGGGATATTATAAACTAAAAACAGGACTCCAACTTTTCCATGACAAGCATAGCGATCCAAATTATTCCTGTCAAGAACACCAACTCCAATATTTTATAACATGTAAACAAAAGGATCAAATAGGTGATCTTCACTTTAACGAAAATTCTCTATATTTACACGAAACTTTGTAACCTTGCTGGAAGAAATCCACATTTGCATCCTCGCATGTTGTTAACTTTTGTCTTATATCTTCCTCAATACGCCTTAATATGTTTGTATCAACGACTCTGTGAATTAACAAAATACATAGAGTGGTTGACGGTTTTGTGATGGTAATTTGGATTATTGGCCAGATTTCTGTGTGGTCGCCATTCATCAATAAGCATAATTGATCCATCTCTCGCTAAGTTTTCGATTATTGACAATAAAATGGGTTCTTGGTCTCCGTGTTCAACTTTTCCATATATGTAGCAAACTACTGCTAAATAACTAGTATCTACTAGTCTGAACTCCGTAGCTCGAATGCTAAGGTGACAAAGTTAATGCTGTTTTGTCTAGATTAGGTTAGGTTAGGTTAACCTGAGTATACCTAACCTAAACATACCGTCTGAAGCTGCGCAAACGTCTTTGAGAACTTCTAGCGTCAAGAATAGCGAATCAAGTTTTACCATGTTATTCGTAAATATAGCACTCCCCCAAAATCCCATGTGAAGAATAATGACCTTTACATGTGTTGGGTTCCCTATTCTTGCTATGATTAAAATGATTTTAATAAATATAAAAATTATTAATTTCCTTGCAACGATAATTTCACTGATAGGATATTTTCTCCACTTTCCGCACATTCTTTGAATAACTCTCCCTAAAGAAACGACCCAAGGATCATTGGATTTCCAAAGCAGCTTAGAATCTGAAGAGCCCCGCAGAGACGTGGGAAAAGAAGTGATTGATGTGAAATATTTAGATTATTTTCTTCTTCAAGGCAATACTTTATTAGTTATCGAAATCAGGAATCTTTCAGTTGTAGTGGTTGTTTAAATAGTGCAATTGGAATAGCGGTGAAATGAAAAAAAAGGTTTAAATACTTAGTCCGATACAGGAATCAATAATTGAGAGAATATAACTGGAAATTGATTAAATATTCTATTACAGTTAAGGATGAAAAGTGTTAAACTTAGGTTAGTTAAAGGTTTAAGGTTTTTATTAAAAAAAGAGATTTGTCTTTGCATTTATTATTTGGTAAGGAATGCGAAAACGTGTGATGTGAGCTGAAATACGACAAATGTCCGATATATGTTAGGAAAATTACTTGCTGGCCCCTAAAAGACCCTTTTTAGTGAGAAGTGCAAGGACATGATGATATATGCGATTTTATTAAAGTATTCTTTCGTGCTTTGTAGTGAAAGGGCTGTTCTATGATTATAAATAGATACCGAGAGGGGCTTAAAAACGTCAAGAATGGTTAAAAGCGCCCCAAATACAAACAACTAAAATCAAGATTCTAAATTTACATGCAATTGATCGATAGTCCTTGAGAAAAAGTACTCTTAAAATTCAGTCTCGGAGTCAGAGAGAATATTCTTTAATTATGATGAAATTAGAGCTAATATTTCAAGACGTAATGAATAGGACCGTAGTCAAAACTAATATGTAGATAATACATTTCTATATTTCTAGTGCATGTTGTCGCCTCGGGTGGTTATGATCATAACAATAAGCAACAAAGTTTTAGGGATAAAATTTTAATTGGAGATTTGAAATTGGTTTTATTTCTTCTCATTTTAGGTAAAATTTTGTTCGCGTAACTCTTAAAATACACTCCTGGATTAAGAGCGCCGTTTCTAACCGTATGTTTATTGATATTTTCCTCCTAATTATCTTTATTAATTTATTTTTATTTCTCTCTAACCTTCAATGGCCACCTTGGATAAAGTATCGTGTGTTTGATCACAAGTTTTTATTTTTTCTTCCAGTAAAACAACTCCTTGGAGCAATTTTTTAATTACTCGCTTCCAACTTTCCCGACTAATCAATTTCAATATTTGATAAAGCTCTGTCATTCAAACATTCCCTCTGTCTACATCCCAGGATAAAATAAAATTTCAGCTCTTGTATGCGGAGGATGTCGAGATGACATAAGATGAACAAATAATTATCGGCTTTGATACGTGCGCGCTCATTGCCAAACAAGAGCGTAAATATGAGAGATATCTGATGGCTACGGAATACATCATAAAGCGTTCCATTCGCATTTGTTTAAATAGAGAATGAAAGCGAGAGGGAGTGAGAGTTAACGAGCCTTAAAAATGTCAGCGCTTAAATATACCTTTGTTTGGATGTCTCTCCCAGTAGCAAATAAAAGAGACGCGCCTCAGAGAGGAATAGTTTTGATTATATGCTTGAGATATCATATTGTGGCTAAATAAATGCCTGTTTTAGTATGTATGACTCTAGTTGAAAGAATTGAGTGTAAAAAGTAGGAGAATGTTTTGCATACCATTGGAAAAAACATTGTTTCTCCAACGGTTTAAAAGATAAACAGATAAAAACGTTATTACAAAACTTACATAACAATTAAAAGGAAGATAATAAGAAAGGCGCAATTCATATCTTCTATAACATCACTTGAGTGATTTATATAAAACAGACGAAAGAACAATAAAAAAATATTATACATTAAAAAATACAAAAGGCATGAAACAGGAAGAAAGGTTACAGCGCAACGAAAATTAGCAATCACTATATTACCAATAACACAAGACAAATAAAAAATAAAAGATTCTAATGAAATTTATACGAATTAAACTGACCACATGAAGATCTATAAAGGAAAATATCAGTGGATAACACCGTAATCAAACAGAGAACTAACCACACCCGCCTTCACATCAAGGAAGCGATCTTAATCCAAGAAGAAAGATCAAGGATTACTTACCAACAGAAGACTACCCAAAGGTCTTTCAAACACTTAACGAATTACATAGAGTTACATAGATAAACAGGTCATAACTAACCTTGTGGTCAATACTAGGTGACCTGGGATATATATTATAGGGAAGATAGATAGTACACATTGCAAAATCGGTGAACCTGTCACCTGAAGGCTGGGGAATTAATTATTCGCTAGAAAAGGCTGTTAGTCGCTGATTAGAATAAAGGTATATATACGACGTTTGAAAATATCTACGGTATTGCTGTCACTTACCTTAAGAGGTAGCCAATTTCTAAGTTGACGATTCGGTTAAAAAAGAAATTCTTAGATTCGTGCGAGTTAAAGGGTTTACCATTAATTTTGCAACCTTTACGTCTCTTCCTCTCATGTAATTTGACTGGTCGATAGGGAACTATTTGTTGCAATCCATATTGTCTATGCCTTTGATAATTTTAAAGGCCTGAATTAGGTCCCCTCTTAATCTACGCTGAGTTAACGGAAAATGATTTAGTTCTCTAAGTCGCTCTTCGTATGTTTTGTTCCTTAAACATGGTATAATTTTAGTAAGCCTTCGTTGGACTCTTTTTAATTTCGCTATATCCTTCTAGTAGTACTGGCACCAGGTTTGAACGCAGTATTCCAAAATGTGGCGGATCAAGGAATAATAGAGAGTAAGGATTGTATTTTTGTACTTACACTCGAACGCTATACCAATGAACCTAATTATTTTATTTGCTTTCTTAAGGAATTTAAACATTGCTGACTGGGTTTTAAGTCATTGCTTATTGTTACCCCTAGGTCCATGTATCTGTCAACGCTTAAAAGTCAAATACCGATTAAGGATTAATTTTCTATACCGTTATGGTATCCGATATGGAACACTTTACATTTATCCGCTTTAAAAGGCATTTGCCACGTTTGCGCCCAGTTCGATAATTCGAGGAGATTGTTTTGCATTTCATTAATATGTGCGTTAGTGAGTATTGAATTCGAAATTTTGGTGTCGTCAGCAAACTTCGATATTATGGCTGAAAGGTCTTCGTCCGAGTCGTTAATGTATACTAGAAATAGAACTGGTCCCAGAATAGACCCTGAGGTATCCCGGTAGTGACGTTTGTCCAGTCTTCTCTCCATCTTGCAATGATGCCTTGAACTCCGTGTGCCTTTAGCTTAGTTAGTAAACCTTTGTGGAGAACTTTATCGAAGGCATTTAGGAAGTCAAGGTTAACGATGTCAACTGCTTTATTTTCGTCGTATTCATTAAAAATGTCATTAAAGAAGTCTAATAGATTCGTTAGGCAAGAGTGTTTATTACGAAATCCGTTTTGGGTGTCTCTAAGTAGCTTTTCTTCGTCTATTGGTTAATGAGTTCGTTATGTATACGTGTTTCTAACAATCTACAAGGGATCAAGGTTAAACTAATTCGGCCGAAAATTACTAGGTAGGGATTTACTGCCTCTTTTGAATATTAGTGTTACGTTAGCGAGCTTCCACTCATCTGGTATTGTCGGGTGTGTAACGAATAATTAAAAAATAAGGAGAGCGGTTTGGCTAGATCACTTTTGGCTTCCTTTAATAACAAAGGGGAGATCATATCAGGGCCAGATGACTTATTTATCTTAAGTTTTTCAATGCATTTCAATACATCTCTTTCTGTAAAGCTGATACTATTTAACGCCTCGTTGTTACCTATTTGGACCGCTGCCGGTGTTGGAAAATCGCTAAGATCTTCTGTAGTAAAAACTCATCTTAAGAATGTGTTTAAAATACAGCTCATTTTCTCTTCGTTCGTGGTAAAGTCTACGAACGAAGATCTTTGGATACAAAGTTCTCTAAAAGAAAATCACAGGAGAGAGATTCGACGGAGCTATAATAGCAGTTAAGAAAGATCTGTAATACAGACCAGGGACTCTTTTGGACGAATCGTTTCTGTCGATCATACTAAGATGCTCTCTAGGGAATGTCGAGATGGACGCTGCCCTCCAACCTCCATGCTGTTTATATCTGCCCATCCATGACTTGACCACTATTTTCAAGAAAGAGCACACAGTATTATTCGCCGGGGACCCGAACGCCAGGAACAGAACAGCAGGATACGCAAGACCAGACTCAACAGGCAGGGACATCGACCTATTGCTGAGAAGGGATGTCACTGAGCACATCGAACCGGAATTCCATACATTCCTATACCCAGGTTAGTTTACCAAGCCAGATTTCGTACTCAAATATCCCAACTTTCAATTCCACGCCTAGTAAGCAGGTACCCATGCTGATCACCATAACAGTGGCTCCCATTCCAGTTCTTGCTGCTTTTAGGAAGGACTTCTCGAAGGGCGACTGGAAAGCATACAAAAGAGCGTTACAAATAGACCTTCCTGATCTGGAAGGAGCTGCCGAGGAAGACTTCGACGACGAACTGACTGCTACCAATGACTGCATTCCAAACGCAGATGCAATAGCAATCACGACGATCACTCATAGAGCTTGGCTGCCAATAAACCAACACAAGAGATAGTGCTGATGCCAAACAGTTCAACGCTGTTTATAACCGCATGCTTGATATGAGCTACACGAGGCCCTTGGATTTCCTTCTCGTTTAACACGCCAGGAGACAAATTAACACCATGCTGTTCCACGACCTGAGTGAGAAATAGAACAGTGTGATCGAGAAATTAGACGACAGACAGAAAGGGACTACCCAAACGCATGGCTCAACCACAATTTTTCACTAAGGCATATGCAGGACTTCCCCATTTGAGACGGAGAGGCTCATCCACGGAGTCTGGAAAAATGTTTACAGAATCTGCGCTGGAGAGTATGAAAACTTTGACCCAGGCTTTGAGAATCAGGTGCTAGATTACATTAACAGGAGGGAGGAGATTCATCCTTTATGAAACTGCAGACCTTTACAGTCTCCATGGTAACTCGCCATAAGATAACCCTATCACCAGTGCGGAATTTTGGCAGACTATTTCATTGTTTCGGCCCAAAGAACCACGCCTCTGCCAGATTAACTTCAGGCACATGAAAGAGTCACCAGAGAGACTTCGGATTAGATTGCTGAATCTGTTCAACGCGTCGCTGTCAATGGGATACTTCCTAACGTTCTGAAAACCTCAAAAATGATATTTATTCCTGTCGTAGAATGACCCTTGGCTTTGATCACTCTACGCTTTGACACCCTTTTAGTAGCGGTATGCTTTAAGGGGCGTGAGTTACTTCTATGATGAAGTAGGCTTTGTTCTAAGAGTGCTATTTTAGTGGTTTAGTCCTTAAGGAAGAGCTATTTTTAAACACATAAGGATAAGAGGAAATTTTCGAGGAGGGATTGCTTGTCGCCTGTGCCGGGGATGATTCTGCAACGTAATTAAAGAACGGGAGCTCGTTGGGGCAGGGTTCTGCTCCTCTTACTCTTACGGTGCTTAAGATGTGAGAATCACTTGAGTGTGAGCGGCTTTGCTTTTCTTCAGTCGGGCTTCTTTGCAGACGGAAAAGGCTTCTTCAGTATGGCACCGATATAAAACTTGACTAATTAGGTTAATACGGCCCTGAAAGGAGGGGATCGATTTTCTCAATCTGATCCTATCGTTTCTCACGGAAATAGTCTTGTATGGCTGAAGGATCGATCTTTACGAACTAATCTTTTTTCTGGCGAATCGACTTCTAATAATCTTCTTGTCTAGCCGATGGATCGATCTTCACGAACTAATCCACCTCTAGCGTATCGACTTCTGATAATCTTCTTCTCTTTCTTTGCGGGGCTTATATATAGGCGGATTGCCGCCCCATCTAAAGGGGGAAGTGACCAGGCCACAGATGCAAAAGGAGGGGGGAACGAATGGAGAGTCAGCATCTGGGGAGAGCGAGAATTCCTGAGGTGGCACTGGGGTGCCTAAGTCAGCTCGCAAATTATAGGCTCGCAACCGCACCGCTACTTGGCGTGCTTTCTGACTCGCACCGTTTTTTTTCCTAACCACGGGTTTATGGGTCTCGTAGGTAATACGATCGTTAGAGCGTCGTTTAAGGACCTTAGGTGGTCGCCTTCAAACATATGTTAGCTCCAACTGCCCACAGCGGCGAGGAGATCACACATAGTAAGCATTTTCGCTGGCTACCTTTCCCACGCTTCTCCTCATGAAGGGAGGGGGGCTTGAATGTACCTATACTCCTCCAGGAGGCTTAATGTAGCCATTTCTCCACATCTACCTCCAATCTTAAGAAGGAACATTATATTATACAATAAATTCTAGTTCACTCGGGAATGCCTCGATAACATTTCACCTGACCTTACATTAATTCCTATATTACTGTGCCAACTTAGGATTTTCTTACCTTCCACTCGGGTTACTCGCCCCTACTTAATTACAATTCTACTGATTTACACTTAACTTTGCTATAATACAATAGTTGGGCTGCTCCTTAATCGTCGACAGGGTTCCGACTTAACGAGTCGGCCATACAATTGTTGGACCCTTTTATATAGTGAATGGAGTACTAGTACTCCATCAAGAGTAAACTCCATCTCAGGAGTCTTCCATTCTTACACTTATTTTTACCTAAGTATGACAACGGTTTATGGTCGCATTCCAACTTAAACTCGCGCCCTATTAGATAATATTTGAATTTACCTATGGACCATATTATGGCCAAAGCTTCGATTTCGATAGAAGCGTAGGCTTTTTCTCTACTCAACAGTTTCCTACTGACATAAGCTATGGGATAGGCTGTTTCGTCATCTTCGTATTGAAGCAATACTCCGCCTAACCCGTCCCGACTAGCGTCCGTGCGAAGGCCGAAGATCTTGTTGGGATTTGGTAAGCGAAGAATGGGCGCAGTTACGAGTTTTCCTTTTAGAACCTCCAACTGAGTTATTGCATGGGGGTTCCACGTGACAGGGTCTGACGCTGTCTTTTTTAACAAATCATTCAGTGGGGCCGCAATGGAAGCGAAGTGTGGTACAAAACGCCTATAGAACGAGGCCGCTTCCATAAACGATCGGAGTTGTTTCTTTGTTTTCGGCCGGGGCATCTTGACTATGGCGTCCACTTTTTCTTGCTAGGTAGTCAAGTGTTTTTGTCCTATTTTGAATCCCAGGTAGTCAATGGATTCGTAGGCAAAATAACACTTGGTCGGCCCGGCGGTTAGACCTTGCTCCTTCAATTTCTCCAGCAATGAGCGTAGGGCGTGTAAGTGTGACTCCCATGTACGGGTAGCTACGTACACGTTGTCGAAGTAAAACGACACGTCGCTTAGTCCAGCGATAATTCGCCTCATCATCTTATTATAATTGCTACCGGCTGTAAGTAGTCCGAAGGGTATCCTGGTAAACTGTAACAGACCTCTCTCGGTCGCAAAAGCCGTCAGTTTTTTGGACTCCTTAGCGAGAGGTATTTGATAGTACGCTTTACACAAATCTAATTCGGTGATGAATTTAGCGTCTTCAAATAAATGGAGATTTTGATCTATTAGTGGGATGGGCTCGGCGTCGAAAACGGTCACTGAATTCAATTTTCGGAAGTCCACGCACATCCGAAATGATTGATCATGTTTCTTAACCATTACTATGGGGGAGCAATAATCGGACTCCGATGGCTCTAAAATTCCCAATTTTAGTAAATTCCGGACTTCCTTATTGAAGGCTTCTCGTAGGTGGATCGGTAAAGGATATGGTTTGCTCCGAACCACTGAATTAGTTTTTAGTTTTATTTCATGGATAAAATCCTTGGCACATCCGGGGTTTTCAGAAATGACTTCTGGGAATTCCATGAGCAATTTCAACATTTCCGCTTTTTGTTGAATTTCTAAGTGGGGATTTATCTTTAAATCCACCCGAGGGTCTTCCGGGGTAGGTGAGAGCGAGGGAAGTTCGTATTCCTCGTCTTGTTCCACACACACCGTGTGTATGACTTGCAGGGGCGTACCCGGGTAAACGGCATCCATCGGTTCTTCTTCGTCTAGAAGGGTAATATTCCTTATGCACGCGCGGCGGTGATATTTTTTTAGCATGTTTATGTGATAGGTTCTTCGCCCTGTTGGGGTATCTATCAAGTAATCGACTGGACCCCGTGCCTCGATTACTTCAAACGGTCCCTTCCACTGGGCCCATAACTTATTATTTTCGGTCGGGAGTAATAATAAGACTTCATCTCCTGCCTTTAATTTTCGAGCCTTTGCTTTCATATCGAAATAGTCCCGGTATTTGGCTAAATTTTTCTCGGCGTTCTCTTGAGCTAAGTCAGAGCAGTATTCTAGGCGCTCGCGCATATCCATCACGTAGGCGTAAGACGATTTGATTTCTTGCTCGAGCTTCGCGTTGGAAAATAATTCCTTAAGAATACTCATAGGACCTCGCACATTTCTCCTGTATAATAGCTCAAAGGGCGAGAATCCCAACGTCCGATGAGGTATTTCTCGGCAGGCGAAAAGGGCAGCAGGCAGGTATCTGTGCCACTGTGTAGGGTTGTTTTGACACAACTTCTTCAATATATTTTTGAGAGTCCCGTTTAATTTCTCGCAGATTCCGTTAGCGGCTGGATGAAATGGACTCGTAAAAATTTGCTTGACTAACAGAAGTTTGTTAAAATACTCCATCAATTCTGAGGTGAATTGGCGCCCTCTATCAGATTGAATTTCTTTAGGCAGGCCTACTCGTGCAAAAATTGAAATTAATGCTTCTGCGCAGGAAATAGTGTCAATCTTCCGTAGGTCCACGGCATCTGGGAACCGGGTGGCACAATCCACTAGTGTGAGGATGTAGGAGTGTCCTCCACTTAAAGGGGGGTTAATTGGTCCCACCAAATCAATTGCCACTCGAAAGAAAGGTTCGGTAATAACAGGCACCTTTTGTAAGGGAGCGGGAGGTACCCGTCCTCTGGAGGGATCCTTCTGACACACGTCGCATGATCGGCAATAGGCCACAATTTCCCTGGCGGCCTGGGGCCAATAAAAGTGTCGGAATATCTGCTGCGCCGTTTTGTTGTGCCTAAAGTGTCCGGCTAATATTTCATCATGCGCGGTATTCAAAATTCTTTGCGTGTATTCTTGAGGTACACACAGTGCTTTCTTGTTCTCCTTATCCTCCTCGCTGATAGTACGGTAGAGAAGTGAGTCTTCTACGATATACTGGATAGGCTTCTTTCCTTTCACTTGGAGAGTTTCACCTTTAATAGCTTTCTCCCATAGAGGTTTAAGAGTGGGGCATTCCTTCTGAGCACTGGCAAAGGAAGTCAATTTGAACCCATTGTCTTCGAGGGTAATCCTCGGGGTCAACTTAGCAGGTTGCTCTTTCCTCTGGGCTTCTTGTGCCCGGGTGACTACTTGTTGGGCCACTTCTTGCTGAGGAATTAGGGAGTTTTGTCCGATTAGTACTGCGCAGAACTTAATCGGGGCTACTACCACGTCCGTCCAACCGGTGAAATATCTGCATTGTATATGACATCTCACGACGGGGAATCGATTGTCGCGTCCTAAAAAGTCGTGGACGATTGCGAATTTCTTATGGGCAGGGTTTACTGGGGGCAGCAACTTGTCGGATACCACTATGCACGTGCATCCGGTGTCTCTGACTAAAGTGGATACTCGGCACCCATTAACAGTGCCCTCTTCAAATTGTAGGCCGCCTGGCGAACTTTTGTTGAATAGAAAGTTTACCTGTTGCTGGGGCCCTTCGGATGTTGGCGCGGGGACGTAGGACGAATCAGCTTGTCCTGCTGGGATCGCGGCAGTCAGGTTTTGCACCTGTTGTCTCGAGGTCTCCCTCAGTCGGGAGTTCTGTGGGCACTGGAAACTCAGGTGACCTATTATCCCGCAGGTATAACAAGTGACGGGCTTCCTGGGATACGTGCCGGTATTAGGGTATGATCCTTGTGGAATCCTAACTTCTTTTTGATTTTTTTCTCCTCCAAAATTTGGTTTATAAGTTCCTTTTGCGGCTGAGAACTTAAAGGGCTTCTTCTGTAAAGGCCTGGGTGGCGGCCCATTTTTCTTTGGGGAGGGAGCCTTCTCTTTCTTGTACTCCCTAGGATATAACCGATGATTTACCGCGTGGAGGTCAGCCTCGTCCAGGCACTCGATGAAGGTAGAAGCTTTTCGGTCCTTAACGAATGCACGGATTTCCTGGGGTAGTGTACTTAGTAACTGATCTCTAAGCATGAAGTCGACGACCGCAGCGACTTCGTTCTCTACCCTTTCTGACTCCATCCAAAACTGTAGGCTTCGACGAAGCTCAAAGCCAAAATGTTTGTACGTTTGTCCAGGTCTTATACGAGAATGCCTGAACTTCATCCTATATTCTTCCGGGTTATGGTTTGTTGCTGAGAGAAGTTCGGCTTTGAGAGTGGAATAGTCCACAGTCGCTTCTGAGGGTAAAGATACGAATATCTCTCTCATCCTACGATTGAGTAGCGGTAACAGTCTGGCGACCCCATCTTCTTCTAGGTCCCAATTATTGACTTCAAATGTTTTCTCAAAATGGGAGAGATATGAGCATAAATCTTCTTCGTCATTGTACTCCGGGAGTTTCATGCTGGCCGCTGGTGACACTCTTGTTCTAGATGACACTGACTGCACCTCTAACTGGTCTTTACTAAGAGCTCTTTCGTGGGCCCTTATCTTCTCTCTTTCATCAGCTTCCATTTTCGTCTTTTCTGCTTCCATTTTCATCTTTTCTCTTCTTTCTTCTCTTTCGTTTCCCTCTTTCTCCTAAATAAACGAACTCAGATCGGTTCCTTCCAGTCCGAGGCTTTGACCTTGCTTCCGATAAAGGTCAAACAATGCCATCGCGCTTATGTCAGTCATCTTCCTTGTTTTTAATCAAGCCTTACCTATTCCACCACCGAAACTTACCACTTGGCCTAACAATTACCTTTAGATGGTATCCCCCTCTAACTTTACCAATTTCCCACTCGTCAAATATTCTATTATTCCTGGTGTTCCTTTTATGTGTTAGCTCTTTCTTAAATAGACACTGCTGGGTTCTTTCTAATATAAAACCTCTAGACCTGACACCACTTTTATAATATGTCGTAGAATGACCCTTGGCTTTGATCACTCTACGCTTTGACACCCTTTTAGTAGCGGTATGCTTTAAGGGGCGTGAGTTACTTCTATGATGAAGTAGGCTTTGTTCTAAGAGTGCTATTTTAGTGGTTTAGTCCTTAAGGAAGAGCTATTTTTAAACACATAAGGATAAGAGGAAACACCAGAATCTACCAAAAATAAACATGTATTTTAAATTAAATATTACAAACCAACAGTAAAAGCATTTCTATATTTGGCCTCAAAGATTTTACAATGACAACACATAAACAAGTAGGCTTCCAATAAACAAACCAATTGCCAATTAGTATTTTTATCACGACCCTATTTGTTTAGCATAAAACATTAAATTAATGTACTGTCATCTACAAACACATATGACCTAGGTTCAAGAATAATGGTTTCTACTCTCCTTTAAAACGTGGGACGTACTAAACTTCTACTATCGCAATAGAGATATAAATGTTATTGTTAACTTACAGGTAGGTATTAGGGATTGCCGGATGTCGCTGGAGGACTTATCTCTCGCTTTGAAGTGGTGTGGCCGCTGGTTGAAATTTTCGAGGAAGGATTGCTTGTCGCCTGTGCCGGGGATGATTCTGCAACGTAATTAAAGAACGGGAGCTCGTTGGGGCAGGGTTCTTCTCCTCTCACTCTTACGGTGCTTAAGATGTGAGAATCACTTGAGTGTGAGCGGCTTTGCTTTTCTTCAGTCGGGCTTCTTTGCAGACGGAAAAGGCTTCTTCAGTATGGCACCGATATAAAACTTGACTAATTATGTTAATACGGCCCTGAAAGGGGAGGATCGATTTTCTCAATCTGATCCTATCGTTTCTCACGGAAATAGTCTTGTATGGCTGAAGGATCGATCTTTACGAACTAATCTTTCTTCTGGCGAATCGACTTCTAATAATCTTCTTGTCTAGCCGATGGATCGATCTTCACGAACTAATCCACCTCTAGCGTATCGACTTCTGATAATCTTCTTCTCTTTCTTTGCGGGGCTTATATATAGGCGGATTGCCGCCCCATCTAAAGGGGGAAGTGACCAGGCCACAGATGCAAAGGGGGGGGGAGCGAATGGAGAGTTAGCATCTGGGGAGAGCGAGAATTCCTGAGGTGGCACTGGGGTGCCCAAGTCAGCTCGCAAATTATAGGCTCGCAACCGCACCGCTACTTGGCGTGCTTTCTGACTCGCACCATTTTTTTTCCTAACCACGGGTTTATGGGTCTCGTAGGTAATACGATCGTTAGAGCGTCGTTTAAGGACCTTATGCGGTCGCCTTCAAACATATGTTAGCTCCAACTGCCCACAGTGGCGAGGAGATCACACATGGTAAGCATTTTCGCCGGCTACCTTTCCCACGCTTCTCCTCATGAAGGGAGGGGGGCTTGAATGTACCTATACTCCTCCAGGAGGCTTAATGTAGCCATTTCTCCACAATTCCGAAGCCTGGGAAACCACCTAGCAAGGTCATGAACTTCAGGCCTATCTCATTGCTTGAGACAGTTGAGAATGTTTTTGAGAACAGTCTCAACAGCAGACTATCGGCTCACCTGTCAGAAAACTCCTTGTTGAACGAGGAACAGTATGGATTCAGGAAACACAGTGTCACGAAGACAGTCATAGCGCACATGTTGCAAAACGTAGCCTCATGGCGGGTCAGAGGTTGCTGTATGGACGTCGTCTGCATAGACGTAAAGAAGGTTTTCGGTAAAGTCTGGATTAAAGCCCTAAAATACAAGATCTCGCGACTGAGACTCATGTTCCTCTTCGAAAAAAAATAAGTTTGTAGCTACTTTACAAACAGGCTGGCTGTTATCGCCTTCAGGCAGCATACATGAGAGGCCTTCGATCTCCTGTCCGGTGTTACTCAAGGAGGATGACTAAGCCCCACCCTCTTATCCATCTTTATGAGAGATATTTAAAAACCTATATATGTGAGAACGCTAAACATTCAATATGCGGATGATCTCACCAAGGTCGTGGTAAAAAAGAAAAAACTCGCAAGGATATTGGCCAGAGCAACGGCCACCGAGGCTGAAAGGATCTCATGATTCGAAAGACGCTGGAAGATCCAGCAATAGGAAGATATCGTTACGTTTACCTCAACTTGGACGATACAGAAATCGACTACTCGCCGAATGTTTACGTGCACGGATTCAAACTTTCTAACACTGGCATGAGCGCACAAATTGACACAAGAATAGTGATTGCAAGAGCCGAATTGGACAAACTGGCAAGATTTAAAAACCTTACCCAGCGTAATAAGAATAAAATATACACCACTTTGTGTATGTTCCAGCTGTTGTATCCTGCCTTATCGTTAAATGTTGCTTCAGAAAAGGAAACAATAAGACTCCAGAATGTGCAGAATCGAGGTCTCCTGTATATCAGCAACGATAGGTGGTATGACTTCCGGACCTCAACCAGCCTTCACGAGGAGACAGGAGTGGCACCAATCAACATCTCTCTCTAAAAAATAGTATATTTTCCTCTTGGAGACCCTAGCAGCTCTTGAATCTGAAGAATAAGGAGGTGCCTTGAAGAGGTACCTCCACAACACCAGAAGATCAGAGCCCACACCTATTTATGGCTGAGTAAGCCGGAAGAGAAACTATTTAATGAACTATTCAATACATCAAAAACTAAGAGATCTCGTAGTGAGAAAACATTATAACAAAATATAATAAAATTAAAAACCAAAATAAAAAGATTCAGAAGTGGGACAAAGTATTAAAAACAATGAAAGAAATAAAAATATCCTGCAGTAGGAAACCAAAATCAAATAGCGGAGAAGTCCCGTCCACCGGGCATCATTTAAACTCGTCTACTTCCTTCCTAGTCGATCTATTTTTCCCTCTCCTATCTTCATTACTTCTACTGACTCTTATTCTATCTTTCAAAATGAAATGGAATACCATATAATTCAATGTTTCAGTATGGAACTTATTTCTGAATGGTCGGGTTTGGCCAGCGCAGACCTGTTCTGTATGACCAGAAAACGGAAACCAACAGGAATCTCTCTGGTTAACAACGTCTTTCCACATGAATTTATTGATGCCGTTATAAAAAGGAAAATGGACTTGACCGCTGATTTTGGGGGCCGTTTACCACCGATGAAAAATAAAATAGACAGCTATTATAAGGTTACCTTAAATCGCTGAGACCAAAAGGCTCTCAAAGTCATTGTATACCAGAACGTCTCCTAAACTGAAACTAATAATATATTACAACACAAACACTAGTGAATCATTATGGAAACAGCTGTCTCCCTCCAACGAACGAACTCCAGGAGTTTAATGTCATGTACGAGTATTCGTGTTAAGTCGGTGACGGTGAACTCAGCAATTACACTTACATTGGTGTAACCTTCACAAACCTGTCGATGTGACTAAGAAACAGCTCACGTACAAGATGCTACCATTAATTAACTTGCGACTCCAAAGTTGTCGGAGATTGCAAATAGCAGAAGGCGGCATTATGTGAGAAAAAAAACCGACGATTAATAAGCAGGTTCAGCTAGAGACCATCTTTTCGACTACTCGATATCTCCTGGCTGACCACCGCTAATACCAGCTAACGCTAATTCGCACTTACATTTTACATGTCTGTGATTGACTCATTTTCTAGCGATTATGTTCGCGCAGAACCAGCTAATATTAATTTGCTGTAAAACTTTCCTTGACTGTAATTGGTCTATTTTGTAGCCCTTATATTCACGCAAATCCAAAAAGGGTAGCATCGCGTGAATCTGCTAATTCCCTAAAAATGCCTCACCACAATCAAAAGAAGTCTCGGAATAATATATGGGTTTGGTGAGCGGTTTGTCTTGCCTCACAGGATGGGTCAAAAACTTATTAGGAGGATGAGAAAATACAAGTCAAAATAATAACGCTGCCATTGCTGTAGACTTCAACAGTACATGTATCCATGGCAAGTACATGCCCCCTTACATATATATATATATATATATATATATATATATATATATATATATATATATATATATATATATATATATATATATATATATATATATATATATATTGTAGATAGATAGATAAATATATATCTTTATATGAGGAATTAAACCATATTCTCCGAAGACAATTTAATTCAGAACAGTTTCAGTGTATCTCACACCCTTTTTCAACTGACACTGGATAGAAAATATTAGAAAAGTGCTTACATACATAACACGGGGTCAGGTCGTGAAAGATCCCCTCTTTTTTCCCCCAATCTTCTACTTGTGGCTAATCAGGGGGGGGGGGGGTTAGGCTTAAACATATTGAAGGGCTGACATTTCACTATTTTGTTTATTTTCTTTCGTATAACAGGATTAAAAGAAAATTGAACCTCAGATAGATTTAAATTAGGAACTGACGATATTAAGCTCGATTCTACGATTCTTCTCTTAACATAGTTTGCCGATTTAAATACCATTTTACTTCCATTGAAATTGATTGAATGATTCAACTCTCTAATATGGCAAAATATTCCACTGTTTTGGCTGCCCACTCTAATATCTCTTTTGTTGTTCGTACAAT
Source organism: Ceratothoa steindachneri (assembly GCA_963969495.1). NCBI lineage: Eukaryota > Metazoa > Arthropoda > Malacostraca > Isopoda > Cymothoidae > Ceratothoa > Ceratothoa steindachneri. The sequence continues at coordinate 76,077,181 of OZ018337.1, forward strand.
CTCGTGTCTAGATTTCTCCCCGTTTTCCCTATATAAACTTTATCGTAATCGTTGCATGGTATTGTATATACTTCTATGTTATGATGTTCTTTGGGTTTCCTGGCAATCATAAATTGGTTTAAGGAATTATTATATTTAAAGGCTAGATTAATACCCGCTTTTCCAAATATGTCCTTTAAACTATTTAATTTATTATTAAATGGCAATGTTATACATTTGTTGAAGTCATCAGTGCGGGAAGGCTTATTACCATAGAATGTTTTCCTAGCTGCAAAATGGACAGACGATATGAACCAATCGGGGTGATACAAATTAGAAAAAATGGTCCTGATAATGACAATTTCCTCATAAATATTTATTCAGCAAAGAGGTATCCATCATTATTGAAAATGCTCTGGTTGCGGTTTTATCAAAAATATTTATTTATATATCTATTTCCACCTCTTTCAATTAAGAATATATTTTGCCATTTTGCTGGTGTCCTAATTATAGGGTCCATCCAGGTGCAATAACCTCATCAAGTGGCACAGCCAACGAAGATCTCCTTCCCGGGATGTTGCCCCCTTTTGCTCTAAAACTTCATTTCGGAGAAGGGCATTGCTGAAGCTGGGCTGTCCTGGCTTGTGGCCTTTTCAAGAGTAGAGAAGAAAAAGAAGACCAGGAGTTCCTCTCAATGCACGATGTTCATGGATTATTTCGTTCGAAATGTTTGAGGCACACTTCGTTTCACGTTTAATCGTTGCCAGTGTATACGAATGGCTCTAAGTACGAAGTGGAGCTCGAATTCCACAACCTAGCCCCACTTTATGAATTCGTCGGGCTCTACCATGCCCTGCGTCTGTCGGCCGAGTTTGTTGAAATATATCTTTGGGTACGGTGTATTTGCACCGTACTATGCAGCTTTCGTGTTCTAGGGGCATTATAATCTCCGCAGCCTCTAGTTTGTGGTATCCGCGTACCTGGCACGAACCCGGCTAATGTCGATATATTATCCTCACAGATTTATGGACAAGCAAGAAAGGTGGAGAATGAGAGCGTCGATGAGGGCGCCAAATTATCAGCAGGGGTTTGAGGATCTTCCTTACCTGACGAAAAAGCAGGAATCAGGTCAGTAATCAGCACTAACTAGCATCGCGTCAAGATTGCTTCCCTGGACCTACCCTAAATCCCGTGGCAGCTTCAGGTTGCTTTCGTTCGTCTTCCATTTGGGCGCACTAATGATATGCTCCGCATTTCATTGGAACAGTCGCCTGCAATTTACTGCAACGGCTGCTTTGTCCCGCATGATTATTGAAATATTCGTGTAGAATTTCCTAGTCAGAGAGATCTTCCCGTACATTACTTTTCACAATACAGGGACAATCTTGATTGTAGAGCATTCATTGTCCCTTGTACCTACTCTGGAGGTGTTGGTGCACATAGACTTATAGCCTCTTTGACTTATTGGAGGAGGCTGAGACACTACACTTTTCTTAATCTCTTTGGTGGTAGTCACATGATCCGACGCCGAAGAGTGAGTGCTTCCTTCTGCTTCTTTTGGCTCTTGGTTCTTACTTTTTTTGTTTGTGGTTTGGTTAAGGTGTTTATTATGTAAGTATTTTATGTTGTAGTCTAGTAATAGGCTATGCATGATTGGTTTATGTCCTTGGTGGCAATCACTAGATGGACAGCTTATAAGAAATAACAAATTCACGTGGTGTAACATTCATTTCAAACCACCATAACGGATATACCTAAATTCATTTTCTCTACTCTTTGACAACCATAATTTCTTGGAAAACTTTGCAAGACTGGGATGTTAACTTTTCTAACTTTTTGAATGGCTATTTTGGGTTGGCTATTCGTCGAATGAAGCCAGTTTCATTAAAAGAACACGTCCTATTACCCCGATATTTTCTGCTCTTCTCTTACCTTATATGTAGTATTCTTCGTAAAGACAACCCCTTGGTTTTATAGTTCATTTATAATAGGGGGAAATATAGTCCATTAAGGAAACTCTCTTTAATATTTGCCTACTCTCTTTCCTGGTTTCATTAATGCATGTATTATTATTAATTGTTTTGCCCTGGTCACGGGTAAAAATTTCACCCCTGATCCACAATATATGTAGGAGTTTCTAAGCGCATTCAGAGGCTTTTCATTATATAATTAAATTCAAGATGTCTCCCTAAACCTACGATGCAAGTGGCAATCAATTTTCTAACAAAGGCCACTCAAATAGCTTTTGGCTAATTTATGTCGGTCCTTCTTAAATTTAGACGTTATATTGCATGCATAAAGATGTTATTGTATTTGCAATGGCTTAACTGTAGGCAATCTCAGAATCTTAGCAAATATTTTAAGGAAAAAAATTCTTCTTGGGCTACTGCGCCTCTTCTTTGCGACATGTCATCCACGTCCTACATACACAATATATATTTCTTGAGCGAGACGTACTAACTTCAACGCGCGGTACTCACAGTTTCCATGTGAAATAATAGATTCTATGAAAGATTTCGGCTTTAGAACTTTAATTGTGGGAGTGGAGAAGAATTGTGATTTAAAGCACGATCAGTTCCATATAAAAGAAATTCAGGGTAGTTAAAAGGGAACTAATTAAAAATCTGGTAATTTAATGAATTATTTTTATTGAAAAATCAATCAAAAAATTTATAACTTAAAGTTCTGAAGAAAGATCTCTGTTTTATATTATTTAATGTTTCCTTTGAGCTGTGCTACTTTGCTTTTAGCAACTTTGTTTGCTGTATTGTAAATTTTCCTTGAGAGAAAATTTCTGCCCAATGGAGGCTTCTAAATATTTGTGGAAAACTTCAACGACATAAGAAGAACCATATTTCAGAGCTGAAAAGAGTAATGGAGACATAATAGTTTATATTTTAAGGAAGAAATAAATTAATTATATAAAATTCTAATTACAATTTTATATGACAAAAATATTTTATTGTAAGAGATTGATTTTTTTATTGAGATATCTATTATAATTTTATACATATTTTAGGCATGAAAACAAGGAATATATAATTATTTTATTTCAAATATCACCTGGACTTAGCCTGCCCTGGATCATTTGACAGCCTTCCCGATGTCAACCACCTCCTCAAGGCTTGCCGGGGGCAAGGCGTTAAGATATTCATCAATAAACACTATCGCCGTTGGGTGGCCTCTGCTCCCACTGACCTTCCCGTGCTTCTCCAACTCCTAGATCTCGGCATTATTGAGGAATCTTCCAGTGTCACAAGGTGCCCCCAGGTCTTTTGTGTCCCCAAGCCTAATGGAATGGCAAGATTCATCTACTGCATAGACAAAACCAAGGATTTCTTCAAACCTCCTTCCTTTCGCCTACCCTCTCTCTTCAAAGTCCTCCACACCTGCTCGCTCAAGGACTGGGCTGCCAAGATCGACTTCAGGGATGGCTTCTACCACGTCCCCCTCCATCCCAAGGTCCGTCATTGGTTTGGCATCAGTTGCATGGAAAGAAGTTTCCGGTTCACTCGGCCTCCATGGGCTTCACCAGGGCCCCTTTCATTATGCAGAACACTCTCGATGCCGGTATCAGCTCACTAAGTCCTTTGGTTCCCGCGCCTCCTGCTACCCTGACGACGTCTTAATTCTGGGCCCTCGCCGTGCCGTCCGACGCTGCATCCAGAGCCTTCGTCAAGGCTCCCTTCACATAAATGAGACAAAGAGTTTCCTCTCTCCTGCCAAAACCATAAGGTACCTTGGAGTGCACCTCAACTTTCGGAAACGTCGTTTAGCCATCACACCTGAAATATGTAACAAGACTCGCCAGGCCCTCCATTTCGCCTGCGAGCACCCTATCTCCGCATGTTTATCGACCCGCTTCACGGGCCTCCTTAACTTCCTTGTGCCTCTGCTGGGCTTTCCCTTCTTCTGGGTGCAGATGTGCCTGGACCAATCTGCCCATCTGGATCGTGGCAAGATTTCCCCTCTCATCCCACTCATCACTTCTGCCTAGCGCCCATGAGACCCCCCTCGTGCAGGACCCAGGGTCGTCTTCACCGACGCCAGTGGCTCCGGTTTTGGCATTTGGTCGGACGATGACGGCCTCGGCATCCCTCTTCTTCCTAATACCTTTGAGAACATCTTCGTGGCAGAATCCGTGGGTGTCTGGTTCGGCCTTCTTCTGTTCCCCAAGGCGCGCCTCTTCGTGGCCAACCTTGGTGACTTCTTCAATACCCTTCGGGGTAAGCTCCCTCTTCAACTTCTCCAACGTTACGTCTCTCTCCTGGTTCTCTTAGTAACTTCTCTAGAAGTTTCCGGTCCTGGTTCAGAAAACTCCCCTTCGTCCGCTCTGCCAACAATCACGCCGACTCCACTTCCAGACTCTTTGAGAACATGAGTCTTACTTTAGCCTGGCTTGCACCGTCCTCACCCTCTAGGTATATATAGAGGACGTACTCCTTGGAATCGGATGGTCGTTTCATCTTTGTGAATGGCTCTTCACCTCGCCGTTGGCTCTCAGCTCCCCATCCTACCCTCCTTGTGTTGCATTTTTGTCTTTCCTCTGTTCCCTGTGCTGTATTCTCTCTTTTTTCCATTGTGTTTATCTCTGTTTTTTTCCTCCTGGGGCTCCTTGTTAAGTTATCTTTCTAGGTTCCATGCTTGTTTCTCCTTTTTGGGCCTTTCTCTTAAAGGTTCCACCTTGTACCAATAATAATTAAAGGAAGGGTTCCTCTCATCCCAGTCGGGAGGGAGGAACCACAATGACAAAATCGGAGAAAAATTCTGAAAAATTTAAGAGGTACTTCCTAACATCGACAGCCAGTTTTTGTTTAATTCTTATTATCGATAGAAAAAGATTTTTTAAAAGTAAGTTATGATATTAAAAAAAAATCTGCGAAAATCAAATATTCCACAAAACATCAATAATACAACGTATCCTAACTCTAATAATTTAATAAATAATATATAGAAAAAAATATCTTTGCGTAGGAAGGGATGGGTTATACTCAGTATCATAGTTGTTTGGTAGAAGGTAATGGCTATAAAAGGGACGTATAGGAGAATAACATATTATGATTTTTCATTGCCATAAAGATATAATACGTTGCCATACAGGAGAATCCGACGAAAGCGACAATTACGCACTTAAGGTGAGCGATTGATACACAGTAAAAAAAATTTTCAGACCTTGACTCTAAGGAATATGCTCTTTTCCACTTCCATCAAGATTGTACAATTGAATTCTAGTCTATCGGAATAAATGTTGAAAGAAAAAAAATAAGTGATGATACTTGGAGAGGGATAATGAAGGTAAGAGGCTTATTGAGATGACGAGCAATGAACGAAAGGGTTATTGTGCCTGAAAGATTCTGTCTATTCACTAGCATGAAATCATGCTATTGAATGAAGAATAGGTACAATAAGAGAATATTACACTAGGTAACAAATTTTGCAATATTTTTTTAGCATGATTTAGTTACTGTATATTACCATATTGTGGACATGATTCAAAACCTGTTGTTTGTCTCTATCATCAATGGTTACATATTGTATTTATATAAGAGAAAAATATTGGATAGTGGTTTACCACTTTTTAAATTGATATATAGAGTTGTGACTGTCACCCTTTTTAAAATATTGCAATTATACGATGCAAAGATCAGTCAGATAGCTCCGGTTTATTGTGGTTACTATTTCTGACCTAAGCCGCTATCACATAAAATCGTTAAAGGTGCTAAATTTTCGATAGTTATAGATTGTAATTTGAAATGCCCGTCGCTTACAAAACAAGTCCTCAGCCGCTTATATAATGTAGAATCTTTCAGCATAAGCTATGAAGCTGGATAAAATGTGCGAGAATAGTTCCTCATTTATCTATTTACAATGTATCTAGTATGGAGAGAAACGACAAATCATTATGATGACTGCAATTTCTCCATGTTGATGTATCAGAGTAAAGAAAATTTGATAAAGACAAGATTTTCAGTATCCAGAAATACTCTAATATAACAATTTGTAGCTATATTATTAGGTTGAAGAATAAGTTCTTGCATTTTTTAAGGTTGTGTTGATTTAAGTTTTGTTGACGTGATTTGTGCACAAATTAAGAAACAATAATAAATAATATAAGAAAAATTTCCAAAGGTTAGGCTACGTCTCTTAACAGCGTAGACTATTAGGCTACGTCTTAAAGTTGAGTAATAAGTCATTGCGGCTTATTTAAAAGTTGTGTTCATTTAATTTTTGTTCTGTACCCTCAAAATGGAATGTCAAGTTGAAAGAAAGGCGCATTTCTCACACTTGTTGTTATTCATTTTCAATCAAGACGGGAACAACGCAAAAGCAGCCAAAGCTCGTCGCGATATTTGTGCTGTGTCATTTCAATCTTAATGACGAAGAACGTTCTGGTCGCTCCATTAAGTTGGATGAAGATCGATTGAATGACCTTCTCAATGAAAATCCTCGTCAATCGACTAGAGAATTGGCTGTACAATTGGCGTGTGATCAGAAAACTGTAGTGAATCACCTTCGTTGGATGGGAAAAGTAAAAAAAATCGGTGTATGGGTTCCGCACGCTTTGAGCGAAAGCAACAACTTCAACGCTCTACGATTGCCACGGGTTCGCTTGCTCGTCACAAGGCTACTCGTGGATATAAGGACAGATTTCTTTACCGCATTATCACTGGCGACGAAAAGTGGTGTGTTTATGTCAACATGAATCATCGAAAACATTGGTTAGCCTTCCCCCCAAAACACTTCCGCGATTAAAGTAAGGACTTCATCCACGAAAGACGATGATGTGTGTATGGTGGGATTGTGGTTTCATTATTCTTTATGATCTCCTTGTGAACAACGAGATTGTCAATGCAGAACTCTACGTTCAACAAATGTATCGACTCACCGAAGCTATTTGTGAAAAGCGACCTCATCGAAGCTATGGAGTCCTTCTACAACACGACAATGCTTGTTCTCACATTGCCAATATGACAAAAGATGCCATCCAAACGCTTAATTTGGAAATTCTGCCACATCCTCCATATTTTCCAGACATGGCTCCATCGGATTTCCATCTGTTCCGATCGCTCTCCAACAATTTGCGCGGCATTTCATTCAATACTGTTGTAGAATTAAAATCCTGTTCAGGCGAATTCTTCGAGTCAAAATCCAGAGATTTTTATTGTAGAGGCATCGAAAAACTAGTTGAACGTTGGGAAGAAGTCGTAAATAAGAACGGAGAATACATCATTGATTAAATTGCATATTGTTATCAATTAGAAATGAATTTTTTTCTGAAATTGTTAATGGTAGTGAATAAATTTGATAAAACCGCAAGAACTTATTCCTCAACCCAATATATAGTTATTAACTTTCTTTGAGTTAATGAGAAAGTTTAGGTAGTGTTTGCAATATTTAATAAATTCAAGTAAGATTAACATAATATTTAACTAAAGTTATCGTTACTTTACTATATATATATTAGTCAGAGTAGCAAAATTCACAGTATTTTTCTATTTTAGGCAGATAATAATAATTTATGATCTTCATTCGAATGGTTAACAATTACTAACAAAGAATAAGTTTATACCGTCATTTCCATCCCAAACTGAGCTGGATGACCTAATCAGGGAACTAACCTCACTAACTTACGAGCTGTACGTGCAACATCCTGAATATGCAAATAGAATTAATTTGGGGAAGAATGCGATGGTAATTAGTACCAGAAAAGTTGTGCAGAATTTGCCACTACTATGAAAAGTGTGTAGGTTGTGTTACTGCAAGGATATTAATATGTTTTCAACTGGATATTCACAGAAGGGTGACCCAGAGGAATTCGACTTTATTAGACAGCGCCATGGCTAAAGAACTGAGGAACACCGTAGGAAACAAGAATTGACCGAGAGACGTCACGCATAATTGAACAAAATGAGTAAGTATTCTATGATTGATGAGAGCAAAACCTGTTTAGACCATTTTTACAGACCTACAGGAAGTCATGAAGGTGGTGGAAAAGAATAGAGTGGTCAATGGTGCGAAAGGAGGTCGAGAGATCGAGAATCACCGGAATTGAAGGCCTCCCTATACGGTCAATCACAGATAGGAAACCCGATTCGGAGATGAGGGCAGCTACTACTCTCAGAAAATCCTTGAATAGGAATGGAAGTTAAGAGATTTGTACTATAATTTAAATGATTATAAAGTTAATGATTTTGTTTCTTTAAAATAGGACAAACAGCAGCATTATAAATATCTGAAGGCACCTCACCTAACGATAGAGAGACGTTAAAGATACCCAGTATATGTGGTAGGAGGACACGTAGGAACTGAACTAAGAGACTTAGTAGTAAAGCGTCACGTAGAGAGGTGTCTTTTTCGATGAGCGGAATATTGAAGCGAGCTCTTCAGGGGGGATCGGATTGAGAGGTGTGGTAAGGAGGGGGCTACAATTTGACGGGATCAGAAGGTGAATGGACATCATCCTAACCAGGAGCAGTGTCCCTGCACGAAGCGGACACCGCAACTCACTCATTGTAAACCTGTAGTTGAAGGGTTTTCGGCCTCTGGAGGTATAGTCCAGTTGTCGGCCGTCCACGACATCACAGCGCGCATTGAATGCTGGTGGAGTAGTATCCCGGCGAGAGAATGCAGAGAAAGAAGTGGCCCAGGACACTGCTACGGACACGAGGCCCGATATTGTGCTCCCATCTTCCTAGAAAATGAGAAGGGGGCTTTGCGAGAACTTGCTCCGCATCTTTTTGACTCGCTTCCACACCTCAGTTAGAGGGAGTCTTCGAAACAAATCGGAACCTTGCCCTAGGTCGACGAAATTTATCGACAGTGAAATCGTTCAGGTGGCGTTTAAAGCGCATATAGGTTCAACGTTCGGATAACCACTACGGAAGTGGTCTTCATGTAAAACTGCCAGAGGTTCTAGGAATATTAGTTAGGCCCAGGGCGATAGGGTTACTCGAGAAGAACTCAACGGTTTCATCCACCGACCTAAACTTCTGGACTGAGACAGATAAATCAGTCATTTTCTGAAATGCCTGCCACCGCGTCCGCGCTAAGCACCAGTAAGGAGGCTCTCAGACAGCAGTGATCTTGAAAATTCTATATTTATTGGAAAGTGATCACCAGCATGGAGGCCATCGACTTCGCCCCATACAAAGTCAGGATTTGCATCCATAGAGCAGAAAGATAGATCAAGACAGTAAAATGAAGCAGTTGTCAGGTAGTGATGCGTAAACTCCTCCACATTTAGAACAATTATCTCCAGCTTGTCGATTAGGTCGGCAAAGGCCTGATCCCTGTAAATGATCGAGTAGTCGCCCCAGAGGGAGTATATACTGTTTAAATCCCCGAGCAAGAGAAAGAGAAACGGTAACCGTGCAACGACTCGACGGAAGTCCAGGGCGTCGAATTCGACTGACGGTAGAATATACGCAGAAATAACAGTATTTATACAATCCAGGTGCAGCTGCACTGCTACTGCCTGAAAGGAGCTATTTAAAGCAAAGAGAAGAACGGAGACATCATGCCCAGTGTAAATAACGCAACCTCCTGCCCGGCCCCCATCCCGTTGGGGGGCGGGAGGGGGCAATCGCCCAGGGTAGTCTTCTGCAAAATAATAGCTAAGGGAAAACGGGAGATGACGAGCTTCTGCAGCTCCTCCCAGCTGGCTCGGAGTACAAAGCAATTCCATTGAAGGAATATGGTTTCCAAGCCTAGCTAGAACGAGACGTGGGGCCCTCTTCGAAGAGAAGACCCTCACGGGAATGGCCGTACGCTTCCGGGTGCTATTGACCGAACAATGCGCAGGGGGAGTTATCCCCCTTGAGGACTTATCGGATGTGGTTGGGCTTGCCATGCAAGTCTTTTCCTCTCTCCACCTCAAAACCTTAGGCAGGTGGGGCAGCTTTGGAGGCGGGGTCCCTCCTTTGGACGATCCACCTTCTTCGAGTCACCTAGCCTAGCACTGAGTGTGGTCCTAGGAGCTGAAGCTCCTTTGATGCCGTCCACCTTTCGGAAGGTAGGTTTAGAAATCCCTGAAGACTGCAGCACGATCAACTTCAGAGGTGTTGCATCCTTTGACTCTAAGACTCGGAGGAGCCGCGCGACCGTTTCTCCATACGGAAAACGGTCATATTGGGAGAGCAGGGTAAAACTTGTTTTAGCCAACGCTGGATGTGAATCCTTTGTGCCGCCAGCTCAATCAGAGGAGTGCACCTGGGTGGGTAGATCAGGCCGAAGTGTTCCAGATGGGCGTGATCGTAGATTTGGAGGTGCCATAAGACGTCCTAATCACCACTTGCCCTGCCAACACCAATAATTAATTGTGCGAAATGAGAGACGATCTGTAGTTTGAACGTTTAGGATTTCCTTTTCCACGAGATATATATCACATTGCTTCAAAGAGGCTGGGTGCTTTTTCCCGCAATTAACCCACTTAGTCATAGACAATTATGACTTATGTATCGCGTGCAGCCTTGGAGCAACTTACATAGACTTTGCACATCTACAGGGGCGATTTTATGGCCGAAATGGGAGCAGCAGTAGCACCTCTGTGGCAGTGGCACGAATGCCTTCATGTAATAGCGATACCAGCCGGCACGCACCTACTCAGGGAGCATTTCACATTCGAGCGTGACAAAGGGTGTAATGGTGGGTATCGATGCCCCTCCCTGTTTTCTCATCACACGTTCGACCTTGACCGCTCCTTAGTCGGCCAGGTCTAAGGGGATGTCATCTAGGGAGTATTCCATGAGTTACTCGCAAAAACCACCCCTTTCACGAAATTCATAGTAGAGTGCGCCGTCAGACTCACAGGTGTGCCATCAAGGTTGCGAAGTACACCACCATAGCCACCTCGGAGTGATCCGACGCATTTGCCAGAAGGGTCCCTCCGGTCCGAGAAACGGTTCACCTTTGCCCCTCTATCTATCAGAATAGCAGTTGCTCTCCTCTAATGGAACCTTGTGCCCCTGCCTAACATGCTGCCATCAGTGGAGCGTATAACTAGAAAGCGTTTGTAACCAGCAGCCTCAAAAATGCCAGGTAGTCTCCCGATGAGGGGCCTCAACATAGTGGAAGATCCGCTTGGCGCCCTTGCGACTTGATCTTATTCTGGGCCTCTCGACCTGGGAAGGCATCGAGACTGGACGTGCAAAATCCTGGCCTGATCGCTTGTCGAAACGATAGTGGAACCATTGGTGCTGGAGCTCCCGCGGTGGGAGAGGAACCCTTTTTCATCTTAGTCTTTTTCTTATTTCTTTTCTTTTGGGGAGAGGATGATGTGGAATGAACCCGCTTCTCGCCACCGCCTGAAGGAGCCTTTAGGCCAAATGGACCGACCTCAGCAAGATCACCTCTAGAATGGAGAAGGTCTAGGCGATCAAAGGTCCATCCTCTCATGGTGAGTTATCGGGGGCCCGAGCCGTCTGGAGAGAAGCTTGCACAGGGGCGCACTCAGGTTAGGTGCTAGGCACCGAGCCCGAATTCGACTCTATGGAAGATCCTGCAGTCTAGGGCTGTGTCATCTTTGGACTATTTCCATCTCAGGGGGGCCTCCATGTCGCTATCCTCAACCAATTCATCACAGATTCCAGCAAACCGGCATCCATCAAGAAGAGAGGGGGAAGTTATTCTCGCTACCTGTAGCTTGAGAATACCGAACTACAGAACGTTAGGGGGCAATGGCCGACGATACATGCTATCCCTTGTCCTTCTATCGGGCCACTCCCAGAGGGAACGGCCAATCTTAGGCTGCTTGCTTGCTCTCTTAGGAGTTCGCAAGAAAAGTAAATAGGGGGGAGGCTGCCACCGTAAAAGAGATAGAGTCACCCAACGCCACCTATAGAAAAGATGGTGAGAGGAGGTCCACCGCACCCGTAGGGCCAGGAGAAGAGTAAGCATTCTCTCCCTTAGAAGAGGCTTGGATGGACCCCTGAAAAAGCACAAGGGGGGGTTACCTCCCTCTCTGGGGTGGATCTGCGCGAGAGCGGCTCCGTAGAAGGTATAGTGGGGTTTAAGGGGCAGGAGATTTGGGCATTATTCATGCCCCTAAGCAAAATTTCCCCACTCATGCCCTTGACGGCACACACTCACCCCAACTTCAGAACGGCCGCTATCACTGGGCGGGGTGGTATACGCCTTCTTCTTCGCTTCTTGAGAAAGTCCTGACCAAATCCTACACTTGGCTTGGTAGGCAGGTTGGGATCACGGAACGGTTAGGGTCACCACGCCGAACATCTTTAGGGTCGGAGTGCTCTGTTGCGTGATCCATATGAGAGCCTGGTGGTCATCGAGGAGGTCTATGGGCAGGAGAAGAAGGCGCCAACTAAGGGCAGAGAAAAGGTGAATGTAAAAGGAAAACGGAAGGGCTGGGGCAAGAAGAGGGAGAATTGATACGGGAAACGGAGATTTGGGGTTAGCGAAAAAGGAAGAGAGGCTAAGCTAAGGGCGCACGGGGCGCTGAGTCCCGTTAGCACGGCAGCCATGAAAGCAAAACGCTGTGCCCATTACGGGGTGCCCATCGTAAAGTACTGCCGATGCATAACCAATGTCTTTAAAATTAGTCTGGAATATCAATTTCGGATCATAGCTATTATTAAAGGATTTAACATTTTCATGTTGCACAAGAGCCACATAGAGAACTGATCTTTCTTAATAAAATTACATAGTCATGATTTAATTGAACCAATTTTATTACCGAAATTTTAAGAGTCAGGGCTTTAACTTCTGTAAGCTAAAGCTCTGACTCTTGAAGTGTTGCTTGCGAAACACTGTAGTTCCGACCCATGTAGGCAAGAGGGAGAATATATGATTTCATGTTAGGGTGGGTATTAAAGACAAGTCCAGTACGCTGTTGCATGACGACTCGGAATTAGAAAAAAGAAGATAGCTGTCAGTAACACAACGGCGATAGAGCATAGGTTTAATATCTTCAAACCAAGTCATGAAGATGACTGCGAACACCGGGTTCAAATAGCTCCTTATGCCCACTCCTTTTTAACAATCTGTTTCATTGTTAAACGTGTAAATTTATGTTTAACCACTAATATTAAAAGTTATCGAAAGAGTGGGGAAGAGTATATACATGAGACGAATTGGGCATGGTAAGGCACGCTTAACAATGATATTAATGGTTTGGTCCTGTGTGATATAATAAAAGAGTGAAGAAATGTCCGAACTCTTTAGCCAAGAAATAACTTTCTGGAATCTTAAATTGGTTTGAAGCAAAAGAAAATTTTAAGGGAACCGAATTTTCGCTCGGTCATAAGACGGAAGATTGTATGGAATTAAAATTAGGCTAAAAGGAGTGCCCACTTTGTGGCATCTTCGAAGCCTGATTTTCTTACGTTTAAACTGAGGACGGTTGATTTTGCATTCAAGCTTAATGAGGATGGAGATCTCTATTTTATTTTCGGAAAGTATTATTTGACAGAATGGTCCTAATTTTAGCAATGTAACCGAACTTGTTCAAATTTATTACAGCTCTACCCTTATCAAGAAGGTTGATGACAAAATATTCCCATTCTCCAAAATTCTAGAAGAATCAATCCGCACATTTTTAAGTGGACTGTATCAAACAAGCCACCCTAAGATAACAGTAGCAAAAGACAAACATTATTTACTAATGCCAGAGCTGGGTATTCACAATATAGTCTTTAGCCGAAAATTACACATATTGCTAAAGAAATACTTCTGTCAAATAAAATTTCAAATTGCCTTTGTCAACAAAATAAATATAAAATCTTTCTTTATAATAAAGGATCCGGTTCAAAAGAGTCTTAAGAGTTCGATTGTATACTTGTTTAAATGTTCTGGGTGTTCCCAAGGCAAATATATCGGAAGCTCCGTGAGAACTCTGAAGGCAAGATTCTCTTCCCATATGGGTGTAAGTAATAGAACCGGTAAGATACTTGAAACCAAATAAAATTCAGCGATAAGAGATCACGTAATAAAGTGTAAAAGTGATATCTCCTTAGAAAACTTTGAAATTCTAAATTCCCACAAATCCTAGAAACACTCTATATAAAATAGCTCTCCCCGAATTAAAATAATGATCTTTCGTCGGTTCCCCTCCTTGTTAGCTGAATTCATTTAAGTGTGGGTTGCGGGGCGCAGTTTAGTGCTTTGGGTCGGCCTGGAACACTTAACTCGTTCGTTGGCAAGGTTTGTGATTTTGTATATTAGGTTTTTGTCAATTTTTGCTTGAATTATTCGTTAAAATTAATTTTAAAACAGTTTTATATATTTATTGGATTCATAAATCAAAGGGCCCTAACTTAATAGATTTTAGCCATTATACATTCGCTAACTAATTTAAATATTTAAAATCCTCCCCTAGTCTCTTTATTGTAAATTTGAGACCCATTTTTAAGTATTCCCTTTAACTCTAAATTTGGAATTCAAATCTAATATTAGCTAGTAAAGTTCTAGCTGTACATTTAGCAGTGTGCTCTCTTAAGTGTGCAAAATATTTTGTTTGTTTATTTGTATTTTAGGCCTGAGAAGATGACCGTATTGTGGTCGAAACGTCGCCGGTAAATTAAAATGATGATGCCAGCTATTTTCTTCGCCTTGGAATTTCTGTTAAACATTATATATATATATATATATATATATATATATATATATATATATATATATATATATATATATATATATATATATATATATATATATACACACACTCTATTTATAGCATCATATGTTTTGGCATTTGAAAAAAAATAATATATAATTATAGCAATCGCCTATAAACATTTTGAATTATTTGACAGAAAATTTACTTAAATACTCCAAGTGCTAAAAGTGTTCTCCAGGGACATGAATGCACTTCTGAATGCGTCGATTAACTGATTCACAAAAAATGGCCAATGTGGATGCTGCGATGGTCCCGGAGTTTTCCTAATCTATGTTTCAAGTGTTCGAGGTTAGGGGTCTGTACCATAAACAGCATCCTTCAGGTAGCCACACAAATAAAGACTAAGGAGGTCAAGACCGGTGAACGTGGAGGATACTCTATGCTTCTTCTTACTCGTATCCAATGATTAAGCAACGTTTCATTGAGATATCTCTTGACATCATATTCAAAATGAGGGAAGGGGGGGATTTTCTTAAAAACAAAACTATTTTTTCCCCAACAGCCTCCGAACTCCATATATAATTTTGATCCAGAGCACTTCGTAATATACGTGACTGGTAACTGAATCATTAAATAAAAATGGTCCAACCAAATCCCTGGATAATAAACCACACCGCACTGTTAAATCTGTTAAATTAACATGCTTATCCACATAAACGTGTTGATTATCAAGTGACCAATATATGCAGTTTTTTCGATTTATTCTACCATTCATCTTGGAAGTAACTTCATCCAACTACACAATTTTATTGGCAAACTAAACGACTTTGACTTGTATTAAAACTGAAAGTATTCACAATATTCGAGCATTGGATGAAGGTTATTTTCAGTCCTGCTCTATAAGAGCCTTGGAATTTAGCTTTTGCTTTCTGGCGAATTTAAAATCCGGTGAACAGCTGATTTGCGTATCTCGGTCCCACGATCACATTGCCTAACTGATTTCTGTAGTGATTCAGTAAATCTTTACTACACTAAAATCTAGATTTCGTCATTCGCACTAGACTTGTGTTGTTAAGATAATTGCTTGTGCATATCTTATTTAGTGACCTCTTCCTAAAACATGTCACGGATTCTTGTAATGTCGAGACGTGTCGGTCCTTTTCTACAAAATTCCAGGATCAATGGCCGTTGGACTTCGGCCACATTCTCAAATTTCCTTTACCAATTACAAAAATATTTTTCGTTCTCTAGTGTAAAATGTTTAGGCAACATAGCTTCTATTGCGGAAGTAAATAAAATTGAATGCTGTAGAGTGGATGAATGGACTACGTTCGGTACAAAGGCTATGCCATTCTGGGTTTTTATAAAACAAAGGCAGACTTAGCCACACATGCAGAAGTGGATTCATGTCCCTTTAAAACATATTTAGCAGATGATTTATTTAATTAAATTTTATATGCAAATCACACAATAGTACATTTTTATCATTGGCGATTGCTCTGACAATATGTATATTTTTTTAAATGATGAAATATATGATGCTACAAAGAGTATATAGTCTTTTTGCGTGACCCTGTATTTTCAAGAATATTTCATATTTTTAAAATGTAAGTCACCCAAGCTAGCAGAATCGCGGGTGTAAATAAGATACTTCATAGAAGATCACATACTTGAGTCCCACCAAAGTGTGTGATTTCTCACATAGTAAATCTCTATGAGGATACCGGGTCCTACCTGTCACCGTAGAAGATGGGTTGCTATCGTAGAACCATTCGCAGTGATGGTAGTACGATGCAAGATATGTCAATGATTGAGCTATTTGTGACTTTTAACCTGTATTTCAAGTCAAGTTGGTGAGCCATGAACTTCAATGTGACTCTCCAGAATATCTCACGTCGCTTGAGATAGGTGGCACTCATAACACACTCTCCTGCTAAGAAACACCGATAAGTGAAAGGATAGAACGGCAAGGTTGGCCTTCGCTACTGAAACTGTCCCATAAAGTGCTGAAAAGTGTTCTTCAGCGACGAAAAGAAATTGAATCTTTTGTCTGCGTTGAGAAGTCGTACAATTGCAAAATTGAATGATAAAATGACAAAACACAGATAATATTGTTATGGTATTGGACATGATTTTAAGCTCTGGATAGTTAATCAGGTTGGTTTAAGTGGCAAAGTAAATGCCGCAGTATATGAATATTTACTTTAGGAACATGTGATCCACTCCTTATTAACAGCCTTAAATTAAAACCGATTTAAAACCTATTTATGATACACGATGAGAATGTTATGGCTCAGAAACCGACGAATAAAATGATCCTAAAATAATGCGATCAATAGGTGAAGTACTGCGAACGAAGATGTGCTCTAGTCATTCAGAACATTTGCCTGAATACATTTTATTATTATCCTTTTGAATTGTCTATGAGATATTTTTTTCTTGTTATGGTTGCATTTAATCTTGTCGTATTCTAATTTGGGATGTATCCTTTCTTAGAATATACATTACTTTTCTCAAAAAGAAAAAGAAATAGCCGCTGTTCTATAAAAAGAAACTTCACAACGATGAGATTTTATACTTTCATGGAATGTAAACGAATAATTTCAATAAAATTTAGATTTGGGTGATTTTATTTCTCTAGTTTTTGATAGTACTGTAAACTGCGAGTCCCTCTATCATTTCGATACCAGCTCTTGTTAATAGTATTTCTATCAAGGGAGAAGTCGACTGTCTTTTCCTCGAAAAATGTTTTCATTTTTAAATTAGTTACTTTTCAAACTATTTTACGTCAGCCGTATTGAAATTATACAATTTAAAATCATAAGCCTAATTTAAAACTTTTGGTTTTGATTCGCCTAAGTTTTCGGATTGAAGCAAAATTGTTTCAAATCTTTCTGATTAAAATCGGCCCAATCAAAAAAATTAGTTTCTCGCAGGTCGTAAGTTAAAATTCCATTATTTTGTGATTAGAAGCGGGCCTTTTTTTCCTTGAGAAACTTGCGAGGATCGAAAATCTGTTGCCCATTCGGTTATTGCTCTTTCAACTGATTTGAGGCGAACTGTCAGATATAACTCATTAAATGTATCAAAAAAAGGCTTATAATTCTCTTCCAATTTCTCCTCCGAAGTCTGATTTGGATATTCTTTGCACGTTAGCGACAAAAACTTATATTTCGGAGCGAGATAAATAAAACTCATCTAATTCTTCAATTTAAAAAGACCACACAGAAGCGTCCAATAAATTACACTACAATAAGAGAATAAAATTAACTTGTACACAATGTGTTTGAAAGTGAAATGGTATTGTGAACACAGTGCAAAGTACACAAAGCTGGAACCACACTAAGCCTTATAATACCGTCAGATCAATTTTTTAGACCACTTCTCCTGTTAGGTGTTTATATTTGGCACGTTTATTAGCTCAGTTAAGTGACTATATTTTAATGCATTAATAAACCCAATCATAACATAGCCTAAACTTTGAACTTAAAAAATGTAAACACCTAAAAATCATAGATGAAGAGATCTATAAAAATTAAATGATACCAAATCTAATAATATAATCTACCTCCACACAAACTTACAAGTAGTTGTTTTTTAACTGCTCTTCTCAGTATTAAAATAAAATAAACATCACTAATTCGTGAAATTTCACAAATACTGATTCAGCACAAAATTAATCCCAGCAATTTTCCAGAGAGGTTTAGATACCCAGCCTGAATTTAAAAACGTCCCTGTGAATAATACCGAATCGCAATTTTATACAACTTAACTATTATAGTAGTTTTTACGCTTTCAGTACACTTCAATTATGGTCCATTGCTGGACTTATTTTTCAATAAAAGTGTGTTTAGACTGAAATAACATTTTATCAACAAATTGTTGGTGTGTGTTTGTTCACCAGATGGCTCATCGGCAGCGGAATTTATAATGACCATTCGGAAGTAGCAAGGGTTCTTAATTTTTGCAAGACAGCTTTTGAACTTCACTGTAAGGAAACCTAATAACAAGGTAGGCTTAAACTTCTTGAGACCTAAATTATAAAATATCCTTCAATCAAACCCCTCTTTAAAACGCCTACAATTTATGTTTAATTATCGAATGAATTTATTTTAATCTTTCTTAGAATATATAGAAAAGAAGAAAAAAATACATCCCTAACTTTTTCAATGGAATTAAGCAACACAAACAACCGATGATGACCTCAGAACAAATTATAATAATGATTTGCTGCAGAATATTTTCATCGAATTGAGCTCCAAATTGCACTCGTAAATAATACAAAAATTATATCATCATATACATAGGAGCTTCATCATATATATGGTTAGCCAGAAGGTCCTGACTCACTTAAGAAGCGGAAAGATAATAATTTATTTTAGAGAGCAACACCAACATTTATTCTTCAAAATTAATCTATCTTTTTCTATGGTCTTCTTCCGGGGATCAGCCAGCATCCGAATCTGTAACAGATACCAGTCAGCTGTCTTTGAATAATAAAAGTGTAAACAAGTTTCCTTTACTCTATCAAAAGTGTTGAATCGCTGGTCGCTGATAAAGTGTGCCATTGAGCAGAATAAGCCCTAGTCACTCGGAGCAGCATCGGGACTGAATGGTGGAGGTGAAGGTATCTCAACACCATCCATCTGTTTGAACTTCTCTATAGTCAACTTGGCAGTGTCTGGCCTTGAATTATCTTGCTGAAACAAAGCCTGACCGCGATTCATCAATGCAGAATACTCCTAATTTAGTTTGTCGTACACGCGGCTTAGCTGCTCGCAATACAGTTCAGCGTTAATGGCGCAACCAGGTGGAACAAGCTTGAAATGCAGTACTCCTTGGAAATTCCAACAGAGAAAGATCATGATATTTTTGTCAAACCGATTCGGTTGTGGAACGGATGCCGGTTGTCCACCTCGCTGAACCCATTTCTTATCCGGATCGTGATTAACCAAGTATACCCACTTCTCATCTGATGTGACAATTCGCCTCTAGAATCAGGCATCCATTTGGTTATTGAGAAATTGGCTGAAAATCTCTACTCTAGGTGGAGCTTGTGCTTTGGAATTGATATGGATCTAATCTAGGGTTCTTGTGAACAAAATCCATTCAATGCAATCAGTTCAGCAAGATTTGATGGGATACCACTTCAACAACCCTTGCAAAATCACGGCTGCTTACAAAAGGTTCAACTTTCAATGCTACCACTAAAGCCTTGCTGTTAGAGGTTGATGGTCGGCCAGGAGGCCGGTGAACGTCTGTATCACCTCGCGATCTTCGCCTAAATGACTGTGCCTTCTCCTTCACAAACGAAAACTTCCCCTACACCAACTCTTGTAGAAAGTTTTCACTTGTAACAGTAGTGAATCAAAACTCTAATTCTAATTCTTCTGGAAGTTAGGACTTGCACAATGAGAAATAAACTACGCAGGAAACAAGAGCAGCGTAGCGAGGCTGGTAGTCGAATGAGTCAGGCTAACATACCCTATTTTTTGGTGTTGGTCTATAAAATTTTGTTGTTTTCTTTCCGCTTCCTAAGTGAGTCTGGCTTTTCTGGCCAACCATATATTTGCCCTATATTTAGTGGTCATTTATTTTTTAGAGTCTACTAAAGCTCCTCTGGACATGCAACATCAAGCCAGCGACAATGGAACAACATGAGGCGGATTGTGTCCCCTGTTTTTCATTTAAACTCGCTTAGAAGTTCTCCTTCATTAATTGATTTATTAAAAATGATACGAAAGATTTTTACTATTTCACTTTGCATATTTCTTAGGTGAAGTGATAGATTTTATCGAGATCTTATGCTTTGGGAATATTCTTTAAATATTTCGTTTTTTTGTTATTTTATTGTTCGAAACAGTACTGTCACCATCTAAATTGAATACGTGTAGGATTTTAGGTAAATTCATGGTACCTTAGAAGATAAACACACTTGCAAATATTCACTTAGTTAATGTGAACACTACTTGGGTCGGGTAATCAGTTGGTAGAAATAGGCAATTTCAAAGTACCATCTCAGGGCCCTTTTATTACTCCCCCACATAGCCTTATTCAGTTTAGCATAGCAAATAGCTATTCATATTCTGAGGAAATATATCTTACTCAAGATAGATACTCCCAAATTGTCAGGTGCAAATCCTTTCCTTTGATTAATTCAGTTTCATGCATGAATTTTCCCATTCACCCTTTTGGACCTTGTTGGAATTGATCGTTAAATTTACGCTTCCATTTATAATGGAATTGTTTATTGCCAGATAAATAATGTTGTCATGGGTTCTCCGTCTGTTCCAATTTTGGCCAGGAATTTATATTGAATTTCGAATTGGATTTTTTAGCCCGTGTCTTGGTGCTTTTAAATGTATTTTATCAGTTGTGACATGTAATACAAATTAAGTTCGATTATTATCTTATTAAACAGAGCTTACTTATTACAATTTAATTTCTTCGAACTTTTAATACGATATTTTGTTTGCGAGATTTCATTCTCCTAATTATATATATCTTTTTCGAATTTCCTCCAAATTTGCATCAATTAAAATTTCCTAGAATAAATCGGTATAAAGAATAATGTAAAAAGTGAAGCCTTTACACCACCAAATTCAATAGCGAGCGTAAAACGCAGAAAAATTCAGTTAAAAATACTGGGAAAACCCGAGTGAATGAATAATTAAGCTAAAATAGACCTCACGGCAGGAATTAAAAAAAAAGCTATTAAAAATAAAAAATATTAAAAGCCAAATTATTTCGAGCATAGCAATAGCAAACGCTAAAATAGCAACAAAAACTAAAATAAACATTACAGTACGAAATTTAAAGCCTAAAATCGTAGAGAATGGCAATTATAAAATAGGGAAAACGAATTCTGAGGCACAATATTTGTAGAGGCAACGGCGAAACTAAAAATCAACATCGCATTGTTAATTCCCAGAGGCAAATGAAAATAGAAAAGGTTCAGAAATAAAACAGAGTCCGGTTGGTTGTTACGTTATGTACAATGGAAAGGATGCCGCGTCATCATTTAAATTAGAGTTGTGGTATTTTACACCAATACATTCTTTAAAAGGAAGGTGGAGGCACATTTGTAAATTTTAATATAGTAAAAATCATTTAAGGAGACGTATGTTTTACATTTATTGGAATGTTTTCTAATTTAAGAGTATTTTTTTTGCATAGGAATTTCCCTTTTCTGTTGCTGATACCCATATGAGAGTAAAATCGCTACTGGAGTGAATGTATTGCAATTCGTATATATGTAGATCCCCTCTTTAAAGATGAGGCAATTAAATCTATAAACTATCATATAAATAAACGCCGTCGTAGTTCTGTTTTAATTTTAAAAGATAAATTTGTAGGGAAATTGTCTTCAAAATAGAAGTTAGACTTTTCCAGAGCAAATCGTTAAAGGGCCTAATATGAAGCAACAAGACAAACCTTGTTCCTTTAAAGACATTATGTAAAGAATAGAATTATATTATACAAATAAAAGAGTAATTTCCTATTGCAGCGTTAAGGAAAAGATAATGAATAGGTACCGAATGTTAAAAAAAGTAATCTTTTAAAGAATTAATTCTAAATGTATATTATAGTAGGGGGAGGACAAGTTGTAGCCACTACATAGAAGTGTTTTAATAGCACTAATATTGTAGGACACATGGATGAAACTAAAGGAATTTAGAGCTTGCTCTTTAACTGTTGGTTTTCTCGAAAACATTAATATCTAGAAATAACAAGGATATGTTAGATTTTTATACATTTTTTTCCTTTAATTTCAGAACTTGGACTAATATAGGGAAATTACCCATGGTAAATTTCACAACTGATCAAAGAACCCAAATCGTGGAACTTTATTTTGGATTTAACCAATCCATTATTCGCGCGCAAAGAGAATACTGCAGTCACTTCAATGTCAAGAAATAACTATCGGATTTCATGATTCGTCGGTTGATTTAATGTTTTAGGAAAAATGGTTCAGTAAGTGACTTGCCACGATGTGAAAGTCTACATACAGCCCGTTTGCAGATGGATCGTGAAGGTGCGCTAGGAAGTGTTAGACAAGAACCAAGTACATAGATTCGCAGATGCTCTGACCAATTGAGGGTGTCTTGGACGTCTCTACATCGCATACTAAGAGACAATTTGCACCTGTACATATACAAAGGGCAATATGGTACAGAAGTTGCAACCGACAGATTATCCACAGGGCCTAAATTATTCGGTCCAGATTCAGAGGATAGTTACTGAAGATAACGAGGCAATTTCAGACTACGATAGCGCTGCCTACTTTAATATTTTGTAGCCGCCAATGTTTCTGTTTTTCAGTCAAAATCTATTAGGATGAAATTGGTTTCGTTCAAACGCGCCTATTCATCGCAGGGCGATTCCCACTACAAGCAGACCCTCAAAATTATTCAAAAAAGGTGAAACATATTGGAACATGTACTAAATATTATGCAACCAGGACCACGGATCTTCAGGTTTACCAGAAATCAACAAAATTTCGAAAAATAAATTTCTTCAGAATTGCATAAATAAATAGGTATTCTTCTGTAATTCGATCAGCTGAATAACATTGCTTCTATGACTATTTTTTATTAGAAAGCTTAAAACCTTGGAAATGACGGCTCAATCTTCGTCTTAAATTACTGATTACGAAATTGAAATGGTTTTGTTAATGAGAAGAATTGTTGGATTGAGCATAAGAGAATCCTAGGAATATTCATGACCGCGAGTTGCATCCTTAAATTACACAGTCTGGTGTAGTGTAAGGTCAGAAGGGATCACTGAACCTTTGTTATAATGGAAATGGAGATGCAATGCTATGTCAAACACGAGTGAGAGTTATCGATCATGATCGAGAGTTTGTGTGCCATGCAGTGTAGAACAAACCTGAATCTGAACAAGATGGAGCCACTGCTCACACGACTAAGTCAACAATAGGGCCCCTAAGGCAAATTTTTGGTCTCCGAATAATTTCCTGAAATTCCGAAATTTCTTTGTCGAAAATTCTCTTGATCTGACACCTACGGAATATTTCATTTCAGTATACCTTAAAGAGCTTGCTCTTTGAATGTTGGTTACTCAAATATGACATACCAGGGGCGGTCAATAAGTCTTGCGAATCGGTAGGGCAAAACAGAGGAACTACATAGAGTTACATAGATAAACAGGTCATAACTAACCTTGTGGTCAATACTAGGTGACCTGGGATATATATTATGGGGAAGATAGATAGTACACATTGCAAAATCGGTGAACCTGTCACCTGAAGGCTAGGGAATTAATTATTCGCTAGAAAACGCTGTTAGTCGCTGATTAGGTATATATACGACGTTTGAAAATATCTACGGTATTTCTGTCACTTACCTTAAGAGGTAGCCAATTTCTAAGTTGACGATTCGGTTAAAAAAGAAATTCTTAGATTCGTGCGAGTTAAAGGGTTTACCATTAATTTTGCAACCTTTACGTCTCTTCCTCTCATGTAATTTGACTGGTCGATAGTGAACTATTTGTTGCAATCCATATTGTCTATGCTTTTGATAATTTTAAAGGCCTGAATTA
This sequence comes from Ceratothoa steindachneri, assembly GCA_963969495.1. NCBI lineage: Eukaryota > Metazoa > Arthropoda > Malacostraca > Isopoda > Cymothoidae > Ceratothoa > Ceratothoa steindachneri. The sequence continues at coordinate 76,101,293 of OZ018337.1, forward strand.
GGTCCCCTCTTAATCTACGCTGAGTTAACGGAAAATGATTAAGTCGCTCTTCGTATGTTTTGTTCCTTAAACATGGTAAAATTTTAGTAAGCCTTCGTTGGACTCGTTTTAATTTCGCTATATCTTTCTAGTAGTACTGGCACCAGGCTTGAACGCAGTATTCCAAAATGGGGCGGATCAAGGAATAATAGAGAGTAAGGATTGTATTTTTGTACTTACACTCGAACGCTATACCAATGAACCTAATTATTTTATTTGCTTTCTTAAGGAATTTAAACATTGCTGACTGGGTTTTAAGTCATTGCTTATTGTTACCCCTAGGTCCATGTATCTGTCAACGCTTAAAAGTCAAATACCGATTAAGGATTAATTTTCTATACCGTTATGGTATCCGATATGGAGCACTTTACATTTATCCGCGTTAAAAGGCATTTGCCACGTTTGCGCCCAGTTCGATAATTCGACGAGATTGTTTTGCATTTCATTAATATGTGCGTTAGTGAGTATTGAATTCGCAATTTTGGTGTCGTCAGCAAACTTCGATATTATGGCTGAAAGGTCTTCGTCCGAGTCGTTAATGTATACTAGAAATAGAACTGGTCCCAGAATAGACCCCTGAGGTATCCCGGTAGTGACGTTTGTCCAGTCTTCTCTCCATCTTGCAATGATGCCTTGAACTCCGTGTGCCTTTAGCTTAGTTAGTAAACCTTTGTGGAGAACTTTATCGAAGGCATTTAGGAAGTCGAGGTTAACGATGTCAACTGCTTTATTTTCGTCGTATTCATTAAAAATGTCATTAAAGAAGTCTAATAGATTCGTTAGGCAAGAACCTTTATTACGAAAGCCGCGTTGTGTCTCTAAGTAGCTTTTCTTCGTCTATTGGTTAATGAGTTCGTTATGTATACGTGTTTCTAACAATTTACAAGGGATCAAGGTTAAACTAATTCGGCCGAAAATTACTAGGTAGGGATTTACTGCCTCTTTTGAATATTAGTGTTATGTTAGCGAGCTTCCACTCATCGGGTATTGTCGGGTGTGTAACGAATAATTAAAAAATAAGGAGAGCGGTTTGGCTAGATCACTTTTGGCTTCCTTTAATAACAAAGGGGAGATCATATCAGGGCCAGATGACTTATTTATCTTAAGTTTTTCAATGCATTTCAATACATCTCTTTCTGTAAAGCTGATACTATTTAACGCCTCGTTGTTACCTATTTGGACCGCTGCCGGTGTTGGAAAATCGCTAAGATCTTCTGTAGTAAAAACTCATCTTAAGAATGTGTTTAAAATACAGCTCATTTTCTCTTCGTTCGTGGTAAAGTCTACGAACGAAGATCTTTGGATACAAAGTTCTCTAAAAGAAAATTACAGGAGAGAGATTCGACGGAGCTATAATAGCAGTTAAGAAAGATCTGTAATACAGACCAGGGAGTCTTTTGGACGAATCGTTTCTGTCGATCATACTAAGATGCTCTCTAGGGAATGTCGAGATGGACGCGGCCCTCCAGCCTCCATGCTGTTTATATCTGCCCATCCATGACTTGAACACTATTTTCAAGAAAGAGCACACAGTATTATTCACCGGGGACCCGAACGCCAGGTACAGAACAGCAGGATACGCAAGACCAGACTCAACAGGCAGGGACATCGACCTATTGCTGAGAAGGGATGTCACTGAGCACATAGAACCGGACTTCTATACATTCCTATACCCAGGTTAGTTTACCAAGCCAGATTTCGTTCTCAAATATCCCAACTTTTAAGTCCACGCCTAGTGATCACGTACCCATGCTGACCACCATAGCAGTGGCTCCCATTCCAGTTCTTGCTGCTTTTAAGAAGGACTTCTCGAAGGGCGACTGGAAAGCATACAAAAGAGCGTAAGAAATAGACCTCCCTGATCTGGAAGGAGCTACCGAGGAAGACTTCGACGACGAACTGACTGCTACCAATGACTGCATTTCAAACGCAGATGCAATAGCGACGATCACTCATAGAGCTTGGCTGCCAATAAACCAACACAAGAGATAGTGCTGATGCCAAACAGTTCAACGCTGTTTATAACCGCATGCTTGATATGGGCTACACGAGGCTCTTGGATTTCCTTCTCGTTTAACACGCCAAGGGACAAATTAACACCATACTGTTCCACGACCTGAGTGAGAAATAGAACAGTGTGATCGAGAAATTAGACGACAGACAAAAAGGGACTACCCAAACGCATGGCTCAACCACAATTTTTCACTAAGGCATATGCAGGACTTCCCCATTTGAGACGGAGAGGCTCATCCGCGGAGTCTGGAAAAATGTTTACAGAATCTGCGCTGGAGAGTATGAAAACTTTGACCCAGGCTTTGAGAATCAGGTGCTAGATTATATTGACAGGAAGGAGGAGATTCATCCTTTATGAAACTGCAGACCTTCACAGTCTCCATGGTAACTCGCCATAGGATAACCCTATCACCAGTGCGGAATTTTGGCAGACTATTTTCTTGTTTTGGCCCAAAGAACCACGCCTCTGCCAGATTAACTTCAGGCACATGAAAGAGGCACCAGAGAGACTTCGGATTAGATTGCTGAATCTGTTCAACGCGTCGCTGTCAATGGGATACTCCCTAACGGTCTGAAAACCTCAAAAATGGTATTCATCCCGAAGCCTGGGAAACCACCTAGCAAGGTCGTGAACTTCAGGCCTATCTCATTGCTTGAGACAGTTAAGAATGTTTTTGAGAACAGTCTCAACAGCAGACTATCGGCTCACCTGTCAGAACACTCCTTGTTGAACGAGGAACAGCATGGATTCAGGAAACACAGTGTCACGAAGACAGTCATAGCGCACATGTTGCAAAACGTAGCCTCATGGCGGGTCAGAGGTTGCTGCATGGACGTCGTCTACGTAGACATAAAGAAGGTTTTCGGTAAAGTCTGGATTGAAGCCCTGAAATACAAGATCTCGCGACTGAGACTCATGCTCCTCTTCGAAAAAAAATAGTTTGTAGCTACTTTACAAACAGGCTGGCTGTTATCGCCTTCGATCTCCTGTCCGGTGTTACCCAAGGAGGATGACTAAGCCCCACCCTCTTATCCATCTTTATTAGAGATATTTAAAAACCTATATATGTGAGAACGCTAAACATTCAATATGCGGATGATCTCACCAAGGTCGTGGTAAAAAAGAAAAAAACTCGCAAGGATATTGGCCAGAGCCACGGCCACCGAGGCTGAAAGGATCTCATGATTCGAAAGACGCTGGAAGATCCAGCAATAGGAAGATATCGTTACGTTTACCTCAACTTGGACGATACAGAAATCGACTACTCGCCGAATGTGTACGTGCACGGATTCAAACTTTCTAACACTGGCATGAGCGCACAAATTGACACAAGAATAGTGATTGCAAGAGCCGAATTGAACAAACTGGCAAGATTTAAAAACCTTACCCAGCGTAATAAGAATAAAATATACACCACTTTGTGTATGTTCCAGCTGTTGTATCCTGCCTTATCGTTAAATGTTGCTTCAAAGAAGGAAACAATAAGACTCCAGAGGGTGCAGAATCGAGGTCTCCTGTATATCAGCAACGCTAGGTGGTATGACTTCCGGACCTCGACCAGCCTTCACGAGGAGACAGGAGTGGCACCAATCAACATCTCTCTCTAAAAAATAGTATATTTTCCTTTTGGAGACCCTAGCAGCTCTTGAATCTAAGGAATAAGGAAGTGCCTTGAAGAGGTACCCACACCTATTTACGGCTGAGTAAGCCGGAAGAGAAACTATTCAATGAACTATTCAATACATCAAAAACTAAAAGATCTCGTAGTGAGAAAACATTATAACAAAATATAATAAAATTAAAAACCAAAATAAAAAGATTCAGAAGTGGGACAAAGTATTAAAAACAATGAAAGAAATAAAAATATCCTGCAGTGGGAAACCAAAATCAAAAAGCGGAGAAGTCCCGTCCACCGGGCATCATTTAAACTCGTCTACTTCCTTCATAGTCGATCTATTTTTCCCTCTTCTATCGTCATTACTTCTACTGACTCTTATTCTATCTTTCGAAATGAAATGGAATACCATATAATTCAATGTTTCAGTATGGAACTTATTTCTGAATGGTCGGGTTTGGCCAGCGCAGACCTGTTCTGTATGACCAGAAAACGGAAACCAACAGGAATCTCTCTGGTTAACAAAGGCTATCTACATGAATTTATTGATGCCGTTATAAAAAGGAAAATGGACTTGCCTGCTAATTTTGGGGGCCGTTCACCACCGATGAAAAATACAATAGACAGCTATTATAAGGTTACCTTAAATCGCTGAGACCAAAAGGCTCTCAAAGTCATTGTATACCAGAACGTCTCCTAAACTGAACCTAATAATATATTACAACACAAACACTAGTGATTCATTATGGAAACAGCTGTCTCCCTCCAACGGGCGAACTCCAGGAGTTTAATGTCATGTACGAGTATTCATGTTAAGTCGGTGACGGTGAACTCAGCATTTACACTTACATTGGTGTAACCTTAACAAACCTGTCGATGTGACTAAGAAACAGCTCAGGTTCAAGATGCTACCATTAATTAACTTGCGACTCCAAAGTTGTCGGAGATTGCAAATAGCAGAAGGCGGCATTATGTGAGACAGGAAACCGACGATTAATAAGCAGGTTCAGCTAGAGACCATCTTTTCGACTACTCGATATCTCCTGGCTGACCACCGTTAATACCAGCTAACGCTAATTCGCACTTACATTTTACATGTCTGTGTTTGACTCATTTTCTAGCGATTATGTTCGCGCAGAACCAGCTAATATTAATTTGCTGGAAAACTTTCCTTGACTGTAATTGGTCTATTTTGTAGCCCTTATGTTCACGCAAATCCAAAAAAGGTAGCATCGCGTGAATCTGATAATTCCCTAAAAATGCCTTACCACAATCAAAAGAAGTCTCGGAATAATATATGGGTTTGGTGAGCGGTTTGTCTTGCCTCACAGGATGGGTCAAAAACTTGTTAGGAGGATGAGAAAATACAAGTCAAAATAATAACGCTGCCATTGCTGTAGACTTCAACAGTACATGTATCCATGGCAAGTACATGCCCCCTTAGATATATATATATATATATATATATATATATATATATATATATATATATATATTGTAGATAGATAGATAAATATATATATTTATATGAGGAATTAAACCATATTCTCCGAAGACAATTTAATACAGAACAGTTTCGGTGTATCTCACACCCTTTTTCAACTGACACTGGATAGAAAATATTAGAAAAGTGCTTACATACATAACACGGGGTCAGGTCGTGAAAGATCCCCTCTTTTTCCCCCAATCCCCTACTTGTGGCTAATCAGGGGGGGGGTGGGGGTTAGGCTTAAACATATTGAAGGGGAAGGGCTGACATTTCACTATTTTGTTCATTTGCTTTCGTATAACAGGATTAAAAGAAAATTGAACCTCAGATAGATTCAAATTAGGAACTGACGATATCAAGCTCGATTCTACGATTCTTCTCTTAACATAGTTTGCCGATTTAAATACGATTTTACTTCCATTGAAATTGATTAAATGATTCAAGTCTCTAATATGGCAAAATATTCCACTGTTTTGGCTGCCCACTCTAATATCTCTTTTGTTGTTCGTACAATCTCTTGTCTAGATTTCTCCCCGTTTTCCCTATATAAACTTTATCGTAATCTTTGCATGGTATTGTATATACTCCTATGTTATGATGTTCTTTGGGTTTCCTGGCAATCATCAATTGGTTTAAGGAATTATTATATTTAAAGGCCAGATTAATACCCGCTTTTCCAAATATGTCCTTTAAACTATTTAATTTATTATTAAATGGCCATGTTATACATTTGTTAAAGTCATTAGTGCGGGAAGGCTTATTACCAAAGAATGTTTTCCTAGCTGCAAAATGGACAGACGATATAAACCAATGGGGGTAATACAAATTAGAAAAAATGGTCCTGATAATGACAATTTCCTCATAAATATTTATTCAGCAAAGAGGTATCCATCATTATTGAAAATGCTCTGGTAGCGGTTTTATCAAAAATATTTGTTTATATATCTATTTCCACCTCTTTCAATTCAGAATATATTTTGCCATTTTGCTGGTGTCCTAATTATAGGGTCCATCCAGGTGCAATAACCTCATCAAGTGGCACAGCCAACGAAGATCTCCTTCCCGGGATGTTGCCCCCTTTTGCTTCAAAACTTCATTTCGGAGAAGGGCATTGCTGAAGCTGGGCTGTCCTGGCTTGTGGCCTTTTTAAGAGTAGAGAAGAAAAAGAAGACCAGGAGTTCCTCTCAATGCACGATGTTCAGGGACTATTTCGTTCGACATGTTTGAGGCACACTTCGTTTCGCGTTTCATCATTGCCAGTGTATAAGAATGGCTCTAAGTACGAAGTGGAGCTCGAATTCCACAACCTAGCCCCACTTTATGAATTCGTCGGGCTCTACCATGCCCTGCGTCTGTCGGCTGAGTTTGTTGAAATATATCTTTGGGTACGGTGTATTTGCACCGTACTATGCAGCTTTCGTGTTCTAGGGGCATTATAATCTCCGAAGCCTCTAGTTTGTGGTATCCGCGTATCTGGCACGAACCTGGCTAATGTCGATATATTGTCCTCACAGATTCATGTAAAAGCAAGAAAGGGGGAGAATGAGAGCGTCGATGAGGGCACCAAATTATCAGGAGGGATTTGAGGATTTTCCTTACCTGACGAGAAAGCATGAAGCAGGTCAGTAATCAGCACTACCTAGCATCGCGTCAAGATTGTTCCCCTGGACCTCCCCTAAATCCCGTGGCAGCTTCAGGTTGCTTTCGTTCCTCTTCCATTTGGGCACACTAATGATATGCTCCGCATTTCATTGGAACAGTCGCCTGCAATTTACTGCAACGGCTGCTTTGTCCCGCATGATTATTGAAATATTCGTGTAGAATTTCCTAGTCAGAGAGATCTTCCCGTACATTACTTTTCACAATACAGGGACAATCTTGATTGTAGAGCATTCATTGTCCCTTGTACCTACTCTGGAGGTGTTGGTGCACATAGACTCATAGCCTCTTTGACTTATTGGAGGAGGCTGAGACACTACACTTTTCTTAATCTCTTTGGTGGTAGTCACATGATCCGACGCCGAAGAGTGAGTGCTTCCTTCTGCATCTTTTGGCTCTTGGTTCTTACTTTTTTTGTTTGTGGTATGGTTTAGGTGTTTATTATGTAGGTATTTTATGTTGTAGTCTAGTAATAGACTATGAATGATTCGTTTATGTCCTTGGTGGCAATCACTAGATGGACGGCTTATAAGAAATAACAAATTCACGTGGTGTAACATTCATTTCAAACCACCATAACGGATATACCTAAATTCATTTTTCTCTACTCTTTAACAACCATAATTTCTTGGAAAACTTTGCAAGACTGGGATGTTAACTTTTCTAACTTTTTGAATGGCTATTTTGGGTTGGCTATTCGTCTAAAGGAAGCCACTTTCATTAAAAGAACACGTCCTATTACACCGATATTTTCTGCTCTTCTCTTACCTTATATGTAGCATTCTTCGTAAAGACAACCCCTTGGTTTTATAGTTCATTTATAATAGGGGGAAATATAGTCCATTAAGGAAACTCTCTTTAATATTTGCCTACTCTCTTTCCTGGTTTCATTAATGCATGTATTATTATTAATTGCTTTGCCCTGGTCACGGGTGAAAATTTCACCCCTGATCCACAATATATGTAGGAGTTTCTAAGCGCATTCAGAGGCTTTTCATTATATAATTAAATTCAAGATGCCTCCCTAAACCTACGATGCAAGTGGCAATCAATTTTCTAACAAAGGCTACTCAAATAGCTTTTGGCTAATTTATGTCGGTCCTTCTTAAATTTAGACGTTATATTCCGCGCATAAAGATGTTATTGTATTTGCAATGGCTTAACTGTAGGCAATCTCAGAACCTTAGCAAATATTTTGAGGAAAGAAATTCTTCTTGGGCTACTGCGCCTCTTCTTTCCGACATGTCATCCACTTCCTACATACATAATATATATTTCCTGAGCGAGACGTACTAACTTCAACGCGCGGTACTCACAGTTTCCATGTGAAATAATAGACTCTATGAAAGATTTTGGCTTTAGAACTTTAATTGTGGGAGTGGAGAAGAATTGTGATTTAAAGCACGATCAGTTCCATATAAAAGAAATTCAGGGTAGTTAAAAGGGAACTAATGAAAAATCTGGTAATTTAATGAATTATTTTTATTGAACAATCAATCAAAAAATTTATAACTTAAAGTTCTGAAGAAAGATCTCTGTTTTATATTATTTAATGTTTCCTTTGAGATGTGCTACTTTGCTTTTAGCAACTTTGTTTGCTGTATTGTAAATTTTCCTTGAGAGAAAATTTCTGCCCAATGGAGGCTTCTAAAGATTTGTGGAAAACTTCAACGACATAGGAAGAACCATATTTTAGAGCTGAAAAGAGTAATGGAGACATAATCGTTTATATTTTAAGGAAGAAATAAATTAATTATATAAAATTCTAATTACAATTTTATATGACAAAAATATTTTATTGTAAGAGATTGATTTTTTTATTGAGATATCTATTATAATTTTATACATATTTTAGGCATGAAAACAAGGAATATATAATTATTTTATTTCAAATATCACCTGGACTTAGCCTGCCCTGGATCATTTGACAGCCTTCCTGATGTCAACCACCTCCTCAAGGCTTGCCGTGGGCAAGGCGTTAAGATATTCATCAATAAACACTATCGCCGTTGGGTGGCCTCTGCTCCCACTGACCTTCCCGTGCTTCTCCAACTCCTAGATCTCGGCATTATTGAGGAATCTTCCAGTGTCACAAGGTGTCCCCAGGTCTTTTGTGTCCCCAAACCTAATGGAATGGCAAGATTCATCTACTGCATAGACAAAACCAAGGATTTCTTCAAACCTCCTTCCTTCCGCCTACCCTCTCTCTTCAAAGTCCTCCGCACCTGCTCGCTCAAGGACTGGGCTGCCAAGATCGACTTGAGGGATAAATTCTACCACGTCCCCCTTCATCCCAAGGTCCGTCATTGGTTTGGCATCAGTTGCATGGGAAGAAGTTCCCGGTTCACTCGGCCTCCATGGGCTTCGCCAGGGCCCCTTTCATTATGCAGAACACTCTCGATGCCGGTATCAGCTCACTAAGTCCTTTGGCTCCCACGCCTTCTGCTACCCTGACGACATCTTAATTCTGGGCCCTCGCCGTGCCGTCCGACGCTACATCCAGAGCCTTCGTCAAGGCTCCCTTCACATCAATGAGACAAAGAGTTTCCTCTCTCCTGCCAAAACCATAAGGTTCCTTGGAGTGCACCTCAACTTTCGGAAACGTCGTTTGGCCATCACACCTGAAATATGTAACAAGACTCGCCAGGCCCTCCGTTTCGCCTGCGAGCACCCTATCTCCGCCCGTTCATCCACCCGCTTCACGAGCCTCCTTAACTTCCTTGTGCCTCTGTTGGGCTTTCCCTTCTTCTGGGTGCAGATGTGCCTAGACCAATCTGCCCATCCGGATCGTGGCAAGATTCCCCCTCTCATCCCACTCATCACTTCTGCCTAGCGCCCATGAGACCCCCTCGTGCAGGACCCAGGGTCGTCTTCACCGACGCCAGTGGCTCCGGTTTTGGCATTTGGTCAGACGATGTCGGCCTCGGCATCCCTCTTCTTCCTAATACCTTTGAGAACATCTTCGTGGCAGAATCCGTGGGTGTCTGGTTCGGCCTTCTTCTGTTCCCCAAGGCGCGCCTCTTCATGGCCAGCCTTGGTGACTTCTTCAATACCCTTCGGGGTAAGCTCCCTCTTCAACTTCTCCAACGTGACGTTTCCGGTCCTGGTTCAGAAAACTCCCCTTCGTCCGCTCTGCCAACAATCACGCCAACTCCACTTCCAGACTCTTTGAGAACATGAGTCTTACTTTAGCCTGGCTTGCACCGTCCTCACCCTCTAGGTATATATAGAGGACGTACTCCTTGGAATCGGATGGTCGTTTCATCTTTGTGAATGGCTCTTCACCTCGCCGTTGGCTCTCAGCTCCCCATCCTACCCTCCTTGTGTTGCATTTTTGTCTTTCCTCTGTTCCCTGTGCTGTATTCTCTCTTTTGTCCATTGTGTTTATCTCTGTTTTTTTCCTCCTGGGGCTCCTTGTTAAGTTATCTTTCTAGGTTCCATGCTTGTTTCTCCTTTTTGGGCCTTTCTCTTAAAGGTTCCACCTTGTACCAATAATAATTAAAGGAAGGGTTCCTCTCATCCCAGTCGGGAGGGAGGAACCACAATGACAAAATCGGAGAAAAATTCTGAAAAATTTAAGAGGTACTTCCTAACATCGACAGCCAGTTTTTGTTCAATTCTTATTATCGATAGGAAAGGATTTTTTAAAAGTAAGTTGATATTAAAAAAAAATCTGCGAAAATCAAATATTCCACAAAACATCAATAATACAACGTATCCTAACTCTAATTACTTAATAAATAATATATAGAAAAAAATATCTTTGCGTAGGAAGGGATGGGTTATACTCAGTATCATAGTTGTTTAGGAGAAGGTAATGGCTATAAAAGGGACGTATAGGAGAATAACATATTATGATTCTTCATTGCCATAAAGATATAATACGTTGCCATACAGGAGAATCCGACGAAAGCGACAATTACGCACTTAAGGTGAGCGATTGATACACAGTAAAGAGTGTTTTCAGACCTTGACTCTAAGGAATATGCTCTTTTCCACTTCCATCAAGATTGTACAATTGAATTCTAGTCTATCGGAATAGATGTTGAAAGAGAAAAAATAAGTGATGATACTTGGAGAGGGATAATGAAGGTAAGAGGCTTATTGAGATGACGAGCAATGAACGAAAGGGTTATTGTGCCTGAAAGATTCTGTCTATTCACTAGCATGAAATCATGCTAGTGAACGAAGAATTGGTACAATAAGAGAATATTACACTAGGTAACAAATTTTGCAATATTTTTTTAGCATGATTTAGTTACTGTCTATTACCATATTGTGGACATGATTCAAAACCTGTTGTTTGTCTCTATCATCAATGGTTACATATTGTATTTATATAAGAGAAAAATATTGGATAGTGATTTACCACTTTTTAAATTGATATCTAGAGTTGTGACTGTCACCCTTTTTAAAATATTGCAATTATACGATGCAAAGTTAAGTCAGATAGCTCCGGTTTATTGTGGTTACTATTTCTGACCTAAGCCGCTATCACATAAAATCGTTAAAGGTGCTAAATTTTCGATAGCTATAGATTGTATTTTGAAATGCCCGTCGGTTACAAAACAAGTCCTTAGCCGCTTATATAATGTAGAATCTTTCAGCCTAAGCTATGAAGCTGGATAAAATGTGCGAGAATAGTTTCTCATTTATCTATTTATCTAGTATGGAGAGAACCGACAAATCATTATGATGACTGCAATTTCTCCATTTTGATGTATCAGAGTAAAGAAAATTTGATAAAGACAGGATTTTCAGTATCCAGAAATACTCTAATATAACAATTTGTAGCTATATTATTAGGTTGAAGAATAAGTTCTTGCATTTTTTAAGGTTGTGTTGATTTAAGTTTTGTTGACGTGATTTGTGCACAAATTAAGAAACAATAATAAATAATAAAAGAAAAATTTCCAAAGGTTAGGCTACGTCTCTTAACAGCGTAGACTATTAGGCTACGTCTTAAAGTTGAGTAATAAGTCATTGCGGCTTATTTAAAAGTTGTGTTAATTTAATTTTTGTTCTGTACCCTCAAAATGGAATGTCAAGTTGAAAGAAAGGCGCATTTCTCACACTTGTTGTTATTCATTTTCAATCAAGACGGCAACAATGCAAACGCAGCCAAAGCTCGTCGCGATATTTGTGCTGTGTCATTTCAATCTTAATGACAAAGAACGTTCTGGTCGCCCCATTAAGTTGGATGAAGATCGATTGAATGACCTTCTTAATGAAAATCCTCGTCAATCGACTACAATTGGCGTGTGATCATAAAACTGTAGTGAATCACCTTCGTTCGATGGGAAAAGTTAAAAAAATCGGTGTATGGGTTCCGCACGCTCTGAGCGAAAGCAACAAACTTCAACGCTCTACGATTGCCGCGGGTTTGCTTGCTCGTCACAAGGCTACTCGTGGATATAAGGACAGATTTCTTTACCGCATTATCACTGGCGACGAAAAGTGGTGTGTTTATGTCAACATGAATCATCGAAAATAATGGCTTAGCCCCCCCAAAAAATACTTCCGCGATTAAAGTAAGGACTTCATCCACGAAAGACGATGATGTGTGTATGGTGGGATTGTGGTTTCATGATTTTTTATGATCTTCTTGCAAACAACGAGATTGTCAATGCAGAACTCTACGTTCAACAAATGTATCAACTCACCGAAGCTATTCGTGAAAAGCGACCTCATCGAAGCTATGGAGTCCTTCTACAACACGACAATGCTTGTTCTCACATTGCCAATATGACAAAAGACGCCATCCAAACGCTTAATTTGGAAATTAGGCCACATCCTCCATATTTTCCAGACATGGCTCCATCGGATTTCCATCTGTTCCGATCGCTCTCCAACAATTTGCGCGGCGTTTCATTCAATACTGTTGTAGAATTAAAATCCTGGTTAGGCGAATTCTTCGAGTCAAAATCCAGAGATTTTTATTGTAGAGGCATCGAAAAACTAATTGAACGTTGGGAAGAAGTCGTAAATAAGAACGGAGAATACATCATTGATTAAATTGCATATTGTTATCAATTAAAAATGAAGTTTTTTCTGAAATTGTTAATGGTAGTGAATAAATTTGATAAAACCGCAAGAACTTATTCCTCAACCCAATATATAGTTATTAACTTTCTTTGAGTTAATGAGAAAGTTTAGGTAGTGTTTGCAATATTTAATAAATTCAAGTAAGATTAACATAATATTTAACTAAAGTTATCGTTACTTTACTATATATATATATATTAGTCAGAGTAGCAAAATTCACAGTATTTTTCTATTTTAGGCAGATAATAATAATTTATGATCTTCATTCGAATGGTTAACAATTACTAACAAAGAATAAGTTTATACCGTCACTTTCCATCCCAAACTGAGCTGGATGACCTAATCAGGGAACTAACCTCACTAACTTACGAGCTGTACGTGCAACATCCTGAATATGCAAATAGAATTAATTTGGGGAAGAATGCGATGGTAATTAGTACCAGAAAAGTTGTGCAGAATTTGCCAACTACTATGAAAAGTGTGTAGGTTGTGTTACTGCAAGGATATTAATATGTTTTCAACTGGATATTCACAGAAGGGTGACCCAGAGGAATTCGACTTAATTAGACAGCGCCATGGCTAAAGAACTGAGGAACACCGTAGGAAACAAGAATTGACCGAGAGACGTCACGCATAATTGAACAAAATGAGTAAGTATTCTATGATTGATGAGAGCAAAACCTGTTTAGACCATTTTTACAGACCTACAGGAAGTCATGAAGGTGGTGGAAGAGAATAGAGTGGTCAATGGTGCGAAAGGAGGTCGAGAGATCGAGAATCACCGGAATTGAAGGCCGCCCTATACGGTCAATCACAGATAGGAAACCCGAGTCGGAGATGAGGGCAGCTACTACTCTCGGAAAATCCTTGAATAGGAATGGAAGTTAAGAGATTTGTACTATAATTTAAATGATTATAAAGTTAATGATTTTGTTCCTTCAAAATAGGACAAACAGCAGAATTATAAATATCTGAAGGCACCTCACCTAACGATAGAGAGACGTGAAATATACCTAGTATATGTGGTAGGAGGACACGTAGAAACTGAACTAAGAGACTGAGTAGTAAAGCGTCACGTAGAGAGGTGTCTTTTTCGATGAGCAGAATATTGAAGCGAGCTCTTCAGGGGGGATCGGATTGAGAGGTGTGGTAAGGAGGGGGCTACAATTTTACCGGATCAGAAGGTGAATGGAAATCATCCTAACCAGGAGCAGTGTCCCTGCACGAAGCGGACAACGCAACTCACTCATTGTAAACCTGTAGTTGAAGGGTTTTCGCTCTGGAGGTATAGTCCAGTTGTCGGCCGTCCACGACATCACAGCGCGCATTGAATGCTGGCGGAGTAGTATCCCGGCGAGAGAATGCAGAGAAAGAAGTGGCCCAAGACACTGCTACGGGCACGAGGCCCGATATTGTGGTCCCATCTTCCTAGAAAATGGGAAGGGGGCTTTGCGAGAACTTGCTCCGCATCTTTTTGACTCACTTCCACACCTCAGTTAGAGGGGGTCTTTGAAACAAATCAGAACCTTGCCCTAGGTCGACGAAATTTATCGACAGTGAAATCGTTCGGGTGGCGTTTAAAGCGCATATAGGTACAACGTTCGGATAACCACTACGGAAGTGGTCTTCATGTAAAACTGCCAGAGGTTCTAGGAATATTAGTAAGGCCCATTGCGATGGGGTTGCCCAAGAAGAAGCGCATATAGGTACAACGTTTCTGTTTGAGAGCCGTCTCATATTCGGGTAACCACTACGGAAGTGGTCTTCATGTAAAACTGCCAGAGGTTCTAGGAATATTAGTTAGGCCCAGGGCGATAGGGTTACTCGAGAAAAACTCAACGGCTTCATCCACCGACCTAAACTTCTAGACTGAGACAGATAAATCAGTCATTTTCTGAAATGCCTGCCACCGCATCCGCGCCCACACCAGTAAGAAGGCTCTCAGACAGCAGTGATCTTGAAAATTATATATTTAATGGAAAGTGATCACCAGCATGGAAGCCATCGACTTCTCCCATACAAAATCAGGATGTGCATCCATAGAGCAGAAAGATAGATCAAGACAGTAAAATGAAGCAGTTGTCAGGTAGTGATGCGTAAACTCCTCCACATTTAGAACAATTATCTCCAGCTTGTCGATTAGGTCGGCAAAGACCTGATCCCTGTAAATGATCGCGTAGTCGCCCCAGAGGGAGTATATACTGTTCAAATCCCCGAGCAAGAGAAAGGGAAACGGTAACCGTGCAACGACTCGACGGAAGTCCAGGGCGTCGAATTCGGCTGACGGTAGAATATACGCAGAAATAACAGTATTTATACAATCCAGGTGCAGCTGCACTGCTACTGCCTGAAAGGAGCTATTTAAAGCAAAGAGAAGAACGGAGACATCATGCCCAGTGTAAATAACGCAACCTCCTGCCCGGCCCCCATCCCGTTGAAGGGGGGGGAGGGGGCAATCGCCCAGGGTAGTCTTCTGCAAAATAATAGCTAAGGAAAAACGGGAGATGACGAGCTTCTGCAGCTCCTTCCA
Organism: Ceratothoa steindachneri; assembly: GCA_963969495.1. Taxonomy (NCBI): domain Eukaryota; kingdom Metazoa; phylum Arthropoda; class Malacostraca; order Isopoda; family Cymothoidae; genus Ceratothoa; species Ceratothoa steindachneri. The sequence continues at coordinate 76,116,684 of OZ018337.1, forward strand.
GCTGGCTCGGAGTACAAAGCAATTCCATTGAAGGAATATGGTTTCCAAGCCTAGCTAGAACGAGACGCGGGGCCCTCTTCGAAGAGAAGACCCTTACGGGAATGGCCGTACGCTTCCGGGTGCTATTGACCGGAAAATGCGCAGGGGGAGTTATCGCCCTTGAGGACTTATCGGATGTGGTTGGGCTTGCCATGCAAGTCTTTTCCTCTCTCCGCCTCGAAACCTTAGGCAGGTGGGGCAGCTTTGGAGGTGGGGTCCCTCCTTTGGACGATCCACCTTCTTCAAGTCACCTAGCCTAGCACTGGGTGTGGTCCTAGGAGCTGAAGCTCCTTTGATGCCGTCCACCTTTCGAAAGGTATCTTTAGAAATCCCGGAAGACGGCAGCACGACCAACTTCAGAGGTGTTGCATCCTTTGACTCTAAGACTCGGAGGAGCCACGCGACCGTTTCTCCATACGGAAAACGGTCATATTGGGAGACCAGGGTAAAACTGGTTTTAGCCAACGCTGGATGTGAATCCTTTGTGCCGCCAGCTCAATCAGGGGAGTGCACCTGGATGGGTAGATCAGGCAGAAGTGTTCCAGATGGGCGTGATCGTAGATTTGGAGGTGCCATAAGACGTCCTAATCACCACTTGCCCTGCCAACACCAATAATTAATTGTGCGAAATGAGAGACGATCTTTAGTTTGAACGTTTAGGATTTCCTTTTCCACGAGATATATATCACATTGCTTCAAAGAGGCTGGGTGCTTTTTTCCGCAATTAACCCACTTAGTCATAGACAATTATGACTTATGTATCGCGTGCGGCCTTGGAGCAACTTACATAGACTTTGCACATCTACAGGGGCGATTTTATGGCCGAAATGGTAGCAGCAGTAGCACCTCCGTGGCAGTGGCACGAATGCCTTCATGTAATAGCGATACCAGCCGGCACGCACCTACTCAGGGAGCATTTCACATTCGAGCGTGACGAAGGGTGTAGTGGTGGGTATCGATGCCCCTCCCTGTTTTCTCATCACACGTTCGATCTTAACCACTCCTTAGTCGGCCAGGTCTAAGGGGAGTCATCTAGGGAGTATTCCATGAGTTACTCGCAAAAACCACCCCTTTCACGAAATTCATAGTAGAGTGCGCGTTCAGACTCACAGGTGTGCCATCAAGGTTGCGAAGTACACCACCATAGCCACCTCGGAGTGATCCGACGCATTTGACAGAAGGGTCCCTCCGGTCCGAGAAACGGTTCACCTTTGCCTCTCTATCTATCAGAATAGCTGTTGCTCTCCTCTAATGGAACCCTGTGCCCCTGCCTAACATGCTGCCATCAGTGGAGCGTATAACTAGAAAGCGTTTGTAACCAGCAGCCTCAAAAATGCCTGGTAGTCTCCCGATGAGGGGCCTCAACATAGTGGAAGATCCGCTTGGCGCCCTTGCGACTTGATCTTATTCTGGGCCTCTCGACCTGGGAAGGCATCGAGACTGGACGTGCAAAATCCTGGCCTGATCGCTTGTCGAAACGACAGTGGACCCATTGGTGCTGGAGCTCCCGCGGTGGGAGAGCAACCCTTTTTCATCTTAGTCTTTTTCTTATTTCTTTTCTTTTGGGGAGAGGATGATGTGGAATGAACCCACTTCTCGCCACCGCCGGAAGGAGCCTTTAGTCCAAATGGACCGACCTCAGCAAGACCACCTCTAGAATGGAGAAGGTCTAGGCGATCAAAGGTCCATCCTCTCATGGTAAGTCATCGGGGGCCCGAGCCGTCTGGAGAGAAGCTTGCACAGGGGCGGACTCAGGTTAGGTGCTAGGCACCGAGCCCGAATTCGACTCTATGGAAGATTCTGCAGTCTAAGGCTGTGTCATCTTTGGACTATTTCCATCTCAGGGGGGCCTCCATGTCGCTATCCTCAACCAATTCATCACAGATTCCAGCAAACCGGCATCCATCAAGAAGAGAGGAGGAAGTTATTCTCGCTACCTGTAGCTTGAGAATACCGAACTACAGAACGTTAGGGGGCAATGGCCGACGATACATGCTATCCCTTGTCCTTCTATCGGGCCACTCCCAGAGGGAACGGCCAATCTTAGGCTGCTTGCTTGCTCTCTTAGGAGTTCGCGGGAAAAGTTAATAGGGGGGGAGGCTGCCACCGTAAAAGAGATAGAGTTGCCCAACGCCACCTATAGAAAAGATAGTGAGAGGAGGTCCACCGCACCCGTAGGGCTAGGAGAAGAGTAAGCATTCTCTCCCTTAGAAAAGGCTTGGATGGACCCCTGAAAAAGCACAAAGGGGGCTTACCTCCCTCTCTGGGGTGGAGCTGCGCGAGAGTGGCTCCGTAGAAGGTATAGTGATGTTTAAGGGGCAGGAGTTTTGGGCATTATTCATGCCCCTAAGCAAAATTTCCACACTCATGCCCTTGACGGCACACACTCACCCCAACTTCGGAACGGCCGCTATCACTGGGCGGGGTGGTATACGCCTTCTCCTTCGCTTCTTGGGAAAGTCCTGACCAAATCCTACACGTGGCTTGGTAGGCAGGTCGGGATCACGGAACGGTTAGGGTCACCACGCCGAACATCTTTAGGGTCGGAGTGCTCTGTTGCGTGATCCATATGAGAGCCTGGTGGTCATCGACGAGGTCTATGGGCAGGAGAAGAAGGCGTTAACTAAGGGCAGAGAAAAGTTAAATGTAAAAGGAAAACGGAAGGGCTGGGGCAAGAAGAGGGAGAATTGATACGGGAAACGGAGATTTGGGGTTAGCGAAAAAGGAAGAGAGGCTAAGCCAAGGGCGCACGGGGCGCTGAGTCCCGTTAGCACGGCAGCCAGGAAAGCAAAACGCTGTGCCCATTACGGGGTGCCCATCGTAAAGTACTGCCGATGCATAACCAATGTCTTTAAAATTAGTCTGGAATATCAATTTCGGATCATAGCTATTATTAAAGGATTTAACATTTTCATGTTGCACAAGAGCCACATAGAGAACTGATCTTTCTTAATAAAATTACATAGTCATGATTTAATTGAACCAATTGTATTACCGAAATTTTAAGAGTCAGGGCTTTAACTTCTGTAAGCTAAAGCTCTGACTCTTGAAGTGTTGCTTGCGAAACACTGTAGTTCCGACCCATGTAGGCAAGATGGAGAATATATGATTTCATGTTGGGGTGGGTATTAAAGACAAGTCCAGTACGCTGTTGCATGACGACTCGAAATTAGAAAAAGAAGATAGCTGTCAGTAACACAACGGCGATAGAGCATAGGTTTAATGTCTTCAAACCAAGTCATGAAGATGACTGCGAACACAGGGTTCAAATAGATCCTTATGCCCACTCCTTTTTAACAATCTATTTCATTGTTAAACGTGTAAATTTTTGTTTAACCACTAATATATAAAGTTATCGAAAGAGTGGGGAAGAGTATATACATGAGACGAATTGGGCATGGTAAGGCACGCTGAACAATGATATTAATGGTTTGGTCCTGTGTGATATAATGAAAGAGTGAAGAAATGTCCGAACTCTTTAGCTAAGAAATAACTTTTTGGAATCTTAAATTGGTTTGAAGCAAAATAAAATTTTAAGGGAACCGAATTTTCGCTCGGTCATAAGACGGAAGATTGTATGAAATTAAAATTGGGCTAAAAGGAGTGCCCACTTTGTGGCATCTTACGTTTAAACTGAGGACGGTTGATTTTGCATTTTATGCTTAATGAGGATGGAGATCTCGATTTTATTTTTAGAAAGTTTTATTTGACAGAATGGTCCTAATTTTAGCAATGTAACCGAACTTGTTCAAAATGATTACAGCTCTACCCTTATCAAGAAGGTTGATGACTAAATATTCCCATTCTCCAAAATTCTAGAAGAGTCAATCCGCACATTTTTAAGTGGACTGTATCAAAAAAGCCACCCTAAGATAACAGTAGCAAAAGACAAACATTATTTACTAATGCCAGAGCTGGGTATTCACAATAAAGTCTTTAGCCGAAAATTACACATATTGCTAAGGAAATACTTCTGTCAAATAAAATTTCAAATTGCCTTTGTCAACAAAATAAATATAAAATCTTTCTTTATAATAAAGGATCCGGTTCAAAAGAGTCTTAAGAGTTCGATTGTATACTTGTTTAAATGTTCTGGGTGTTCCCAAGGCAAATATATCGGAAGCTCCGTGAGAACTCTGAAGGCAAGATTCTCTTCCCATATGGGTGTAAGTAATAGAACCGGTAAGATACTTGAAACCAAAGAAAATTCAGCGATAAGAGATCACGTAATACAGTGTAAAAGTGATATCTCCTTAGAAAACTTTGAAATTCTAAATTCCCACAAATGTCCTATTACCCTTCGAATCCTAGAAACACTCTATATGAAATAGCTCTCCCCGAATATCGAGAATGATCTTTCGTCGGTTCCCCTCCTTGTTAGCTGAATTCATTTGGGTGTGGGTTGTGGGGCGCAGTTTAGTGCTTTGGGTCGGCCTGGAACACTTAACTCGTTCGTTGGCAAGGTTTGTGATTTTGTATATTAGGTTTTTGTCAATTTTTGCTTGAATTATTCGTTAAAATTCATTTTAAAACAGTTTTATATAATCATTAGATTCATAAATCAAAGCGGCCCTAACTTAATAGATTTTAGCAATTATACATTCGCTAACTAATTTAAATATTTAAAATCCTCCCCTAGTCTCTTTATTGTAAATTTGAGCCCCATTTTTAAGTATTCCCTTTAACTCTAACTTTGTAATTCAAATCTAATATTAGCTAGTAAAGTTCTAGCTGTACATTTAGCATTGTGCTCTCTTAACTGTGCAAAATATTTTGTTTGTTTATTTGTATTTTAGGCCTGAGAAGATGACTGTATTGTGGTCGAAACGTCACCTGTAAATTAAAATGATGATGCCAGCTATTTTCTTCGCCTTGGAATTTCTGTTAAACATTATATATATATATATATATATATATATATATATATATATATATTGTCGTAGAATGACTCCCGACGATACCATATATCACTATTCGTTGAGGGAACTTCCTTAATTATCTTTAGAGTGCGTTAATGTCTGGCGGCCGATATTATGTATCTTCGATATGCTTAAGAAGTGGAACTGAGCTCAAGGATAATAATATTGTTATCATTAATAAAATAGAGTTTTATTAATAATAACTATCAACAAACACAAGACTGAAAATATTGACATAACAGAGAATTGAAAGGGTCGTGGGGGCTCGGCTAATCCGAGGATTTAAAGGATTTAAAAAGGTAAAACAAATATAGAGTTAAAGAGATGGGATGGTTCGATAAACCATTTAAAGCACAAGATAGAATTGACAAAAGGGTTAAGTACTCAAAGGTGACGTTTGGCTTACATAACTTTTACACTAGTGGTGCAGTGGAAGGTGGCGCGAAGGAATTTTCGGTCCGCTGGCGAGTTACAGCCGAAGGAGGGGGATAAAAGGATCCTGACGTGGTGTCTTGGGAAGGAGAACCGTTTCTCGACGAACTGCTTGAAGAACACTGGCTGTTCTACGTTGTTGTTTACTGAACAAAAGGGGGGGTGAGAACCGTCTCTTGTCTACGGGCTCAAGAACAATGGCTGTTCTAACGCTGTTCTCCTCTGAACACAAAGGGGAAGGGTGAGAACCGTCTCTTGTCTACGGGCTCAAGAACAATGGCTGTTCTATTGCTGTTCTCCTCTGAACAATACGGGGGAAGGGTGAGAACCGTTTCTTAGGGAAGGCCTCAAAAGAACGATGGCTGTTCTAGTGCTGTTCTCCCCTGAACAACAAGGGGAAAGCCTTGGGGACTTGGCGTCACGGAAGGCTCGAACCTTTGGCACTCAAGGAATATTGTCCTCCTTCTGGAAAAGTGATGGTGAATCTCGAGGTCGAGGTCCCTTGGCGCACAAAGGGAGAGAGGGTCGTGGTGATGTTTCGCGACGAAAATCTGGATCTCCAATCTGATCTTAGTGGTAAAGTTTCCATATAAATAGCCAGGACATCTCCTTGGCGTGGGGGACAATGGGGAGGGAGCTTCGAGGGAACGCACAGCCAAGCCAGAGAACAATGCCTTATCTGCCCATAAGCCTAACTCAATCTGGCGAGGTCGACGTATGGGGGCGAACGGGGGGACGATAACCTCCTTGTTTAAACATTGACATCCGGTATCTGTGATAAGACTCCAAGCTTCGAATCGAAGATGCACGTGGGCAGCATCGTGGTTTTAAATAATATGGGATAGGAGTTGAAATTAACGCAGCTTCAACTCGTTCTATCATATATATATATATATATATATATATATATATATATATATATATATATATATATATATATATATATATATATATATACTCTATTTATAGCATCATATGTTTTGGCATTTGAAAAAAAATAATATATAATTATAGCAATCGGCTATAAACATTTCGAATTATTTGACAGAAAATTTACTTAAATACTCCAATTGCTAAAAGTGTTCTCCAGGGACATGAATGCACTTCTGAATGCATCGATTAACTGATTCACAAACATTGGCCAATGTGGATGCTGCGATGGTCCCGGAGTTTCCCTAATCCTATGTTTCAGGCGTTCGAGGTTAGGGGTCTGTATCATAAACAGCATCCTTCAGGTAGCCACACAAATAAAGACTAAGGAGGTCAAGACCGGTGAACGTGGAGGATACTCTATGCTTCTTCTTACTCGTATCCAATGATTAAGCAACGTTTCATTGAGATATCTCTTGACATCATATTCAAAATGAGGGAAGGGGGGGAGGAATTTCTTAAAAACGAGACTATTTTTTTGCCAACAGCCTCAGAACTCCATATATAATTTTGATCCAGAGCACTTCGTAATATACGTGACCGGTAACTGCATCATTAAATATAAATGGTCCAACCAAATCTCCGGATAATAAACCACACCGCACTGTTAAATCTGTTAAATTAACATGCTTATCCACATAAACGTGTTAATTATCAAGTGACCAATATATGCAGTTTTTTCGATTTATTCTACCATTCATCTTGGAAGTAACTTAATCCAACTACACAATTTTATTGGCAAACTAAACGACTTTGACTTGTAATTAAAACTGAAAGTATTCACAATATTCGAGCATTGGATGAAGGTTATTTTTAGTGATTCATTGAATCTTTGCTACAATAAAATCTGAATTTGGTCATTCACACTAGACTTTCTACAAAATTCCAGGATCAATGGCCGTTGGACTTCGGCCACATTCTCAAATTTCCTTTACCAATTACTAAAATATTTTTCGTTCTCTAGTGTAAAATGTTGAGGCAACATAGCTTCTATTGCGGAAGTAAATAAAATTGAATGCTGTAGAGTGGATGAATGGACTACGTTCGGTACAAAGGCTATGCCATTCTGGGTTTTTATAAAACAAAGGCAGACTTAGCCACACATGCAGAAGTGGATTCATGTCCCTTCAAATCATATTTAGCAGATGATTTATTTAATTAAATTTTATATGCAAATCACACAATAGTACATTTTTATCATTGGCGATTGCTCTGACAATATGTATATTTTTTTAAATGATGAAATATATGATGCTACAAAGAGTATATAGTCTTTTTGCCTAGACCCTGTATTTTCTAGAATATTTCATATTTTGAAATGTAAATCACCCAAGCTAGCAGAATTGCAGGTATAAATAAGATACTTCATAGAAGATCACATACTTGAGTACCACCAAAGTGTGTGATTTCTCACATAGTAAATCTCTATGAGGATACTGGTTCCTACCTGTCACCATAAAAGATGGGTTGCTATCGTAGAACCATTCGCAGTGATGGTAGTACGATGCAAGATATGTCAATGATTGAGCTATTTGTGACTTTTAACCTGTATTTCAAGTCAAGTTGGTGAGCCATGAACTTCAAAGTGACTCTCCAGAATATCTCACGTCGATTGAGATAGGTGGCACTCATAACACACTCTCCTGCTAAGAAACACCGATAAGTGAAAGGATAGAACGGCCAGGTTGGCCTTCGCTACTGAGACTGTCCCATGAAGTGCTGAAAAGTGTTCTTCAGCGACGAAAAGAAATTGAATCTTTTGGCTGCGTTGAGAAGTCGCACAATTGCAAAATTGAATGCTAAATCGACAAAACACAGATAATATTGTTATGGTATGGGACATGTTTTTAAGCTCTGGATAGTTAATCAGGTAGGTTTAAGTGGCAAAGTAAATGCTGCAGTATATGAATATTTACTTCAGGAACATGTGATCCACTCCTTATTAACAGCCCTAAATTAAACCCGATTTAAAACCTATTTATGATACACGATTAGAATGTTATGGCTCAGAAACCGACGAATAAAATCATCCTAAAATAATGCGATCAATAAGTGAAGTACTGCGAACGAAGATGTGCTCTAGTCATTCGGAACATTTGCCTGAATACATCTTATTATTATCCTTTTCAATTGTGTATGAGATATTTTTTTCTTGCTATGGTTGCATTTAAACTTGTCGTATTCTAATTTGGGATGTATCCTTTCTTAGAATATACATTACTTTTCTCAAAAAGAAAAAGAAATAGCCGCTGTTCTATGAAAAGAAACTTCACAACGATGAGATTTATACTTTCATGGAAAGTAAACGAATAATTTCAATAAAATGTAGATTTGGGTGATTTTATTTCTCTAGTTTTTGACAGTACTGTAAACTGCCAGTCCCTCTATCATTTCGATACCAGCTCTTGTTAATAGTATTTCTATCAAGGGAGAAGTCGACTGTTTTTTCCTCGATAAATGTTTTCAGTTTTAAATGAGTTACTTTTCAAACTATTTTACGTCAGCTGTATTGAAATTATACAATTTAAAATCCTAAGCCTAATTTAAAACTTTTGGTTTTGATTCGCCTAAGTTTTTGGATTGAAGCAAAATTGTTTTAAATCTTTCTGATTAAAATCGGCCCAATCAAAAAAATTAGTTTCTCGCAGGTCGTAAGTTAAAATTCCATTATTTTTGTGATTAGAAGCGGGCCTTTATTTTGTACTTTGAGAAACTTGCGAGGATCGAAAATCTGTTGCGCATTCGGTTATTGCTCTTTAAACTGATTTAAGGCGAACTGTCAGATATAACTCATTAAATGTTTCAAAAAATTAGCTCATAATTTTCTTCCAATTTCTCCTCCGAAGTCTGATTTGGATATTCTTCGCACCTTAGCGACAAAAACATATATTTCGGAGCGAAACAAATAAAACTCGTCTAATTCTTCAATTTAAAAAGACCACACAGAAGCGTCCAATAAATTACACTACAATTAGAAAAAAAAATTAACTTGTACACAATGTGTTTGAAAGTGAAATGGTATTGTGAACACAGTGCAAAGTACACAAAGCTGGAACCACACTAAGCCTTATAATACCGTCAGATCAATTTTATAGACCACTTCTCCTGTTAGGTGTTTATATTTTGCACGTTTATTAGCTCAGTTAGGTGACTATATTTTAATGCATTAATAAACCCAATCATAACATAGCCTAAACTTTTAACTTAAAAAATGTAAACACCTAAAAATCATAGATGAAGAGATCTATAAAAATTAAATGATACCAAATCTAATAATATAATCTACCTCCACACAAACTTACAAGTAGTTGTTTTTTAACTGCTCTTCTCAGTATTAAAATAAAATAAAAATCACTAATTCGTGAAATTTCACAAATACTGATTCAGCACAAAATTAATCCTATCAATTTTCCATTGATGTTTAGATACCCATCCCATCATTTTGATCTTCAACTTAGAATCTAACTCTACAAAGTTTCAAAAGTACCTAAACACTACAGACTAATAGGTTTTGAAAGCAGAAAAAGGGCGAACTATCCTATTATTCTCCCATTTTCGAACATTTTAACTAGGCTTGAATTGTATTTCTTTATCAGTTGTGACATGTAATACAAATTAAGTTCAATTATTATCTTATTAAACAGAGCTTACTTATTACAATTTAATTTCTTCGAACTTTTAATACGATATTTTGTTTGCGAGATTTCATTCTCCTAAGTATATATATCTTTTTCGAATTTCCCCCAAATTTGCATCAATTAAAATTTCCTAGAATAAATCGGTATAAAGAATCATCTAAAACGAGAAGCCTTTACACCACCAAATTCAATAGCAAGCGAAAAACGCAGAAAAATTCAGTTAAAAATACTAGGAAAAATCCGAGTGAATAAATAATTAAGCTAAAATAGACCTCACGGCAGGAATTAAAAAAAAGCTATTAAAAATAAAAATATTAAAAGCCAAATTATTTCGAGCATAGCAATAGCAAACGCTAAAATAGCAACAAAAACTAAAATAAATATTACAGTACGAAATTTAAAGCCTAAAATCGTAGAGAATGGCAATTATAAAATAGGGAAAACGAATTCTGAGGCACAATATTTGTAGAGGCAACGTCAAAACTAAAAATCAACATCGCATTGTTAATTCCCAGAGGCAAATGAAAATAGAAAAGGTTCAGAAATAAAACAGAGTCAGACTGCACTTTCACAGATGAATATCACAGGAGATCTGAGTGCTAAGATCCTAATTGGCATTACCCACGCAAATGTGGCTAATGCAAACTCTCTCCCTTCAGTAATGATGCCTGCATTCCCTGAATGCTCCAAGGTATTCAAGGAATCAGTCATAAGAAACAACACTTGACTGCAGGAGATCGTTGAACCTCTCTCGTCGTAGGATTCCGAAGAGGACGATGAAGAAGAAGCAGAAAAGGCTGAAAATGATGAGGGCTCCTCCTCTTCTGACAACGACGAGGGGCCCCTGCACCTGGACACGAGCTACGAAGATCAGGTCAAAAACCTCAAGTCTCTCTCCGAAGATGGAAAACTGTGGGCACAATGAAACCGCCAGACCAGCCCCTAAGAAGAAAAAGGAGAATAAGAGGGAGCACAGGTAAAAACAATTCACCATTTTACGGAACGCACTGAAGATACTAGAAATTAATAACAGAGGCTTGACTACGAAAAGGTCGCTTTACAGAAATGTATTCAGAGAAATTAATAGAAACATCATCTTAATATCTGAACAAGGGTTCCATACGCGTAGTGCAGAAATTCAAATCTGGAACTACGATGTTTTAAACACGAATTATTCCCACGAGTGGTTTGAGGGTGCCGCTATTGCCAATAAAAAATCTAGAAAGATCCTACTTCGCGATTGAGGTCGGACTCGATATAGGAAAGTTAGTCATTGCTACCGAATATTAACTGCCAAGGAGAGACGTGGTACCAATTCACACTCTCACTGGCCTATTTAGCAGAAGAGCCCCCACTATATTAATGTGAGATCTGAACGCCAGATGCCGATAATCTAGTTACAGGATCTCCAACGGTATAAGAAGAAGCCTGGTCATATTACTGGGAAATCTGGCGCGACTTATGCCTGTCCTATTCTGGTTAATCATTTGGAAGATATCTTCATGCACTTCTCGATTAACCAGTTCTTGCATATTCCTTGTCCGTTCTTCTATGACAACGTCAATGGAACTTATCCGAGTTTCCCGGTGCAGCTCTTCCTCCCGTCTTCCTCATCGCCAGTATATACCTGTAATTAGGTACATACATTTATTCTGCACCACTTGTAGTTTCCTCTTTTGTGTCTTCGAGACACACGATAGGGCGTAAGCGGAGTATAGCAACGTCGATCTAACAAGGGCATTATAGAGCTTTTTCTTTTTGCTTTCACGAAGATTTCTGAACACGTATAGAGTTTGGACTACAGCAGTGGCCTTGCCGATTCTTTCTTGGACATGCTTCTTTTACCGGATTGAAGTAAACCTTTTTTCCTAGTATATTGCACTCCGTGTTGTAAGGATAGCGTCTATTCCCTACATTGACATCGTAAAGTAGTCTCGGCCTATGGGGACAACTTTGACCTTCACCTGGTTCGTGCGGATCTCCCACCGGTCGTCGTAGGTCTTAAGGTTTTCAATTTCTGCTGCTGTCATAGGAGCTTGCCAAGCCGCATTCCTCCCTGGACAACTGATTATCTAGGTGATATTATCAGCGAATTGAATGGTGAGGCAAGTGGGGATTACAGCGGCTGGGGCACCATAGATGTAAATTAAGTAGAGAGTGGGGGACAGACGCCCCCCTCTGTGGGAGTCCCGCACTGAGCGGAAACTTTGGGCCGTCCGTGCACTCTAAACTAAAATAAGAGTACACCGCTCTCTCTATGACATAGTCACAGAGAGTTCTTTCTAAGTTTTCACTTAGGCCCAGTCGTAAGATACTTTACTGCATTGCTCGTCGCAACACCTTATAAAACGCTTTTGATACATCCCGAAAAACAATGTACACGTAATTTCTTTGCCGTTTTACTTGGGATAGCTTTTACTGGATGATATTAATCGCCATCTCCGTAATTTGCTTCTTCCTATACCCAAAATGATTTGGATTGAAGAAGTTCTTCTCAAGGTGAGACACCAGTCTTCGGTTGAGGATCTTCTCGAAGAGCTTCCCGCCAAATTATAGAAGTGAAATTGCTCGTCAGCTCTCCTTCAACCTTGGGTCCTTTCCGTGCCTAAACAAGAAAATCATCTAATCATTTTCATAAGCATCTAGGAAGTATCCCATGTTCTAACAGGTCTTATATATCCTTCTAAACCATTCCATGATATTGAGTGGTGCTTGGTCAAAGTTCAACTTTGTAAGCCCCGATTGTCCTCAGTTTTTTGTCGAAATGAGCGGAGAGCGCTTAGTACTTCTTCTTCGGTAATATCAGCGTCTCCGTCACGCTGTCTATTCATCTTGAAGTGAGAGTGCATCTTGTGTATTTGTTCGTTAAGATCGTCTCAGATGTTGATTTCAAACTCTAGGTCATAGTCTTCGTTTTCTTCCTCATTATACTGAAGATTTTCTCCCAATAACTTCGGAATTGCTCTTCTATTTTTCCTTCTACGTTTCGATGTTTCGATCTTCTTTTTTTAGCTCTATCTTTTTCTTCCCAATCGATTCTTTGAGATTTCTGATGTTTTTCCAAAAATCGTTGTGAGTTGCTTCGTGATTGATGCTATCGATCGCATCATCCCATCATCTCCATTGCTGTTTCAGGATCAAATGATTCAGTTCTTTGATTTCTTTACTTCGTTGCATTGAGTGAACTGATGCATTCCCGATGTTGATTTCATACAATAATTTAAGCTCACGGTATAAATCTTTTATGTATTCGGTCCATCTGTAGCGAGAGATGGTCCTTTAGTCCAATTTATGGATACAAGCCCTATCTGCGTTGATGAGATGGTTATTAAGGTCGTTGAGTGCCTCAAGTACTCGCCTTCTCGTAGGTCTCGAAAGTCGCGCGTACCGTTTCCAGTCTGCTCTTCTGTATTTCTCTCTGACTGCAGCTGGAACTCGTATAGGGCTCCTGTTGATACTGAGTAGGATCGCTATTTTTTCACTACATGGTCACCTGGACTTGTTCCATGTAGTAATTTAAAGGCAGCTGACGATTCACCAGACATATTTCTGGTTTTGTGGCACTTCCTGCTGTAACAAAGGTGCGGAAGTCGGGGCCTATTCGCTGGACAATATTTATGTCCAGCAATAGGTCCAGGCATCTTCTTATATCGTTGGGGGTGCAGTAACCGGATTCTCGGCATATGACGTTTAGATCGCCTATTAATAAAGTGGGGGCTCTTCTGCCAAATAGGCCAGTGAAAGTGTAAATTGGTACCACGTCTCTCCTTGGCGGTTGATATCCGGTAGCAATGACCAACTTTCCTATGTTGATTTCGACCTCAATCGCGAAGTAGGATTGTTCTAGATTTCTTATTTGCTTGTATTTAATCCCTTTCTTTATTAAAATAACGGCACCGTCGAACCGCTCCTGCAAAAAATTTGAGATCAATACATCGTAGTTCCAGATTTTAATTTCTGCACTACGCGTTTGGATCCTGTGTTCCGAAATTAAGATGATGTCTCCATCAATTTCTCTGAATGCATTTTCGTAAAGAGACCTTTTTGTCATCCAGCGGTTGGTATTAATTTTGAGTATCTTCAGTGCATCCCGTAACATGGTGAATTGTTGTTACCTATGCTTATTCTTATTCTTCCTTATCTTCTTAGGGGCTGATCTGGCTGTTTTGCTGTGCCCACGGTTTTCCTTCTTTGGAGGAGGACTTGGGGCTTTAGACCTGATCCTTGTAGCTAGTGAACGGGTGCAAAGGGCTTCGTTGTTATCAGAAGAGGAGGAGCCCTTCTCATTTTTATCCTTTTCTTCTTCTTTTTCATCGTCCTCTTTGGATTTCTCCGATGAGGGAGCTTCGATGATCTCCTGTAGTCTGATGTTGTTTCTTATGACTGATTCCTTGAATACCTTGGAGCATTCAGGGTCTGCAGGCATCATTACTGAAGGGAAAGAGTTTGCATTAGCCACATATGCGTGGATAATGCCAATGAGGATCTTTGCACTCAGATCTTCTGTGATATTCATATGTGAAGGTGCAGTCTTTACTTCCCCATTCATCTTGGCGGCCTTAGCGTAGGTCATATTCTTAGCATTCTTCTCTTCTTTTTCCTTCCTTTATTTTGATATCTCGGTGCTTTGGGCCGTTCAAGGTCATGGTCCTGTGTACCCCTTTACAGTAGAGACACTTCTTCTTAGTGCTCTCGCCCTTATCAAATCGATGTCCTTCTGTAGCGCATTCACTGCACCATAGTTTGCTTTTATCCGGGCAGGTTGTGGTTGTGTGTTATTCTAATTTGTAGCATGAAAAGTACATCAGAATGCTACTGAGTAGTTCTTGTTGAATTTTATCGCCTGGTATTCTCATGTTAAATAGCAATATTCCATTCTGTGATGATTTCTTGGCTATTTGAGTTATCTTAAATACGTGGATGTGTTCGCGAAATTTTATTATTTCATGACTTTGAGCCCAGGGATTACTCTTAGCAATCTCCTCCTTGAGCTCCTTGGTCGTATGCTAACCCACCCAGCTTTACACTTCGCGGCAGATCACGCTTCGGTTGGCTGCCACTTTGGGAGGGGTTTTTGCTTTGAGTCCAGTGTTCCTGAGGACCCTCGCTCCCTCTCCAGAAAGGAGCTGGTCCACATCCTTAGACTTGGCACATAAGGCGATGAACCCAGATGAGACTTCAATAAGTTCCACCAAAGCTATCTTTAATTCGAGGTAGAGGGTTTCACAGTGATTCCTTTTTCCGGGGTTCTTCATTCCAGGGATGGTACTTAGGTGAGCCTCTTAGTGACGGTCTCCATAGACTTGTACGTCCTTTTACTTAGTCCTCTTTTGAAAAAATAAGTTATGAAGTGGTAAATATGGCAGCGGTTAGTGAAGGTAACTTCGTGAATGAGTCCAAAAAATGGTCAAAAACGCCCCCGTCCATTTTCCAGTTACTTACACGCTCGGTTGATGCCATGATGATGGGTGATGGATGGATGGAAGGGATCTCGAATTGGAACCTCATGAGTCGTGAATTGTGGTTGACTTGATGCAGTAGCTGTCGAATCAACGGCCCCTAAAGTTTTGCCCTTCCTTCTCGGGTACTTGCGCCATAAGTGCATTCAACTACATAAAGACGGGTGTTACTTCCGTCTATGATGCTGGATGGGTCCCCCGTGCGATGAGGATCTCTCCTCCGTCCGGGACTCGCAGTTATGCCCCAGTTTCGAAATAATTTCTGACCTATGATTCCGCTTTGGGCTAATCCCCAAACCAGTTTTCACATAAGCCATTAATTATGTCAGTCTCACTGGCCGGCATAGTTAAGAAGATATCAATGAATGGTAGACGTTCGAGCAGGTTCCCCCGCAGAGCGATGGACAGGAGCTGTGGGGTGCTTAATCCCTCATTGAATTATGAGTCTTCGATGAAAAATAGTATTCTCTCTTTTTGAAGGTGAACCGAAATTAACCGAAAGACTTCCAGAATAGGCTCTTTTCTACGTAGGCGGTGCTCAAAGTCAGTTAATAAGCAAGTAAAAATGCTTTATCCGTAGGTAGTCAGCAGAGCGTATGAGTCCAATATTCGGCCGTCAAGCATAAAAAATGAAATAAAATCCTTATCCAATTTCAGCACCTCTTATGTTTGTTTGTGTTTGAATTTGAACTGTTCCTAAAAATCTATTTGATGCTGATTGGTCATTTTTTGCAGCACGTATTTGTAAAACATAAAATTTCTTTTTTAGCTGAATTAATGAATTAAACATAAGATTAAATTCTCTCATTGTTGGATACCTGCACCTGCATAGGAAAAGGAGAAAAGCTGCACAGTGAACCCCGCTACTGTTAGCCAGCGGATTTATCATTACGGATAGTGAGTGAAGAAGTCTTTTTACTCCAAAGCCCTACAACTGAGTCTAAAGAAAATCTAAATTACGCGAGCTTCCAAGCCTACGTCCATGGACAACCAGCGCAAGCTTTGGAACGCTTTTTTTTTTTTCGTTTTTTTTTAACACTTCCTCACATCCTGGGTTCAGATAACTTTTCTGCCAATTAAGGTCTGTAGAAACAGCCTTTTCCTGACGTGTCTGGACTCCGAAAGGTTTACTGCAGGGAAAGCGAAGAAGGGGACCCCAGGCTGGGGTGAAGAGGTCAAGAAAGGTAGGTGGACCCTGTAAGACAAAAGCATAGGTAGGGTACATAAAGGAGAACTCGAGAATAGTAATAGGACAACGCCCCGCGATAATGGGCTATTAGGATCGCAAACGAAACCGCCGCCTTGGGTCCGTCATTGACGACCCCAATGGCGATAATCGCATACCCTTCAGGGTGAAAGAACGCTTTCAGAAAGCGGTGAGGGAAAAGTTTTCGAAGTCGCCTTCTCGATTCTTGGGATTGATCTTTGCCCAGTGAAGGGAGAAGCGTATGGTTACCTAGCCATATGCGACACGAGCCAGGACATAGGTTGTATTCTGAGCACAAAATCTAGAAGTGAATTTGAAAAGATGGGCCTCGTTCCTAAAGTGCTCCCTCAAGTTGCTGCGCAGAGATAGGTCGTCTGTCGACGCATTGATGCGTACATTAGCTCACACTCTGCCTAAAAATGCAACATGAAATAGAGTACAAGGAAAATTGGGCTAAGATAGATGAAGTGTATAAATTCAAGAATCGGGAAAGAGAGAAATAAAGTCATGTATTCAAAGTGACATTTCAAAGAATTGAAATGGAAAACAAAGCTAAGGAAAATGGAATGATCATGTTTGACTCCAAAGTTTCAGCGTCCTGCATTGAACGAGAGGTGTTTATCCCACTACAAGTGTGCTTCACCTTTTATGCCCTAGGAAACAACTACACAAAAGAATGCTCTTTCGATGGTAAGGTGTGCTCTGAATGCGTGGTACATATCATACGTGGAAAGAGTGTAGAAACCCGCAAAAGAAATGTATAAATTGCACCAACCTGCAACGAACCCAATCCATTACATGTCAGCTTAAAAAGCCCTTATTGGATAAAAATAAGAAACAGATAATAGAGGATAGGCACGACGTATGCATAGGCGGCAAAAGCACCCAACGAGAAAATAGATTGCTCAACATAGACCTGGAAATGCCACCATATTTGGTGAAAACAAGATGCTATTTAGTTTATACAGCGTCAACACTTATTTGTATGAGGAATTAACTGCCTAAATAGAGCTTTATAGTCAATTTCTTGTTCTTTGTTGTAAATGATTTTTTTTCTTAAAATTGAATTGTTTGATCTAGACTGTTTGAACTTACGAGGCAAGAGCGAATGCTCACACCGTTGGAAAGTGATCCCTTAGGAGAGAGGCTTTAAGGTGAGCTCTCATCTTCCCTCCCCTCACCCACAGGGAATAATCGACGTAGATATAGTTCGATCTCGAGAAATTTAAGAAAAGATTCGGAGTAACAATCAGGAGAAGAAGACGATTCCCGGAGACAAACCGGGAATCAAGAAGACAGTGGAACCGAGCGGGATTTTCTTCCCGAGGCTGTTCCTTTGGTCAAATAGAAGAGTAGACCAGCAGTATCGAGTACCACTCTCATATCACTCTCGTTTAGAGAAACCCCCTATCTCAGTATTCTCAATAAAAACCGAGATATCCCTCACCTTTGAGGAATACCAGTGTAAAGTTCTGCTCGAGAATAGAATCACCTCTTGTTCAAGTCTTATCATCGAGAAGCCCGCAAGTAAAACCCAGGGATTGGAATAACCGCACATACACAATGCTCTTGCTTATATCTTCCATCAAGAAGCATCGCCACGCGTTCCTCACTTACCTCGGGATAAGCATCAGATGTTCTTCCCGAATAGCCTCAACCAGCGTCTCCTTCGCTCAGAGTGACGGACAGCTGTTTTTACGACTCAGCCTCACGTCCGCGAAAAGGTTCCCGTACAACTCGTTTCGAATCCTCGCATTAAATAGGTTCTCGTTCAAGGTCAACCAACGCCAGACTTCCTCTTAGTTAAAGGTAAAAGGAATCCAAAACTTATTCATGTTCGTTAGTTACCATTCCATACTAAAGGTAATTTTTGAATCAACGATCACGTAGTACTCATTAGTAGTATTATTTTTTATTTCTATTCTCTTATTATAGCCTTAGTATATTTAAAGTTTTAATATTTCATTTTTTTTGTGTATTTAAAAGTATATATTTTTGCCCTAGCTGTTTAATTAAATACTCAAAACGCTGCAAATGGCAATAGATATATAATATTATGAATCCTCTCTGGTTAAAGAATCACAAGTAATAATAAAGCACTCTTAGAGAAAAGTGAAACGGAGTTATTCATGTACGGAACAAAGGTACATACATATTCGGCCGTATACGACGACAATGCACACTTTGCCAACATTATAAATCCAAGAAACTATGCAACGGAAATTAATAAGATGCTAGTTCACAACGGACTTAAACCGATATGTTCCCGGACAATCCTCCTTCGGGGATCTGTTCCAGGCCCAAATCAAAGCTATGAATGAAACTATGACAAGATCTTGCTTCACGTCTAGAGACCCCTGCATGAATAAACCAAGAATGTCGGTATCTAGTGACTCATAAACAGAACCACGCCTCACGCCTGGAGATGGGGGTCACCAATATAGGCACGCAAACAGGAAGTAAAGAAGAAACTGACTCAATGGATAGTGCTGTTCCCCCTCAAACCTGTAAAACAACGGAAAAACTAGGTATGAGGATTTACGGTTCACCATTTGCACCAATACCGAATATTTCAAAATCAACTCGCATCATATCAGGAATCATTAAGGAAAAATACATATACGACTATGTAAAACAAGTTTTAATTGAGAACTCACAGGATTCTTGCTTTAACCTCACACATGTGATATTTAAAATGAAAAGAAGCGGGAGGATAAGATCCCCAGCCAGAAAAAGCGGATCGAAACAGAAACAGTTGCATAAGAGCTAATTATGGATAATCAAATAAGATATATTAGAAAATTAAAAATCTTCTCCCTTAATTTCAACGGTTGGACAAATAAGAAAAGGATTTATAGCGAAATTATAACAAACCTGGACCTAGATATCATCCTCATTTCTGACCACGGCGTTGACATGAGGTCAGATTACGTTAGAATATACAATTATGAAGTACTAATGGCAAATCACTCTAACGAAAGATTTGATGGTGTTGCAATGCAATCAGGAGAGGCATAAGATTCCAAGAAATTGCAGGACTAGATGAGTCTTACCTGGCGATAAAATTCTAGATGACCTATGATGACGTTGTGGTGGCCGTCGGTTATCAACCTTCAAGACGCTCATATTTGCCAATTCTTAGATTTATCCGTTTATTCTGCAGAAACGCCTCTACAATCTTAATCGGAGACCTCAATGCCTGTTGCAGAGAGGATGGTTACACGACGGCATTTAATGGAGCGGGAAACTCACTGAGCATCCTAATTAATAGGAACATAGTGTAGAGGGAGGGTCCAGGTTTTGCAACCTTTTCAACCGAAAGGTTTTCGACCACGCCTGATATTATACTAACTATCGCAAATTTTTCCCTTAAACAGGTAACGATCCAAGGCCCTTATATACCATTTGACCATATTAGTCTGATGACAACGCTATAAACCTCTCCGATACAGATCGAAATACCCAAACGAAGGTGCTTGAATAGAGCTGATTGGGACGCATATTAAAACATCTTAGCACCATAAAAGAAAATCGACTGGAAGGAGCCTCACTTGCGGAGATTGATTAATAACTTTGCAATGCAGTGGAGAAAATCAAAGAGGCTGACTGTCTAGCTATCCCGTGAACAAGGTTTAAAACTCTCTTGGCCCCAAGGTGGGATAGAAATATCACCGAGAGGATGGATAGCACGGAAGTCCTTATCAACGATATAAACTTGTAGGGAAACACAGCCCAATGGTATAGAGAACTGCGCAAATTGAGATACACCATCAAACTTCTCATTATGGAAAAGACTAAGCAGACTTGAGACAACATAATTAGCAATATTGATACAGAAGGTGACACGAGAAAATTTTGGAATCAACTTCAGAGATTGAGAAGAAATCCACCAAGGGATGAAATAAGATTATTAGGCAACAGAGATGAAATTACCAGAGTTAGAGATAGAGAGCCTATTTCAAAAATTGCTGGATAAATAGATTTCGTATAAGCTAAGCCAAAAATGCAGTATTTGCTGGAGATTACGAAGAGGAAGTAGCAACAAGGTTGAGATAACTGGGTATTGAGTTCACACCACAAAATTTGGTTAAAAGAACACGCTGTGCTCGTGAGAAAGGAATGCCATTCACTCAAGATTACAGAAACCGCACTGAAATGCTCTAAACAGAAGGCACAGGAAATGACAGGAATAACGAAATAACATCTTTATAAACGCACCCCTAAATGTTAATCAAGCTACTTTAAATATCTCCAATGCATGCAAAAATGTTGGCCACTTCCAAGAGTTATTTAAGAAAGACAAAATTATATTTTTGATAAAGCCTAGAAAACCAGAGAAAGTAATCAGTAGCTACAGGTCAATCTCCCTGTTGGAGTTTATAGGATGACTTTTTGAAAAATTCTTTAAGACCTATGTAACAGCCAACATCACCGTTTTCGTAGGAAACTCATCACGGAAACCGCCTTGACCCTCATAACTGAGAAGATTGCTATTGCTATGGCCAAAGAACATAGAGTAGACATAGTGTTAAGAGACATGGCCTCGGCATTTTACAAGGTGTGGCTACCAGGCCTGAAAAGAAAGATCTACTAACTAGGCATTTAGGATGGCATGACGAGGATTTTATGCAATTTGATTGAAAAAAGGAAAGGCCATGATTAGCATAAACGGTATCGAAGGAGAATTCTTCGAACTGGAAGCGGGGGGGCCACAGGGAAGGATATTTGAGCCCCACACTATATGCAATATATACCAGCGACCTCCCTCACCCTAACTACGATTTTTCTCAATATATACAATTGGCTGACGACATCACCCAAATCGTGACGAGTAACTATCGTAACGCGAGATATATAGCCAATAGAACAGGAGGAAAAATCGCAAATATAAACACCTAAGAAAAAAGAAACAGAATAAAGACAAACAGCGACAAGTTTAAGATAATTCCGATTGGACGCATTTGAACAGTGGAACTAGTGGTGTAGCGTGAATATTACCATTACTCTATGTACACCAGGCAAAGTATTCGACGTAAAGATGACAACTAGAGGATATACAACACACCTCAAAGAGAACCTCGCTGCAGCCAGAAAGGCGCTTGGATCTCTATTCCGTTTTGGACTACTGTCACCGTCCAACAAGATAAAATTATACTTACTCTTCTTGAGACCAGTGCTGCTGTATCCCGTTATTCTCACGTACATCTTAAGCAATACAGCGCTGATGAAAGCACAGAGAGTACAAAACATGGCACTGAGGTTTATCTCCAACGTGGCTTTTTTGGACTGTCTTCCCTTAACATTGCTACACGCAATAAAAGAAATAGATGCAATCAACGTCACTCTTCATAAGCGAGCAATCGTCATATTGTAAAATATTGACCAAAATATGCCGGAAGAAATAATAGATTAATTGAGACGACCGACAAGCGTTTGAACGCAGCCAGTTGAAGACGCAAAGATAAATTATACCCATATATACCTTAAAAAAACCCCCTCCCCCACACGAAATTGACAGATTAAAATAAGATAACTACAATATAATAAAAAATTCCGAAGTGGAGAAAATTAAATAATCAATTAAATTAATATAAAAAAGAACCGAAGTGGACACATTAATTAAAATTTATTAAAGCATTAAAACATAAAGAAAGAATCCAAAGAAGGAAAAGTGCATTAGCGAGTTATCCAACAATTTCACAACTGCTACATTTTTTATGCCAAGTAGGAATGAATTTACCTACATACGAGTAGGTTTCCATGTGATCGAATGTTTCGATGGCATCTATTGCTAAATGAACCTTATATAATCACGGCAATATACGCTTTCCTTGTAGCGCCCACCTGGTGACTCCCACACAAAAAGCACACATCAGTAGTATTTTTTACCTACTATTAGGCTACATTAAAAACCAAAACACAAAAAAACAAAGTAATATAAAAAACATCAAACAAAAACAAAACAAAACAAGAATCAAACAACTACAATAAAAGGGTTTTGCTTTCATGTTATCGATATTATATAAAAAATGTAATAATAGAAATTCTGAGATTGAATAATTTAGAACTTATTTAACAAATCCAATGAGACTTTAGAATTCACTTTTCGAACTTTGGCAACGATTGCAAAAACGAACTTTCTCTAAAGGAAGAGAATAAACGAATGGCACAAATGAACATACACACATTTTTTAATTTAACTTTACTGGAAACTAACTCGTGAGGCAACTTTTTGACATCTTCATTATTCGCTTTTTCTCTTATCAACTTTCCATTCACTCAACCTAATTCCTCGGATTGATGCTCTTCTACTCCTCGGATTGTCTGCTCTTCTACTTTCCGCTTTTAATAATTAATTTCTTCTTATCTTTCCGGAAACTGGATCAGAAAATTTGGATCAGTTTTACATATAAGATTAAAGGATTTATGTAAGGTTTTAGTAAATACCAGGGAATTTAACAAAGGCTCTTGATATTCTTTACACAAAAAGAAGTCCAAATTTATTTATTTGGTGTTTCTATTTCGTTGATGGAAAGACAAATTTCTCAGAAGGACCACAGGATCTTTGATATAGAGCACAAAAGAGAAAAATGTAAATATTAGCCCCGGTTTGTTTTCTTTAGATCCAATCCTATATTTCCTCCTCAAATCAAACTTATCAGAGGAGATCAAAAATCGGACTATGTGATTTTATAGGGTGCAAGAATAAAATCCACTGTCAATTATTTTCCTTCCTATTTTTTAGAAATTCATTCGTTGGTTTGGTTTGTTTTTTTCCTCATATTTCTAATCTAAATAATTAATCTCAAATTTAATATTCATGTTTTACAATTTTGTTACATGTGTTAACTTTTTATGTATACATTTAACTCTGTTATTTGTATTCTTTCTCTAGCACTGATGATGGGATTAGTTATAATCCTGAAACGTTGGAAATAAATGTTACGAAGCATCTACGGCTCTGTCCTGGTTATCCTGTTTATATATCTATATATATATATATATATATATATATATATATATATATATATATATATATAAGAAGGTGAATCAATATGTTTTTATTTACTTTCCCAAATTTGCCATAAAGCAGTGTAAGTGAGTGAGGAAGACCTTAACACTCCTCAGGATATCAACATTGTTTACGAGGTCGAATGGAAGAGTTACCCGAAGATACTTAACTTGGTCCACCATCTTCATCCTAAATTTATTTATAGCAAGGTTAACGTTGTTTATATATGCTCTAAAATTATACGAGAACACCATTAATGAGGACTTATGTTCATTAATGGTCCTGCCTTCCTCCTCCAACGACAGCACAGCTATATTTATTAGAGCTTGAAGAGCCTGAGAAGAAGGAACAAGCGGAACAATATCATCAGCATTGGCAATAATGTTTTAATGGTAGATCCCAAGTTGAGAGGAAAGAAACGAGGATCTGACTGTTTCTAGCACACAATTGATATACAACTGAATAAGAGAGGGAAGATTACCCTCCCCCCCCCTCACTGTCTAACTGCATTTTTCAACTTTCCAGAGTGACGTTTTGCTTTTAGCAAAGGAAACGCTAACTGACTGATTCATTAGCATATTCTTAATGATATTAATTAGGCACAAAGGAACTTGCTTTGTACTAATTTCTCAAACAGCACCCAATAATTTACGCGGCTAAAAGCTTTACTTCTATCTAAAACCAGTCGTATTGTTTGGAACCATTCTAGTTATAGTGATAGATTATCTCTTTCTAGGACATAAAGGTTGTGGAAGTAGAGATATCTTTTCTAAAGCAAAATTGGTGGCTATCGATTTTAATATGGTTATTTAATTCGGGCAAAATACAATATTCAAATACTTTCAGTAAATTTGAGGAAATCATTATTTGGCGAAAATTGGAAGAGCAATTAAGGTGAGCTAATTTTTCTTCACAACGGAGTAACTTTCCCTTTTGTCATTTCCCAATGAAGATGAGAATGAAATAGCATACAAGAAAATATTTTGCTAATAAAACAATATAAGATATCAGACCCATATGTCAAATGAATAGTATGAACATGTCAATACCCAATCCTAGTTTTAGAGACAAACTGCATTTGAAATCTTTACCTGATTAATTTTTCTAATATTTGTAAATTTTTTACAGAGCTCTCTGAATTTTTCGTAAAAATAACAAGGTTTGTTCTGGCAGTTACTGTTGTCAAATGATAATTTGATTTTATTGCTGAAATCTTTAGCAATGCGATCATTACTGTATTCGCCGTCAATTATGAATAGATATTATATCATCTATGTGTTTGATTCTTTTGTAATCAATGAAACCTAAAAAAGTAAAATATTTCCGTTGTGCTGAATTTAAAATTGACCACAAAGTGGATTTTATTTTTTGACTTTGGTGTTCAAATCCGATGTGCATTTTTTCTCCTGGTAACGGAAGAAGAGAGAACAGTTTCCTAAGGCTTCACTCAATTTCATTAAATTGAGGATCCCCCCCCCCCCTTCTCATCGCCTCCCTACCGCCAAAAATTCAGTTCAAAATTTTGGTAAAAAAAAAAAAATCTGCTTTATGTCGAAGTTTCCTTCGGCTGAGAATTTTTGATGTCCTCTATTTGGCTCGGCTTCAATTTCCGCAAAGTCTTCCTTTGACCTCTTTCGGAGATGACACGTTCGCTCTTTCGATTTTTGACCGATTTCGGATACGGCATCGCCCACAAACACATCCGGTTGATGTCTTTAAACAAATAATGGCCAGCTTTGGTTTAAATTGAAAGAGAGAGGCAATTCTATTTTTGCAAGCTAATTATATCTCGTGTAAAGAGTATGTTAGAAAAAATGCGAGAGCAAAAGAATAGAGCGATATTGGGAGGAAGAGGCAACGCCATATATTGTAGGCAATAGGAATAAAATGCGAGCAGGCTTATTATATAAGCGGGCTTCAAATGGACACGGGTCAAAAGATATGTCCTCAAAGATACATGAAAAGTGGCCCTGTTTACGGATATCCTACAGCAGCAAGGCTTCCCATAAAGAAAACCACAGAGCAAAAAAGAGACACAGAAAAGAATAGCAGTACCCCTTCCCCTTACCAACCCATATTTACCTTTTACCTTTGGTCGCCGAACTCTGCAAAAGAGATTTAGCGATAATTATTTTTCGTGCGAGCTTAGAAAACTGAAGCTTCTGTTGTTATTACTATTCGAAATGGTGCTAATATATATAATTTATCCCTCCAGATACGTCTGGTTGCAATTTCACGTCCATTAATTTCTTATTTGCTCTAAGCAGATTATTTAAAATCTAAATTCCTTAAGCCACCCTTTTTTATGGAATTCCACGAATTCTTACAAAACGAGGCTGGGAGTATCCGTTGGAATTTTTTGCCTTGTGCGAGAGCGAAAGTACCGCAATAACGTCTGTGATTTGTATCCTCAATTTTTGGTACCAACAATAGTAAAGAATAGATGCGCCTCTATTTAGATAAATCAGTGATTTCCCAAAGACAACGGCATCCTCGCCTAGAATTTATCTTCTCAGTCACTCCATCTTTGGCATTTTTCAATAAAATTATTTTTACTAGACCACAATATGAATATTGCATCCTAGCCCTCTTGAATTAAAGAATTTACGAGACCTTTGGATCACGAGGACAAGTCAGACTGGTTTGGTAGGAAACTTTAAGTAACCAGGTTTCATAGACTTAATCCGAGGCTTAGTGTGGATGAAAAATTTAATGACGAGAATTCCTTTTAGTCGACTTTTGTACTTGAAAAATAATATATACCTAAGTTACTGTCAATGATTTATAAAGCGAAGACATGGCGTTTATCCATTGGCAAAATAAAAATGGCTATAATTATTCTAAACTAATACTCATCTTTTTTTTTATTTGAAATGAATATTCTAAGAGCATGGTTCTTTCTTTTTCTCTCTTCAGACGGTTCTAACGCGCTATTCGGATCCCAGCTATGTACAATACCTTTGTAATATAGAAGAAATTAATAAAAACTACATTCTCTTAAAAATGCTCCTTTAATTTTCGATTCTTCTTCCAATATTTGCTAAAATATCCTAACTTTAGTACGTTTCCGATACATAAAATTATGAGCCGTATCTTCCATAAGTTTTCTAACGATTTTAAATTAGGGTTCTACACAGACCAGTTCATCCCATCGATGCTTTCAACATCCAAGAACTGCTTTATTGCACTTGCCTTGTGGCATGTGCATTGTCCTTGCAAGAAAAGAGGCTTACGTGCTCCTGATATTCGGAAAGAGAGAGGATCACATGTTCAGGAAGCAGATCCTGGTGTAGTCCAGCGTTTACTTTGTCGCTTAAGCGGACGAGAAAACAGAGTGCAGCGCTTAATAACGTGTGCCCCACCATAAGGCTGCCACTTCCAAAATGAAGTCTTTTTCGTTCATATGGGATTCAATCTTTCCCATGGACCAAGCCCTACACGCTGCTGCCCATCAAATTAGAAGAAATTAAATTTACTTTCGTCGCTGAAAAACCTTCACATTTTTCAGGACTCAATAGGACATGCTCACTAACGAGAGCCAACCTTGCCGCTTTGTTCCTTTTATTTAGTATGAGTAGTTTCTTAGTAAGGACGTGGCATAAGCTCATTCACAGTTATCTTCTTCGTAATGACGTGAAATTCAGGTTGATGTCTCAAATTGGTCGTTAATCAACATATGTTGTATTCTGCGAGCCTTCTTGTGACTGTTTTTTCAAGGGTAACCCTTTATTTCCCTAGACTCGAAAGACAGGTGTCCTCATGGAGCCTAATTAGGCGTGAAATCACACTTTTTGACCAATTACAATTCTTCAAAATGTCAAACTGTATCATTCTTCCACTTTGCCACTGGAAGACTTGCTTTCTGAAGGATTTGTCTAACTTAACTCATCTCGCTAAACTAATAAATGTGGTAACAGTAGCATTCTACAATACACGTGAAACAGTGTTGCCATTCAAATTTTACGAGTTTCTTCGTGTAAACTAAGTCTCAGGTTATCGTTCTCTAGTTTTGAACTCATTCAATCTTCAAATGCACATTAATTTTCTCATAACGTTTTTTATCTGATCTCATCTGAAATACATGTTGGACGCTATCATGCGCAAATTTCAAATTATCTATACAATTTGGATGCAAATTAAACTAGTATTTTTAATAAAATCTAACGTTTGGTATTTTGTGGTCTATTTGGGACGGTATTGTGATCGTGATGATGTTTTTTTTTATTTCAGTTCTTGAGGCACATGAAGATACGAATCTTCCACATATTCTATCTTCCCCTCACTACACCACTTCTGAATAAAGCTTTCCAGAGATTTATGGAAGACTGAAAGGCCTTGTTTTTTCTAATAAGAAGGGGGTCCGAACCTCTTCGATGATAGGGGGAGAACAACTTAAAGTTTCCGTGCGTTGCATACACCCTGTCTCTCCTTACTTGCTCCAAAGTGCCTTCAAGTTGAGATACCCCCATCTCCGACTACAATTTCCGTCTACAGAGAGGCTGCCACGCCGCCATATGGTAACCTCCGGCATTCCGACCTTTCTGAAGCATTTAGCCATTGTATCCTCCAGTCGGGGGGGGAGACAAAGATGAACCTTAGAGATGGGGCCATGACGGGGTTCTGACAAAAAATAAAGCTTTCTCAAATGGGGAGTGTTGGGAGATTTTGCATGGAATATAATAAAGAACAGGTGGTTTATTATATTCCATGCAAAAATTGGAATCAAGTATATATTGGCGAAAGCATATATCAGTAGTATTTTTGACCTACTATTAGGCTACATTAAAAACCAAAACACGAAAAAATAAAGTAATATAGAAAACATTAAAAAAACAAAAACAAAAGAAGAATCAAACAACTACAATAAAAGAGTTTTGCTTTGTGTTATCGATATTATATAAAAAATGTAATAATAGAACTTCTGAGATTAAATTATTTTGAACTTATTTAACAAATCTAATGAGACTTTAGACTTCACTTTATCGAACTTTGGTAACGACTCCAAAAACGGACTTTCTCTAAAGGAAGAAAATAAATGAATGGCACAGATGTACACACAAATTTTTTAATTTAACTTTTATGGAAACTAACGAGTGAGGCAACTTTTTTGACATCTTCATTATTTGCTTTTTCTCTTATCAACTTTCCATTCACTAAACCTAATTCCTCGGATTGTCTGCTCTTCTACTTTCCGCTTTTAATAATTAATTTCTTCTTCTCTTTCCGGAAACTGGAATCTCTTCAAATTATGAGATATTGGCTCCAATTTTCGATCAGATTTGCCAGAAACTTTGGATCAGTTTGACATAAGATTAAAGAATTTATGGCAGGTTTTAGTAAATACCAGGAAATTTAAGGAAGGTTTTTAATATTCCTTACACAAAAATAATTCCAAATTTATTTATTTGGTGTTTCTATTTCGTTGATGGAAAGACAAATTCCTCAGAAGGACTACAGGATCTTTGATATAGAGCACAAAAGAGAAAAATGTAAATATTAGCCCCGGTTTGTTTTCTTTAGATCCAGTCCTATATTTCTTCCTCAAATCAAACTTATCAGAGGAGATAAAAAATCTGACTATGTGATTTTATAGGGTGCAAGAATAAAATCGACTGTCAATTATTTTCCTTCCTATTTTTTAGGAATTCTCTCGTTGGTTTTGTTTGTCTTTTACCTTCATATTTCTAATGTAACTAATTAATCTCATTTAATATTCATGTTTTACAATTTTATTACCTGTGTTAACTTTTTATGTATATTTTTAACTCTGTATTTTGTATTTTTTCTCTAGCACTGATGATGGGATTATTTATAATCCTGAAACGTTTGAAATAAATGTTACGAAGCATCTACGGCTCTGTCCTGGTTATCCTGTTCATATATCTATATATATATATATATATATATATATATATATATCTATATATATATATATATATATATATATATATATATATATATATATATATATATATATATGAAGGTGAATCAATATGTTTTGATTTACTTTCACAAATTTGCCATAAGGCAGTGTAAGTGAGAGAGGAAGACCTTAACACTCCTCAGGATATCAACATTGTTTACGAGGTCGAATGGAAGAGTTACCCGAAGATACTTAACTTGGTCCACCATCTTCATCCTAAATTTATTTATAGCAAGGTTAACGTTGTTTATATATGTTCTAAAATTATACGAGAACACCATTAATGAGGACTTATGTTCATTAATGGTACAGCCTTTCTCCTCCAACGACAGCACCGTTATATTTTTTAGAACTTCAACAGCCTGAGAAGAAGGAACAAGCAGGACAATATCATTAGCATTGGCAATGATGTTTTAATGGTAGATCCCAAGTTGAGAGGAAAGAAACGAGGATCTGACTGTTTCTAGCACACAATTGATATACAGACTGAATAAGAGAGGGAAGATTACCCTCTCCCCCCCTCACTGTCTAACTGCATTTTTCAACTTTCCAGGGTGACGTTTTGCTTTTGGCAAAGGAAACGCTAACTGACTGATTCATTAGCATATTCTTAATGATATTAATTAGGCACAAAGGAACTTGCTTTGTACTAATTTCTTAAACAGCACCCAATAATTTACGCGGTTAAAAGCTTTACTTCTATCTAAAACCAGTCGTATTGTTTGGAACCATTCTAGTTATAGTGATAGATTATCTCTTTCAAGGACATAAAGGTTGTGGAAGTAGAGATATCTTTTCTAAAGCAAAATTGGTGGCTATCGATTTTAATATGGTTATTTAATTCGGGAAAAATACAATATTCAAATACTTTCAGTAAATTTGAGGAAATCATTATTGGGCGAAAATTGGAAGAGCAATTAAGGTGAGCTAATTTTTCTTCACAACGGAGTAACTTTCCCTTTTGTCATTTCCCAATGAAGATGAGAATGGAATAGCATACAAGAAAATATTCTGCTAATAAAACAATATAAGATATCAGAGCCATATTTCAAATGAATAGTATGATCATTGTCATTACCCAATCCTAGTTTTAGAGAGTGAACTGCATTTGAGACCTTTACCTGATTAATTTTTCTATTATTCGTAAATTTTTTACAGAGCTTTCTGAATTTTCCGTCAAAATAACAAGGTTTGTTCTGGCAGTTACTGTTGTCAAATGATAATTTGATTTTATTGCTGAAATTTTTAGCAATGCGATCATGACTGTATTCGCCGTCAATTATGAATAGATATTATATCATATATGTGTTTGATTCCTTTGTAATCAATGAAACCGAAAAAGTAAAATATTTCCGTTGTGCTGAATTTGAAATTGACCTCAAAGTGGATTTTATTTTTTGACTTTGGTGTCCAAATCCGATGTTCATTTTTTTCTCCTGGAATGGAAGAAGAGAGACCAGTTTCCTGACGCTTCACTCAATTCCATTAACTTGCGGAACCCTCCCCCCCCCCTCCTCATCGCCTCCCTACCGCCAAAAGTTGAGTTCGAACTTTTATTAACAAAAAAAAAAATCTGCTTTATTTTGAAGTTTCCTTCGGCTGAGAATTTTTGATGTCCTCTATTTGGCTCGGCTTCAATTTCCGCCAAGTCTTCCTTTGACCTCTTTCGCTCTTCCGATTTTTGACCGATTTTGGATACGGCATCGTCAACAAACACATCCGGTTGATGTCTTTAAAAAAAATAATGGCCAGCTTTGATTTAAATTGAAAGAGAGGGGCAATTCTATTTTTGCAAGCTAATTATATATCATGTAAAGAGTAGGTGAGGGAAAATGCGAGAGCAAAAGAATAAAGCGATATTGGGAGGAAGAGGCAACACCATATATTGTAGGAAATAGGAATAAAATGCGAGCAGGCTTAATATATAAGCGGGCTTCAAATAGACACTGGTCAAAAGATATGTCCTAAAAGATATATTAAAAGTGGCCCTCTTTACGGATATTCTACAGCAGCAAGGCTTCCCATAAAGAAAACCTCAGAACAAAAAAGAGACACAGGAAAGAATAGCAGTACCCCTTTCCCTCACCAACCCATATTTACCCTTTACCTTTGGTCGCCGAACTATGCAAAAGAGATTTAGCGATAATTATTTTTCGTGCGAGCTTAGAAAACTGAAGCTTCTGTTGTTATTATTATTCAAAATGGTGCTAATATATTTAATTTATCCCTCCAGATACGTCTGGGTTGCAATTTTACGTCCATTTATTTCTTATTTGCTGTAAGCAGATTCTTTACAATCTAAATTCCTTAAGCCACCCTTTTTTATGGAATTCCACGAATTCTTACAAAACGAGGCTGGAAGTATCCGTTAAAATTTATTGCTTTGTGCGAGAGCGAAAGTACCGCAATAACGTCTGTGATTTGTATCCTAAAGTTTTGGTGCCAACAATACTAAAGAATAGATGCGCCTCTATTTAGATAAATCAGTGATTTTCCCAAGACATTCGTACAACGGCATCCTCGCCTAGAATTTATCTTCTCAGTCACTCCATCTTTGGCATTTTTCAATAAAATTATTTTTACTAGACCACAATATGAATATTGCATCCTAGCCCTCTCGAATTAAAGAATTTACGAGACCTTTTGATCACGAGGACAAGTCAGACTGGTTTGGTAGGAAACTTTAGGTAACCAGCTTTCACAGACTTAATCCGAGGCTTAGCGTGGATGGAAAATTTAATGACGAGAATTCCCTTTAGTCGACTTTTGTACTTGAAAAATAATATATACCTAAGTTGCTGTCGATGATTTATAAAGTGAAGACATGGCGTTTATTCATTGGCAAAATAAAAATGGCTATAATTATTATAAACTAATACTCATCATTTTTTTTATTTAAAATGAATATTCTAAGAGCATGGTTCTTTCTTCTTCTCTCTCCAGAGAGTTCTTACGCGCTATTCGGATCTCAGCTATGTACAATACCTTTGTAATATAGAAGAAATTAATAAAAACTACATTCTCTTAAAAATGCTCCTTTAATTTTCGATTCTTCTTCCAATATTTGCTAAAATATCTTAACTTTAGTACGTTTCCGATACATAAAATTATGAGCCGTATCTTCCATAAGTTTTCTAACGATTTTAAATTAGGGTTCTACACAGACCAGTTCATCTCATCGATACTTTCAACATCCAAGAACTGCTTTATTGCCCTTGCCTTGTGGCATGTGCATTGTCCTTGCAGGAAAAGAGGCTTACGTGCTCCTGATATTCGGAGAAAGAGAGGATCACATGTTCAGGTAGCAGATCCTGGTGTACTCCAGTGTTTACTTTGTCGCGTAAGCGGATGAGAAAACAGAGTGCAGTGCTTAATAACGTGCGCCCCACCATAAGGCTGCCACTTCCAAAATGAAGTCTTTTTCGTTCATATGAGATTCAATCTTTCCCATGGACCAAGCCCTACACGCTGCTGCCCATCAAATTAGAAGAAATTAAATTTACTTTCGTCGCTGAAAAACATTTACATTTTTCAGGACTCAATGAGACATGCTCACTAACGAGAGCCAACCTTGCCGCTTTGTTCCTTTTATTTAGTATGAGTAGTTTCTTAGTAGGGACGTGGCATAAGCTCATTCACAGTTATCTTCCCCGTAACGACGTGAAATTCAGGTTGATGTCTCAAATTGGTCGTTAATCAACATATGTTGTATTTTGCGAGCCTCCTTGTGACTGTTTTTTCAAGGGTAACCCTTTATTTCCCTAGACTCGAAAGACAGGTGTCCTCATGGAGCCTAATTAGGCGTGAAATCACACTTTTTGACCAATTACAATTCTTCAAAATGTCAAACTGTATCATTCTTCCACTTTGCCACTGGAAGACTTCCTTTCTGGAGGATTTGTCTACATTAACTCGTCTCGCCAACCTAATGAATGTGCTAACAGTAGCATTCTACAATACACGTGAAACAGTGTTGCCATACAAATGTTACGAGTTCTTTCGTGTAAACTAAGTCTTAGGTTATCTTTCTATAGTTTTGAACTCATTCAATCTTCAAATGCACATTAATTTCCTCATAACGCTTTTTATCTGATCTTCTCTGAAGTATATGTTGGACGCTATCAGAGGAAAATTTCAAATAATCTATACAATTTGGATGCAAATTAAACTAATATTTTCAATAAAATCTAACGTTTGGTATTTTGTGGTCTATTTGGGACGGTATTGTGATCGTGACGATGTTTTTTTTTTTATTACAGTTCTTGAGGCACATGAAGATACGAATCTTCCACATATTTTATCTTCTCCTCACTACACCACTTCTGAATAAAGCTTTCCAGAGATTTATGGAAGACTGAAAGGCTCTGTTTTTTTCTAATAAGAAAGGGGGCCAAACCTCTTCGATGATAGGGGGGGAACAACTTAAAGTTTTCGTGCGTTGCTTACAGCCTGTCTCTCCTTACTTACTCCCAAGTGCCTTCAAGTTGAGATACCCCAACCCCGACTACAATTTCCGCCAACAGAGAGGCTGCCACGCCGCCATATGGTAACCTCCGGCATTCCGACCTTTCTGGAGCATTTAGCCATTGTAACCTCCAGTCCGGGGGGGAGACAAAGATGAACCTTAGAGATGGTGCCATGAGGGGGTTCTAACAAAAAATAAAGCTCTTGCAAATGGAGAGTTTTGGGAGATTTTTGCATGGAATATAATAAAGAACAGGTGGTTTATTATATTCCATGCAAAAATTGGAATCAAGTATATATTGGCGAAAGCACATATCAGTAGTATTTTTGACCTACTACTAGGCTACATTAAAAACAAAAACACAAAAAAAATGAAGTAATATAGAAAACATTAAACAAAAACAAAACAAAAGAAGAATCAAACAACTACAATAAAAGAGTTTTGCTTTCATGTTATCGATATTATATAAAAAATGTAATAATAGAAATTCTGAGATTGAATGATGTCGAACTTATCGAACTTTGGTAACGACTGCAAAAACGGACTTTCTCTAAAGGAAGAGAATAAATGAATGGCACAAATGCACACACACATTTTTTAATTTAACTTTTCTGGAAACTAACGAGTGAGGCAACTTTTTTGACATCTTCATTATTTGCTTTTTCTCTTATCAACTTTCCATTCACTAAACCTAATTCCTCGGATTGTCTGCTCTTTTACTTTCCACTTTTAATAATTAATTTCTTCTTCTCTTTCCGGAAACTGGAATCTCTTCAAGTTATAAGATATTGGCTCCAATTTTCTGTCAGATTTGCCAGAAACTTTGGATCAGTTTGACATAATATTAAAGGATTTATGGCAGGTTTTAGTAAATACCAGGGAATTTAAGAAAGGTTTTTAATATTCCTTACACAAAAAGAATTCCAAATTTATTTATTTGGTGTTTCTCTTTCGTTGATGGAAAGACAAATTTCTCAGAACGACCACAGGATCTTTGATATAGAGCACAAAGGAGAAAAATGGAAATATTAGCCTTGGTTGGTTTTCTTTAGATCCAGTTCGACATTTCCTCCTCAAATCAAACTTATCAGAGGAGATAGAAAATCTGACTATGTGATTTTATAGGGTGCAAGAATAAAATCCACAGTCAATTATTTTCCTTCCTATTTTTAGAAATTCATTCGTTGGTTTAGTTTGTTTTTTTACTCCACATTTCTAATGTAAATAATTAATCTCAAATTTAATATTCATGTTTTACAATTTTGTTAAATGTGTTAACTTTTTATGTATACATTTAACTCTGTAATTTGTATTCTTTCTCTAGCACGGATGATGGGATTAGTTATAATCCTGAAACGTTTGAAATAATTGTTATGAAACATCTACGGCTCTGTCCTGGTTATCCTGTTTATATATATATATTTATATATATATATATATATATATATATATATATATATATATATATATATATATATATATTTATATGAGAAGGTGAATCAATATGTTTTGATTTACTTTCACAAATTTGCCATAAGGCAGTGTAAGTGAGAGAGGGAGATCTTAACACTCCTCAAGATATCAACATTGTTTACGAGGTCGAATGAAAGAGTCACCCGAAGATACTTAACTTGGTCCACCATCTTCATCCTAAATTTATT
The DNA here is from genome assembly GCA_963969495.1 of Ceratothoa steindachneri. Classification (NCBI taxonomy): domain Eukaryota; kingdom Metazoa; phylum Arthropoda; class Malacostraca; order Isopoda; family Cymothoidae; genus Ceratothoa; species Ceratothoa steindachneri. The sequence continues at coordinate 76,152,369 of OZ018337.1, forward strand.
TATAGTAAGGTTAACGTTGTTTATATATGTTCTAAAATTATACGAGGACACCATGAATGAGGACTTATCTTCATTAATGGTCCTGCCGTTCTCCTCCAACGACAGCACAGCTATATTTATTAGAGCTTCAAGAGCCTGAGAAGAAGGAACAAGCAGAACAATATCATCAGCATTGGCAATGATGTTTTAATGGTGGATCCTCAGTTGACAGCCAAGAAACGAGGATCTGACTGTTTCTAGCACACAATTGATATAAAGACTGAATAGGAGAGGGGAGATTACCCTCTCTCCCCTCACTGTCTCACTCCATTTTTCAACTTTCCAGGGTGACGTTTTGCTTTTGGTAAAGGAAACGCTAACTGATTGATTCATTAGCATATTCTTAATGATATTAATTAGGTACAAAGGAACTTTGCTTTGTACTAATTTCTTAAACAGCACCCAATAATTTACGCGGTTAAAAGCTTTACTTCTATCTAAAACCAGTCGTATTGTTTGGAACCATTCTAGTTATAGTGATAGATTATCTCTTTCAAGGACATAAAGGTTGTGGAAGTAGAGATATCTTTTCTAAAGCAAAATTGGTGGCTATCGATTTTAATATGGTTATTTAATTCGGGAAAAATACAATATTCAAATACTTTCAGTAAATTTGAGGAAATCATTATTGGGCGAAAATCGGAAGAGCAATTAAGGTGAGCTAATTTTTCTTCACAACGGAGTAACTTTCCCTTTTGTCATTTCCCAATGAAGATGAGAATGGAATAGCATACAAGAAAATATTCTGCTAATAAAACAATATAAGATATCAGAGCCATATTTCAAATGAATAGTATGATCATTGTCATTACCCAATCCTAGTTTTAGAGAGTGAACTGCATTTGAGACCTTTACCTGATTAATTTTTCTATTATTCGTAAATTTTTTACAGAGCTCTCTGAATTTTCCGTCAAAATAACAAGGTTTGTTCTGGCAGTTACTGTTGTCAAATGATAATTTGATTTTATTGCTGAAATTTTTAGCAATGCGATCATGACTGTATTCGCCGTCAATTATGAATAGATATTATATCATATATGTGTTTGATTCCTTTGTAATCAATGAAACCGAAAAAGTAAAATATTTCCGTTGTGCTGAATTTGAAATTGACCTCAAAGTGGATTTTATTTTTTGCTTTGGTGTCCAAATCCGATGTGCATTTTTTTCTCCTGGAAATTGAAGAAGAGAGACCAGTTTCCTAAGGCTTCACTTAATTCCATTAAATTGCGGAACCCTCCCCCCCTCCTCATCGCCTCCCTACCGCCAAAAATTCAGTTCGAAATTTTAGTAAAAAAAAAAAAAATCTGCTTTATTTTGAAGTTTCCTTCGGCTGAGAATTTTTGATGTCCTCTATTTGGCTCGGCTTCAATTTCCGCCAAGTCTTCCTTTGACCTCTTTCGGGGATAACACGTTCGCTCTTTCGATTTTTGACCGATTTCGGATACGGCATCGCCAAAAACACATCCGGTTGATGTCTTTAAAAAAATAATGGCTAGCTTTGGTTTAAATTGAAAGAGAGGGGCAATTCTATTTTTGCAAGCTAATTATATCTCGTGTAAAGGGTAGGTTAGGGAAAATGCGAGAGCAAAAGAATAAAGCGATATTGGGAGAAAGAGGCAACACCATATATTGTAGGTAATAGGAATAAATGCGAGCAGGCTTAATATATAAGCGGGCTTCAAATGGACATGGGTCAAAAGATATGTCCTCAAAGATACATGAAAAGTGGCCCTCTTAATGGATATCCTACAGCAGCAAGGCTTCCCATAAAGAAAACCACAGAACAAAAAAGAGACACAGGAAAGAATAGCAGTACCCCTTTCCCTCACCAACCCATATTTACCCTTTACCTTTGGTCGCCGAACTATGCAAAAGAGATTTAGCTATAATTATTTTTCGTGCGAGCTTAGAAAACTGAAGCTTCTGTTGTTATTATTATTCAAAATGGTGCTAATATATTTAATTTATCCCTCCAGATACGTCTGGGTTGCAATTTTACGTCCATTAATTTCTTATTTGCTGTAAGCAGATTCTTTACAATCTAAATTCCTTAAGCCACCCTTTTTTATGGAATTCCACGAATTCTTACAAAACGAGGCTGGGAGTATCCTTTGGAATTTATTGCTTTGTGCGAGAGCGAAAGTATTGCAATAACGTCTGTGATTTGTATCCTCAAGTTTTGGTGCCAACAATACTAAAGAATAGATGCGCCTCTATTTAGATAAATCAGTGATTTTCCCAAGACATTCGTACAACGGCATCCTCGCCTAGAATTTATCTTCTCAGTCACTCCATCTTTGGCATTTTTAAATAGAATTACTTCTACTAGACCAAACTTTGAATATTGCATCCTAGCCCTCTCGAATTAAAGAATTTACGAGACCTTTTGATCACGAGGATAATTCTCCTGGGGAAAAAAGAACCAGGGTGATTAGATGAGAAGGGTTTAATTTCAAGCGTGCCTGGCAAGGAGAATACAGACCAATCATCTTAATAAACTTATCCCTTTTGTGGAGAACGACTTTGGTTTTATGAGCCTTTGCTTTGGTTCTGTTTTCTTCCCTCCTTTTGGATAGCAATTATGACTAGCCGCATATACATCCACTTCCTCGATGCATCCTTTAAATGTTAACACTTCCGGTCTTTAACAAAGGATCTGGTTTCTGACGGAAGTGACACCAAGAGTTAGTCTTTGAGGACGAAGTCAACCAAAGCATCGCATTTCTGGGGAATTTTGGACGCCGCTAGCTAGAAATTAAAATCTCGCTGCAGGGAATTTCCAAATTAACGTAATGTTTGATTAGGCTGGATCCGACAGTGCAGGATCTTTTCACAGTAAAAGGCCGTATTCATGTTATAGGCAGCAAGCAATTCGCCTTTTAACGTGGAATAATCAATAGCTCCCTCTGCTGTTAGTGAGAGGAAAATATGCCTGAGCTCGGGTACTGAGTAAAGGCAACAATATCCCACTAATTCACCTTAAAACTTTTACGTTTTTTCTATTCTCTTTTTCTTCACGTTCTTTCTCTATTTTTTTCCTTTCTTTCCGATCTTACTGCTCTCTCTTCCTTTTGGATGTAAGCCATTACATCCTTCCCATTTTGTCGAAGAGAGTCCCCTTATGGTTTTGAAACTGCGAAAGACGGCATGCCCTCTTGTTCACCAAAAATAGAGAAAATTAAAAAAACAAAACAAAATATTTTAGTTGGGTTGTCGAAGCTGATTTATTCGTAATTCACTCGATTATTTTCACTCAAAAGCACTAACTGAAGTGAAAATGGGTTTTTCTTAATCAAAAAACAAAATCACATCGGGAAACAAAAGGACACCATAAATAAACACGCTAAATATTTAGTACTATTCGAATTTTATCTGTTCGCTCACTTGGACTAATTTCTGGAGTCGAGATTTTGGCAAAATCTCCTTGTCATGGTATAGCAAGGACCGAGTGATGGTGTAGATACGTATAGGTTAGTTACGTACTTCAAAACTCCTTGATTAAGTTTTCTCTCTAAGAGTGCTGTATTATTTATTATTATTACGTTATTTTAATCTTTGAGAGTTTCTAGTGACATGCTCAGCGTTTCGAACCTAGACCTTTAATTAAAACAAGAACAATAATTGAAATCTAATAAACAAACTACACAGTTTAGAATTAAACAAGTTTAAGTGAGACTTAATAAATTAAACATTTGAATATACAGTAATGGTTGACCCAAAGCTCATTTTAATATTGAACGCTAATTGACCTTTAAAGAAACATATAATGGGATTTAGAGTGGGGGACAGGCCTCCCCCCCCTTGCGGGAGGCCCGCAGTGAGCGGAAACTTTGGTCCGTCCGTGCACCCTAAACTGATATACGCCGCTCTCTCCATGACATATTCACAGAAAGTTCTTTCTAAGTTTTCACTTAGGCCCAGTCATAAGATCTCGTACTGCATTCCCCGTTGCCACACCTTTCAAACGCCTTTGATACATCCCGACAAACAATGTCCACGTAACTCTTTTCCCGTTTTACTTGAGCTAGCTTTTCCGTGATGACATTAATCGCCATCTCCGTACTTCGCTTCCTCCTAAACCCGAATGGATGTGGGTTGAAAAAGGAGTTATCCTCCAGGTGAGACACCAGTCTTTTGTTAAGGATCTTCTTGAAGAGCTTCCCGCAAAATTGTAGATAGCTCTCCTTCAACGTTGGGTTATTTCCGTGCTTAGGCAAGAAAATCATCTTAGCCGTTTTATAATCACCTGGAAAGTATCCCGTGTTCAGACAGGCTTTATATATTCTTCTCATCCCTTCGATGATATTGGCTGGGGCCTTTTCAAAGTTAAGCTTTGTAAGCCCCAATTATCCTGGGGATTTTTGTTGGAATGAGCGGAGCGCATCGAGTAGATCTTCTTCGGTAATCTCAGTGTCTCCGTCGCGCTGTCTATCCACCTGTTGGTGAGGGTGCTTCTTGTGTATTAGTACGTTAAGCTCGTCGATGATGTTGCTTTCCAACTCTAGGTCATAGTCTTTCTTTTCCTCTTCAGTTATACTGAAGATCTTTTCCCCAAACCTTCGGAATATCTCTTCAATTGTTCCTTCTTAAGTTTCGATGTCTATATCTTCCTTTTATAACTCGATCGCATCCTCCCATCTTCTACATTGTTGGTCGAGGATCAACTAGTTCAGTTCTTCTTTGACTTCTTTCCCTCCCTGCATTGAGTGAACTGATGCATTCACGACGTTAATTTATACAATAACTTCAGCTCATGGTATAATTCATTCATGTATTCGGTCCACCTTTAGGTAGAGATGGTCCTATACTCGGATTTAGGGATACAAGCCTTATTCGCGTTAATAAGATGGTTGTTAAAGTTGGCGAGTGCATCGTCAAACTCATCGATAATTGCCTCGTCCAAGTTGGGCGGATCGTTAACCTCGAAAAGGCGCGCGTACCGTGTCCAGTCCTCTCTTTTGTAGTTCTTTCTGAATTCAGCTGGAGCTTCTATAGGGTTCCTATTGATGGTGAGTAGGATCCATATTTGGTCACTACATGGTATCTGGACTGGTTCCATGTAGTAATTGAACGGCAGCTGACGATGCGCCAGACAGATGTCTGGTTTTGTGGCACTTCCTGCTCTGACAAAGGTGGGGAAGTCGAAGCTTATTTGCTGTCAATATTTCTGTCCAACAATAGGTCCAGGCTATTTTCTATACCTTTGAAGGTCCTGCAACCAGATTCTTGGCATCTGTCGTTAAGATCCCACATCAATATAGTGGGAGCTCTTCTGCCTAAATAGGCTAGTGAGAGTTTGAATTGGTAACACATCTCTCCTTGGTGGTTGATATCCGGTAGCAATGACCAATCGCGAGGTAGAATTCTTCTAGATTTCTCATTTGCTTGTACTTTATTCCTTTCTTTTTGCACTACGCTTGTCGATCCCGTGTTCAGAAATTAAGATGATTTCCGCATCAATTTCCATGAATACATTTCCGTAAAGAATTCCTTTTGTCGTCCAGCCGTTGGTATTAATTTCCAATATCTTCAGTGCGTTCCGTAATATGGTGAATTGATTTTCCCTCTGTTCTTCTTATTCTTATTCTTCTTGGGTGCTGGGTGGGCGGTTTTACTTGGCCCAGGGTTTTCCTTTTTCAGAGGGGGACTCGAAGTTTTGGACCTGCTCTTCGTAACTCGTGTACGAGTGCAGGGGACGTCTCCGTCTTCAGAATAGGAGGAACCCTCCTCACGTTTAGCCTTTTCCTCTTCTTCGTCCTCTTTGGATTCCTCCGATGAGGGAGCTTCAATAATCTCCTCCAGTCCAGACTTGACGGTATTATTCTTTATGACTGAGTCCTTGAATGCCTTGGAGCATTCGAGGTTTTCAGGCATAATTACTGAAGGGAGATTATTCGCCTTCGAAGGAGAGCATTGGACCTGCTCTTCGTAACTCGTGTACGAGTACAGGGGACGTCTCCGTCTTCAGAATAGGAGGAACCCTCCTCACGTTTAGCCTTTTCCTCTTCCTCGTCCTCTTTGGATTCCTCCGATGAGGGAGCTTCAATAATCTCCTCCAGTCCAGACTTGACGGTATTATTCTTTATGACTGAGTCCTTGAATGCCTTGGAGCATTCGGGGTTTTCAGGCATAATTACTGAAGGGAGATTATTTGCCTTCGAAGGAGAGCATTCACTACCTAATTATAACAAAAAGGTTTTACTGCATTTGCCACATTTGCGTTTAGCAAATAGGTCCTCGGACGTTTCGCCCATAAAGGATTACGAATGGGACGAACCATAATGTCCTATAAGGAATCTCACGGTACGCAACGAGAGCGACTGGTAGATACCGATGCCACTCTTGAGGCTAGTCTCCACGGCTTCAGGAAGATCTTCAGCGTAGCGTATAATTTTTCGCAGACACCGTTAGCAGCAGGGTGAAAAGGGGTTGTGAAGAGGGGTTTTATCAGGAGAAGTTTTTCAACGGATTCTATGAGTTCGGACGTAAATTGTCTACCTCGGTCAAACATTATCTCCTTAGGGATGTCAAATCGAGAAAAGTTAGCTATTAATGCTTCTGCGCACGTTATACAAAGATTCTTTTAAGGGGAATTCCGTCAGGGAATCTCGTAGCGAAGTCCCCGAGCGTGAGGATATAGGAGTGTCATTCACTCGATCGGGGTTAATTGGGACAATCAAGTTGATAGCCACTCTAAAAAAGGGTTCAGACAAAATGGGGGTTTTGTGCAGGGCGCAATTTATGTGATAGCGTTGGGCTAAAAGAAATATCGAAAGATTCTTTGGGCGGTTTTATTGTAGCTCAAATGGCCAGCCAGTAACCCATGGTAGGTTAGGCGAAGAACCTGGGGAACGCGAGAATGGAGATGCAAAGGGAGAAAGTCTTTGCATCATCCTCGGTCGAGGTAGGACGGTAAAGGAGGTCATCTTTAACGATATATATAACCTTTCTTGGGCAACAATCAGTAACTCGATTGTCCTGCTTGGCTTTTTCCAACAGGGGCTGGAGAGGAGAGCACTTCTTTTGCTCACTTGTGAACTTCTTGTTATGAAGGGACGCAAATTCGGGGGCATACGGAGTTTCTAAAGGCACGGGGGTTGCAATCTCTTTCAAGGCTTGAGCCCTCGTAAAGACGGGCTGGGTTACAGGATTACGGGAGATCTGGGGTTTCTGGCCAACCAACACGGCGCACAACTTAATGGGGACTGCAACGGCATCCACCCAACAGGTGAAGTATTTACAATCTAGGCAGCAGCGAACGACAGGGAGTACTGCATACCTCTCATGGTAGTGACTTACAGTGGGAAGCAATTTTACGACACTACGATGCAGGTGCACCTGTTGTCCCTCACAAGGGTTGACACCCGGCACCCATTCACAGTTCCTTATTCAAATTCTAGGTAACCAGGGAAGCATTTATTTAATAAAAAATTGACTTAATGTCCCGGAGAACCGTTATTCGAGACAGAAGCAGAGGTTATTGGGCTAGCAGGTGATTGAGAGAGAAAAGAATTAACCTGATGGACTTGTTGTATAGTGGAAACGCGAAGAGGAGAGATTTGGGGGGAAGTTGTCTTAAAAATTATCCGGGCACGCCGCATGTGAAACACACTATTGGCCGCCTGGGGTAGTTGAATGGTGGGGGATTATTTAGGAGGGGCTCAATATCCATCGGTTCTTGCGGCATTCCTTAAAGGTAGACGCTCGTCCATCTTTTACGAATGCTCGATCTCGGATGGCAGCGAAGTCATTAACTGATCAAGTAAGACGAAATCGAAGAGAGACTCGTATCCGCGTCCTACTTGAGCGGAGTCCAGCCAGAATTGTAGGCATCGCTGAAGGATAAAGCCAAAGTGGCGGTAAGTTTGGCCAGGTAATGATCTTGCCTGGCGAAACTTAGCCGGATAGAAATCGGGATTCATATTGATTGCTGATAGTAATTCGGCCTTGACAGTCGAATAATTAACGATAGCCTCGGCAGGAAAAGTTATGAAAATTTCCTGAAGATGACTGTTGAGCAAGGGAAGTAAGCGTGTGACTCCATTCTCCTCTCTGTCCCACAAATTCACTTCGATAATAATTTCGAAGTGGGTGAGGTAGGCATTAAAGTCTTCACCATTCTTAAAGGCGGGTAACTTATCCGAACGTCTTTGAAGAGCTTCATTCCTTGAACTAACGCAAAGGGTTTCTACGTTAATCTGACTTATCTCTCGCTCATGTTGACGGTTTCCTTACCTTTCTTCGGCTTAGCTTTGCTCTATTTCTCTTCTTTCATTCGCTTCTATTTTCTTTCCTTCAGCTCATCTTTGTTATCTTCTTACTTCCCTTTCATTTCTTTCTTCTTCCTGGATATAGGCAATTAAATCCTTGCCTGTTGATTCCAAGATTTGGCCATGTTTGTGGAATCTACTTCAAGGACGACATCCTTTGAGAGTACGTGTGCGTCTAGCAGCTAGAATGTACACGGAACACACGACACAGACTATGGGGCTCTCACGAAAGTTAAAAAAAATCTACTAAGATCTAGCCGCAAAAATAGAAATGCACACAAAGAAGAAATATAAAACACAATTGACAAAGCGAAAATCTAATCCCTATCGGATTAAAGTTTTTCGTCCTCTTAATCCAGCTGGGGAGTTACTCAAGGATTACCACCAAATAAAGGAAACTTATGAACTCGCGAGCACACAATTAAATAGTTAAAAAGATAAGTTGATAATTAGTTCCACAATATAAGAATAACTTTGAGCGAAATTAGGCAAATTGGGTGAGAATAATTAAATTGGGGGGGAATTGAAATTTAACGTGTTTTTAAGTAAGAAAACCAATAACTCTACTTCACACCAGATTTTAATATATAGATATATAATAGATATACATATATGTATTTCGAGGGACGAAGGCGTGTTACCCAAAAGTCTCAAAAAGGTACACACGTCTGTAGGCCATACCGCCACTGTTGGCGCTGAGCTCGGGTAAATACCCTCTAACTAGAGTGCAATATTATTAAGGTTGCCTCTTGAATGGGAATACGTTTGCTGGGTTCGTCTCAAAGGTTATTCGAAAGATAAACACCTCTACAAAAATTAACTTTAATACAAATAATAAAAAGAACAAGGGCACATATAAAAAGGAAATCCAACTAATAATTAGTACGACCAAAGAATATTATGACTGGGAAAAATTAAGGAAACTAGGTACCAATAAGTGATCCAATAAGTTGGATTGAAGGAAAGACTTAGCAAGTCTATTGGCGTTACACAAAATGGGAAAATTCTTCTTAGGACTGGGAACGGAGAGGTAGGACTTACGAGGAAAGGAGTCTTGGTTACCTCTGGTGGATAAACTGGGGAGGTGGAAGACCAATGGCCAGGTCTTTGTTGATGGGGTCCCGATGCGAAGGCGGCCAGAGAGCCTCCGAAGGGGGTTGAGATTACTTCGGTTCCAGGGAGAAGTAATCACAAATCGAGATTCGTATGCGGGACGTCACGAAGTTTCAACCAATATAATGAGACGATAGAAGCCCAGTACAATCTTCCGGGGCATAAACGGGGTTTCTGTAATCTTCCTCTGATCAGGGCGGATTACGCGAAGACGATCTGTTGACGAGATCATAAAGGCGAAGAGATCACTTCACTGGGGGACAGATACTCGGATCTGGACGGGAAGCAGCTCGGGCTCACTCTATATGCTGAGGATTTTCAGACATCACCTTTAATAGGAGCCACAGCCATGGTCATCAGAAGGCTGTGCGCAGCAAGGCGTCCCAAGGGACATCGAACGCGGCTTAAGCAAACATGGACCTTGATAATTTCGGAGCATAGACGAGTCGAAAGGGAAATAAGCGATATTCCCTTTTACCCCAAAAGGGGAGGAGATGAACACGGCTGCTGAGCCTCAGAGCAGGATGGCTCCATCAAAATGGGGGAAGACGGTTATGAAGCACCCCCAATTAAATACAGCTGCGTTGATCCGTCTCGACCAGGGAAACTGAGTGATGACGGAGAATTGACTTTCATGGTCCCAAACCTCTTCGTACTGTTGATTTTTCCAGCCTTCTGATAAAACTTTCAAGTTTTAGTGTACCTTTTTTTTCATGATGAAAAATCGATTATATGCTTTTACGTCTCGGATATTTTAGAAGACAAGCAAAGGCCTTCGAACTGTTTTTCTTCTTCATGTGGATTCTTCTATGTTTTGATCAAACTGATCTACTCCTATCTTTCCGAAATTATAATCTAAAATCAATCTTGGCTATTATCTTCATTAGTCCCATATTCGTAACCAGAATGAGAGGAGCTGAGTAGAAGGATGTTTTTATCTCTTTTAGCAATGAATGAGGCTCACGAGATTTTATTTGCATGATTTTATGCAAATGTAGTTGAATGAAGGGGCCATACTTATGTTTTATCTTAGGAGAAGAGGAATTTCTTTTCTATTTGACTTTATTGTTCCTAGTTAAGCAAATGCAAAGCTATGTGACGTTGAGGAAATGCCAGTAACATGTCTACTCCGGGATTTTTTGAAGGGCTTTCATAATTGCAAGAAAACGTGTTTTCCATGTTCAAGATGTAAGGTGTCTCCTTTATTTCCCCGTAGAGTTTTAGCATTCAAAGAGTAACCACTATCAGTTTCGCATATGCCAAATATGTTAAGTGCAAACTTTCTAGGTTTAGTAGGAACTAGCAAAGGTACCAGACGTTACCAAGGTGAAAAAGTGGCAAATAAAGTAAGGCTTATTTCATCTTTTGTTTTTCTCCACAAACGATTTCCTCATCCTATGAACTAAACACAATGTTGTTAAGCAGCGCTCCAGACCTTTTGGGCAGAAAATATTATTACTTTCATTATTGTTATTCTTTCTTTATCTTTGTCTTTTCTTTTCCTTCTTCCTTTTTCTTATTCTTATCATATTCTTATACTTTCCTTATCCTTATCCATATCGATATCTATATCTTTATCTATACTTTTATCTATATCTTTAGCTATATCTTTATTTATATCTTTATCTTGGTCTCTATTTTTATCTATATCTATATCTATTTATATATATATATATATATATATATATATATATATATATATATATATATATATATATATAATATATATATATATATATATATATATATATATATATATATATATATATATATTTATATATATATATATATATATATATATATATATATATATATATATATATATATATATATATATATATATATATATATATATATATATATATATATATATATATATATATATATATTTATATATATATATATATATATATATATATATATATTATATATATACATATATATATATATATGCTAAAAAACCTACAGGAAAATGAAAGGCGGATTCCAAGTCTTTGGAACTTGTTTAGTTCATTATCAAGGAATAACGAAAAATCTTTTACAAAGGTCGTATATTTGTGTACGTTAAACAGCAGAGCAATGCCCAGCCCATGTACAACGAAAGGAACCAAAATAGAAAAATAATACCAAAGACGAATGTGAAGTATAAAACCAAATAGATCAGGTCTACTTCTGGAAAATTCCCACCTGTATGAAAATAATGTGGACTTTTATGTGACTAAACTAAGTATGTACATACACACTCGATTATGAATACATTAAAATAGTCAAGAGATGCATAACAAAATGAATAAATCAAAGGGTTAATATTTTTAATGGATAATTTGGTTATAAATAAGCCTTTTAATAACAGGGTCTAGTTTAAAGAGACCAGGGGATATATTAAAATTAGGAGAAGGAATTAGTGAATGAGCATTCAACAATATTTCTTTGAATATTTCTTTTGGGTCCTTTCGTTGTAGATGGGCGTGGCATTGATCTTCTGTTTCACATATATATATACGACCTTTGCCAAAAAAATTATCGAATTCATATATATATATACAATAGTGTGCAAAGTACTTCCGACAGTAACAAATTTTTGGACTATTTCATTATACGAGTATGTCCTAATTTTTGGTAACACTAATGAAGTTTTGGGGATTTTCTGTTCAGAATAGTGTACTGATAACATCTGGCAACTATTTTGTTGTGCCCTGGCAGTGCTACACCAGAGCTTGTAGATTATTATTGCTGGGAGCATGCTCCGTTGTGTACTTGGTTCTGCCAGAACATTCACCTTCCAATCATTATTAAACTATAAATTCATCTTGGACATCACACCCAAGAAACGTGCAAGTATTAAAGCTCTTAAAAAACATGCTAGTTTTAGCATCCGACCCATTTCTGATGGCGACATTGTGACAAGACACTGGTGAACATTTAACACTTGCAACAAGGAAAATGTGGAAGCAAACGAAAGACAACACTTCACGGTGACACGGCTCTCGTCAGAAATAGTGTGAGGGATCCCAAGGAAAACAGTAAAGTCCTCCAGAGAGATTTGTCTTTGGCTAGTATAAATGTTTCTTCTTCAACCGTCCGGCAAAAGCCCAATGAAGTTAGTAGATTTGCTAAAAAACCGGTAGGTTAACAGTTATTCACCGCTGCTATGAAGAGAAAACGTCCTCGCCAAGCACGTAAGTATGCTGGATGGAAGGAAGCTGAGTGTAAGAAGGTTATGTTTTCAGACGAGTCGCATTTTGTAGTACATGGGCATAGGTCAGTAGTAGTAGGACGATAAAAAGATGCACACATTCAACAGGCGTCAAAATACCCACCCAAGAAGATATTTTGGGGTTGTTTTTGCACTAAACGCTTAGAGTGGCTTGTTACTATTGACGGAATGTTGAACAGCGTTAAATCCAAGTCAATCTCGCAGAGTCACCTGCATCCCACGCTGCAGAAAGATTTTGCTGATGGAGGCAGCATTTTTCCAGCAGGATCTGGCTCCGTGCCATACTTCCCAAATAATGCGCATATTCTTCGAAAAAAGTGCTTAGATTGTCTTGGGAATTCTCCTGACCCAAACCCCATTAAAAACCTATGGGCTATAATTAAACGTAGAATCGAGAAAACTGACTCTTCACCGATGCAGAAGATGATTTGTAATGTTATCAATGCCTGGTACCATAACGAAGAAATGGCAGAAATGTTTTCAAATTTGATGAATCTATGCCATAGCGAGTGAAGCAGGTTCTAAAAGCAAAGGGCGGTTATATTTCATATTCAATGTGCCATTTATCTTATAATTGACGTATTCTTTTCAAATATGAACAACAATTATCAAATAATTGTATTATTTCACCAATGTCAGAACTAATTTGCACACTACTGTATATATATATATATATATATATATATATATATATATATACCTATATATATATCTCTCAAAGTAGCGCGAGAGAATGATGAAAATGAATCCATTTAACTACATTGAAAGAAAAATCGGAATAATTTTTCATTGCAGGAATATTTGTATCACCTTTTTCGAAAAATCCATGCAGGGAAGCGATATGAACCAGGCACACTGAGGCAGCGAGCACCGCTTTGATCACAGTTAAAAGTATCCCGTTTGTACTCTGCGTAGCATAGTGCACTAACGGCATCCTTTTAACTGTAGTCTGCGTGAGATATGTTATGTATGTTTGTCGTTAATACTTTAAAGAAAACTGAGGGAGTCTGTAAAAATAACGAAGTGATGCCTATTATCGTATTGACTTTGGAATCATACTTCAAGTTCATACTTATAATAAAAGTTATAATTTGTTTTAAAACATCATTTTGCCTTTCAGGTTGTCAGCACCACCACTGACAATGGCGCAAACTACATTAGCGTCTTTAACCGCAACATCGAGCGGGATGTCGAGTAGCAAAGACAACACGTGTGAACCCAGAGGTGCTGCACACTAGCACCATCCTGATGGCAGACGCCCTCGAGGAGGTGGTGCAGCGCCCCAAGCATCGCCGCTGTGTGGCATACACAGTGAACCTGCTGTCCTTCAGGGATGTGGATAACGTGCCAGGCTGGACCACCCAGCCTAGGCTGGCCTTCAATAAGCCGGAGAACGCCCAGAATAGAAAGACAGTGACTGCCAATGACATTAAATCTGCTCTGAGCAATAAGTTTGTTACCCCTGGCGTCACCAGTTGAAATTCTAGCCACGACGCCTACAAGTGCCTGCAAGCTAAAGCAGAACTGTCAGCAGCAGCACCAACACCCCCTGTCGCACATTACGCAGGACGACGTGCAGACCTGGTTGGAGTACGTCAAGGTGACCGCCCCCCCTCGCCGCCTGCCTAGACGTACTCCAGGGCGAGGAGAAGGCATACATGGGGTGCCTTCTTCCCCACCTCCAGGTACTCAAAGACTCTGGGGAGGGAGGGGCTGTCGCGCGACGACATCAATGTCAATGCCTAAAACCTGGTGGCCCACCTCCTCGACCAACTTGCAACAAAGGGCTTTGATGGCAAGCTAATCATATTATGATATTATTATTTATTTATCATTATTATTTTTATTATTATATTTTATCGCAGTGAGTTAAAACTTAATAAGTGCTTTTTTTCCTTTGTATTATATTATTATTGAGTGATTATAATCCTTGCTGGTCAACTGATTAATTTAAAATGAACTAAAATCAGTCTAATGAAATTTAATTTTTCAATTGACAAATCTGATATATTTTTAAATATGTTTTAAAACTTTGCTTCTACACAGGATCAGCCACCTCTTTGTGGACATGTACCAGCTAATGAGTACGGCGCTGCACCACACTACAAGCTCGCCACGCTAGTGGCCATCTACAGGAGACAGGACAGTGAGGTCTACTCCGACCTGGTGAGGGAAAAGCTCCTCAGGGGCTTGATCGCCCTCGTGGCCTGACGAGCACATGGACCGTGCCCCCTAGCAGTGACTCTAGCCAGGCTTCAGCAGCACGGACTACCTGTTCACCATGGAGGTGGGCTGCAAGAGGAGAAGGTCAGGGAAGAGGTTAACAACTGGTCGAGGAAGCCGCTGAGGGGACCCGGTGCTCTCGCCCAATCACTTCCCGCTCGAGTTCCGTGATGCTTGGGTAACACTCTTCCTCAAGTATAACACGCCGCTCCCGAGCTCCGCCTCAGGCGAGCGCGTGTTCAGCTATTGGTCAGACATCATCAGGCCTAAGAGGGCAGCGCTCGTTAAACCGAACCTCGAGGCCCTCGTCTTCATGAAGGGCAACCTCCACCTCCTCAAGAAGGCCCACGAGGTGGAGGAAGAAGACGAGGACTAAGCTGGCGGGCTTAGATTAGAGTAGAGTAGATAACTTTAAATATTATGAGGTATATATGGAACAAAGTTGTTAGTTGGCCCTATCTTTTTTCTGAGAGAATATATTAGTATTACTGTGTGTATTTTGTGAAATATGTACTGTATAGTTTAATATTTTGTTATATTATATTTTTATTAAGGTAAAATGTTTATTTTTGATCTTAAAAGATTGGTTTCTCTTTCTATTAATCAGAAATGGCTTATTTAGGGTAAAAAACATTAAAATTCCCTTACAAAATTAAAAATCTCTTAAAAACATTGAATCGATTTAAAAAATATCGAATCGCTTTTAAAAATTAATTGAATCTGATAATCGCTAATCGGACTTAGATTTTTGGCACCAGAATCGGACTTGACGAGCTGGCGAATCGGTAATCAAACTTCAATTTTTTTTCGAATCGCGCCCACTTCGGTTACCCATTGTTATTGATAGCTGACATTCAGGAATATGTGCGGATAAATTCAGAAGCTCGAAATATATGTAGGTAAGAATGGGAATTTTATGGAAATATAGGAATGCCTTTAGATTGTAGGTCCCAAAAGGATACAAATGAAGAGGTGGAAGCTAAAGTTTATGGAAAACGTGGAGAAGAGCGGAGGATGGAAATAGAATCGAGTATTGTTTGATGATTGTGAAGTATTGCTGTACAAACTCGTGATATTTTATAGGTCCGAATTACAGAGGCTTTCGTGCCTTCAGCAAGGAGAAGAATGTAGGGAGAAAGTGTGAGTCTTTAAGCGGAGTGGAAAATGTGGGTAGCTAACATGTTGGTCAAGGGAACTTAAAAGGTTATTGTATGAATAAGATTAATATGATCCAAGTTAAAAAGTATAATATTAAAGATGCATGCGATGCAAAGTTTCTGGAAGCCATTAGTATGCTCTTGTTTGACAAACTGAATGTGCTGTTGATATTGGTATAAAAATAAGAGGCAAATTTTGAAGGGAGAAAGAATCAAAAATAAAATCCTGTGGGTTAAAAAAAAGAGTAAGGGGGAGAGAGAGAGAGAAGACGAATCAAAAATTACCGTGAGGTGCCTTTAATGCAGCTCAAAGGAAGTAATAATGAGCATCGAGTTAGAGATAATGTGAAAAAGGAAAATAATTTTGAATAGGGTAGATAAGGGCTGTATCAGGAAACAGTAAGAGCAATTATGGTTCGAAAAATTATGCTGCGAAACGCGCTGTGGAGAGGAAGTGAAAGGCTTAATGGCAGACTTTTATCGCAGTTGAATATGTCCAAAGCTTGTGTATAAGCACATAAAAAGATATGCAACGAGCAGTGAAGCAATTAAATATTGGTAATGTGAAAAGCAAATGGCAGGTGGGCGAATCGGCATCCGAAATAGTAAAGAATTGATTTGGTCAAGAGGTTTGAGCGGTAATAAACATAAAAAATTCGAATTGATGAGTAATTCTGAGCAACAAGTAATTTGAAAGTAGAAGGCGAGAGTAATTTGATGAGGGCTATAATGTGGGAATGCAAAGCAAAGCGATCGTAAATATGATTCGCTTCGAGGGTGGAATTTGAGCATAAATTGTTGCATGAAAGCATTAACTCAGTTCGTCTAATAAATTGGGACGCAACTCGAGTTGATGATAGTGTAACTGTGATACTAAAACAGCGTTGATAGTGAGTGGAAGTGATTTGGCGTTTTACTTATAAATTATTTAGAGGAGGGTACTGCTTTTGAGTTCAGTGTTTATAGGGAGAGATTTGAAGGAGTGAGTTGTGGAGGTATATAAAAGAATTTCGATTAATCTTACACGAAAGATGCCAGAGAGAATGGATGGGAATTTGTGAATTGAGGGTAGAACGCGTAGGGTTTTTTGATGATCTGGAAGAGTTTGGGAATCTGGTGGAAAGAGGTAGGAACATAACGATATGCAAGCATCCCGGCCGAAGCATTTGGTTGGTGTAAACATTTTATATACTGTTGTTTTTGTATTAGCCACGGTGAAAAATGGTCTAAGTGAGTGTTTTTATTTAAGCTGCAATGTGAGGCAATGTGTTGTGATATCAAAAAACGTGTGTAATATTAATTTAGATGAAGCGTTAAGAGAGAAATTCTAGTAGAAGTCAGATACAAGGGTTGAGTTTGTTCAACACAGAATTTTGTTCTATGTTGCTGCATTGCGATTGTCTAAAATTATTAACAAAAACCCGTAAACAAATGTGAATGAATTAAACAGAGAGGCTAACCCTTATCATAGGAGTTGTGAAATCAACTGACTAAAGATATAAAAACTACTAACGAGATTTGTTCACTCACATTTGTTTTCGGTTTTTTGTTTTTATGTTTGGAATTTAAAATAAAAGGTTATGTTATTGTTTACACTAGTTAGATTGAACTTTTTATATTCAAGTCAGTTTATGTTAAAACTTCACTTCTTTCTATTATTTTTCAATATTACATTGTGTTATTTGTGTTATACTTTAATCACAATAATTGTCAATTTTATTATTTTTTAACTTGTCTTTTTAGCCATTATATAATGCATGCCTTGAACTATTTAACTCTTATCCTTAATATTCCCCCGTCCCCGAAGAATAAATTTAGTCAATGGAAGTCCCAACAAAGGAAACCCCCTCCATTGATAAAGATCACAGCCCCGTTCAGGCCAAAGAATAAGCCTATTGTAGCCCACGAAGACAGAAAGCCCCTAGTTTTCAATACCCCCTACAATAACCAGCACCAGAATAAGCAGGTTATATGCTACTCCTGCGGTTTCCCCGGCCATTATAAGCTTTACTACACTGCTAATCAAGAATAAATTTTAATCATGGTCATTTTTACATCTTACAGGAGATTAAAGTCTATTTTAAATTCCGCTGCTTTGTTATCACAAATTTGCAGGTGCTTAGTTTATTATGTGAGACAAATATAAAAGAAAATGAAAAGTTTGTTTGGAATCTACTGCAGAGATATGACGCTTTTGTCTGTGATAACACAGGGTAACAATTTTAATCACATTTTCTGGTGACTTGGCTTTATCTGCTTATTTTAATTCGTTTTTTCATGCTGATTTCAAATATATAATTTATATTTACCTACATGCTATAGTTATTCTTTAATTTATATTTTCTCGTTTCCCCGAAAACTGCCCTCCAGACGGAGAGAGAGGGTGCTTGTAGAAAGTGTTATTGTGCAAAATATTGACATCATTGTTTCTTTTTTCAGGTCTCATGTTAGAGTGATGACTTCGTCAAGAAGAAATTGCATTAATGATCCAGACACCTTCTGCTACATAAATTGCTGTTACATGCTAGTTCCGATTTTCAGGGGGTATGCTTCCTCCGAGGATGAAAATGATGTACCTGATATGGACGTCCACCGAATGGATTAAGAGTCTGCAGATTCATCAGCAGATGCTGAACAGTCATTAGCTCTTCACTGATTCAATCAAGAGGATTTGAATAACTTGATACGTGATTTGGCGCTCTCCAAGAAAGCTGCAGAACATTTAGCCTTTAGGTTGAGTGAAAGACATATGCTTTACAGGTTGGTACGGGTATCATATTACTGAACAAGGGAGAGTATATTTGTTAAGTATTTCTCTGAGGACAAACAATTTGAATACTGCTACGATGTTCCAGGTCTATTTACCGAGTTGGTGCTTGGCACCTATATCCCTGCTGAGTGAAGACTGTTTTTAGATAGCTCCAAGCGTAGCCTCAAATATGTCCTTTTGCATAATGGAAATGACTTTGGTGCAGTTCCTCTCGTTCACTCTGTCCATCTGCGAGACACTCACGATGACATAAGAATGGTCATGGATTTACTTAAGTACCATGAACACAATTGGATCATATGTAGACCTTCAGATGGTCAACTTCCTCCTTGGCCAGCAGAAGGGATATACAAAGTTTCTATGCTCTATTTGTATGTGGGACAGTTGAGCCTGTGACAAAGTCTGGTCCCAAAATGATTGGACATCTCGGCCAACTTTGTAAGCAGGAATGCCAAACATTGTTAATGAGTCAAACTCAAGTCGAGAGAAGATCATTTTTCCTCTATTTCATCTGAAACTAGAGTTGATGAAGCAGTATGTCAAGGCGTTGAGCAATGAATACGATTGTTTTTAGTACATAGTATCGGCGTTTCCTGCTTTGTCATACAAAAAAATAAAAGCAGGAGTATTTGTTGTTCCCCAAATCCGAAGACTTCTGATTGATTCTAGATTCGTGAACAACATGAATGAAAAAGAGAAGGCAGCCTGGCTCATTTTCTGCCGTTGTTCGTAAGTCTTGGGAAACAAAAAAGCACATAACTACGAGGATCTGGTTACTGGTATGCTTTTAGCATATCGTGATCTGGGATGCAACATGAGTGTGAAGCTTCATTTACTAAATTATCACTTCGACCGATTTCCAGAGAATCTGTGAGCCGTGAGCGACGAACAAGGGGAAGGCTTCCATCAGGATTTGATGACAATGGAAGAGTGCTACAAAGTTCACTGGGATAGACTCCTGATGGCGGATTACTGCTGGACGATTAGAAGAGATCAGCCAGAGAAGACTTACAAGAGAAAGAGTTACAAACGCAAATTTTTGCCCGAGTGAAGTCAAGAAGAGGTCCTCCAGCCTGATGTACGGTTATTAATAAATTAGCATCTATTTGTTTACCGTATTTGTAATCTGAGAAGTTCCTTCTCATATGCAATAAAACGTTTGTGCCAAAAAACCTGCTTTAATATAAATAACGCAAAAGGATGATTCAAAGTTACTTCGGAGCATGATGATAGGCGTGATAAAATGAAAATTATTGTATAATATTAGTTATTGATATTATGAAAAATCTGTAGCATTTAGAGAAAATCTGATTTGAGATTTGAATTCAGTATGCTCGAATTAGGTAGGAAAATGTACTTGTGTCAATTCACCAAATACATTGTTCCCCAGTGTAATTAATGAAAGGATTAGTGTAATATTACGAATGAAACTAAGTGCATTCCCCAGACACTCAGCAATTCCAGATGGCGATCAAAAAGAACAGTATGAAGGAAAATATGAAAAGCGTCAGAGTGTTTAAGAAGTAGCAGAATGGAAGGTTACAAGGATCAGCCGTGCATGGAAGACCGGCAGTTATATGTAGGAGAGCATCTGCTATGAACAAGAATTGCAGCTCCAATAATGTTGGAGTAAGACATTTGATCTTAAAAAACGAGCTAACACCAGCATTTCTAACACTTGAGAAAGAAAAGAGAATGGATTAATTTGACGATAATTTTCTGAGTAATTTGTGTTCATGTGACGTTTATTTAAGACCGTACGAAAAACATTTTGTCTGAAAACGGATAGTTCCACACATAACGATGATCAGGTATTGAAGATACCAATAAGTTAAGGAAGGAGAACTAGGGGATTTTTTTCAAAAAGAGAAGGACTATGGTCAATATTTCAGGCGGAAAAAGGGTGAGAGAATTGAGTTCGAACAGCAAGGGGCTGGCGGCTTCTCGATGGTCACGGACAGAAGATGATACCTTGAACGGATAAGAAGCATCTTGTCACAGAAGAAGGTGGGGGTAAATAGCATGTTGGTAAGGTAAATAAGATTGGAACTACAGGGAAGAACAGAGAGAGAAAAGTATTATCTTGGCTTACTAGTAGTCGTAAAACTTACCGGTTGTACACAAATTAATCGGTCACCATTCTCTGGCGAAAAACGTGGAATTTATTGACAAATGTTCTAAAACTTTAATACGATAAGCTTAAATAAAAGAAGGCCAATCCTTTGTCGGTAAAACTCAAAGCCACATAAAGCCCAACCGCCACCCTTTATGACTGGCTGCTCTTATAATTTTAAATAATAAATACAATGCTGAACAAAGTAATGACATAGGTACCTAATATCGCGTAGAAGCCATTTTAGGTAGGAAAATTGTTATTAATTGACGTGACATTGATTTCACAAGTTGAAGAAGGCCTCTAAAAAGATGTTGCTCCATGCTGCATCGATAGCTGTTCACAAATTTCTGATTTATGTAGGTACGCTTCATATATACTTGGCTGGGATATTGGTCGGAAGAAAATGATGGCCACACCTTTCGACCAACTGCACTCCGTTCTACATGGATAAAAGAGACTACACTAAGCCACATTGAATATTTCTCTCCGGAATCGATTTCATTGTTTAAATTTCAAACATGTATACCGCTGAAAGTTGCCAAATAGTTGCCATATAAAAGGACAAATCTCATAACACATTATTATTCACTCGGTCATCCATTGCCATTGGAGACTCGCCCATTCAAATATTCATTATTTATCTGCCCTAATACGTTCCTCCATTTGCACCATGAAATTCTCAATTTACTTTTGTTTCATATAATTTTTATAATGATTGATTAATAAGGTATCATTCATTATATCTCGCGGAGCACATGATTTACCATAGAAAATGACTCAAGTGCCAACTCAGGTTCACTGCCGGTTGACGAAAAGAATAATTAGTTGTCTTTTTTAATATTAAAATATGTAAAAGCATAAGTATATGTTTAATCTGCTAGCGGAAAGGGTTCATATAATCTAAGGCTGAGAACACCAAAGGCCTTATGATATTTCTTGTCATACCGAGCCAATTGACCTCGCCACGCAGAACTACAGCGACGGATTAATTTCCTCCACTATAAGAAGTTTAGATTAACCTAATACAGGAAATAAAACACACAGGCAGAACCTACTGTGGCTTAATAACAACAAACGAATCAAAATGGTACATCGCTCATATAACGGTTAAGTCCTCTCTTACACGCCAGCACTTTCTCTGAAGTCTAGACATTTTCTGTAAATTCCGTTTCAGAGAGGTGAACTGCCTGTAATGAGTAAGAAGCCACCAGCATAAACTAAATCCGCTTGTTAGAACACTCATTAGATTGGTGATTTACGCCATTTCCCTTGTGCTCAACGACAAATCTAATGGCTCCAAACAGCTACCAGGACTTACAGTCTGCTATAATGGAGAGATTCTATCCAAATTTTTTGCAGATGATAGATTCTCTGTCTCGCTGTGAGGGAGCTCTCCTATTTTCGTCCTGCTTATCCCACACACAGTTTTCGATAAACCATTGATAGCAGAGTCAATGAGAAATTTCCTAATGACTCATTTATCAACAAGATCCTCCCATACTTCTAGCAGTTCCCGGTTGTCTTCACGTGGGTGGTGCTGTCGAAGTTTGCCTTGGCAGAGTTTTAGGACGTCGTCTACCAAGTCTTCTTTGAGTTTCGTTTCATTTCCTGTACTGGTTTTGATTAACAAACTTCCAGAACTCTTCGAAAGGGTCAAAGGCAGCGAGATCTGGACTTTGAGATGCTTCTGGGATGAGGTTCGAGAAAACAGCTTCCAGCAGAAGTTCCAGCAAATGATGGCAACAGAGCAGATGCAGCAGGTCTCGACAAATGATTTGCTGCAGTCGAAAGCACTCTCCACCCTTGGATCCCGCATTCGTCGGCATTGTGTTGAAGCAGAGCGCTCGAATTTGATCGGACATAGCCTACTCGGATATAACAAAGCATTGGATGGTATTTTGCCATAGGCTCCGCTTTGTCGTCAGTAATGGGAACTGCGAGGATCTCCCCCATACCTTCTCCAGAAACGAGGATCGGCAGTCGGTCCAATAGCCTTCATTTGTGAGGAAAGGCATATCTTTTCCATCCCGTTGGAATGTGAGCGGTACATTAGGAGCATAGTTTTCTTTCAACTCTGCAGCCTTTTCCTGCCGACGAAGTTCTCTATTCTGATTGATGGTGCTCGCGCTCAACGATAATTCTCCAGCTTTTGCTGCTAGATCCTCCGTGAATAGAAGCAGCGCGTATGCCGTTCGAAGGTTACTTATGTTGGTCCGATTCAGGGCAGCAGAAACTTGCGGGGAGATGTTTTTCTTCTGCGAAGGTGCACAGCTGGATGGTGTTTGTGGACGAGTAACTATCACGCCTTGCTTTTCAGATGAATCGGGCGAGGTCAAAGACTTGAGTTCAACGGTGGCCTGCCTTTCTGTGAACACTTGACTTTCTTTTGCAGCTCGACTTCTTTTATCGTCGCCCCACTACTGTGTCCGTTTCTTTTTTTCCACCCAGGACAGATCCACACCGCCCATCTTTCCCTGCCCGCCCAGCTTCCTCTGAGCCTCAAGGATCTCGCTGTTCTCCGTGATCTTGATCAAGTACATGGCGTTGTGAAGTAGTACATCGAACAAATCTTTTAGGGAAGTAACGAAATTGGCTCTGTTTTACTCAACTTGCGATGTTGTCCGGTATTTCGATTTATTCAATCTGTTGTACTCTACTTGCAGATGTCGTACTTTCTTGAGGATATCACACGGGTCAATGGTCGGAATAATCGCTTTAGGGGTACTGGTTTTGAAGTATCAGGGCCATGTGTCGAACTGAGAACCTCAACTCACGCGGGTTTAGCTTTGCGTGGTACTGCGAAACACACAGGAGAATAAGACAGAAATCTCTTCAGTACAGAACAATACTGAAACCACTTCTTGCACTGTAAAACTGTACGATAAGAATATGAGACATGCTTTTTTTATTGCAAACAATGTTGAAGATTACCTAATCCATGTTCAGGCTAAATGGTATAATCAAAGAGTTAAAGAGAGAAACAATAAATCAAATTTTTAAATAGACGCTAATATAGTCTCTAAGAATTTAAATTTAAAATTAAATTATTTAACAAAAAATCTGAATTATATAATGAATAAATATAGTAAACAAGCGCTAAAGTATAATTGCCTAAAGATAATGATTCAATATAATAAAACATGGTTAAAATTGGATCAAAATGATTTATCAAAAACAACTATTCTCAAAGAGTCGCCGGATAGAATGTAAAATTTAACTAAAAGGGAGCAATAAACATAGGCTGATTAATGGAGAGAAAGAAAAACGATCAGAGAACGACCAATTAAATTCAAAATTCAATATATTTCCAATAAATTATTTTCCCGTAATATAAAGTGTTAAAAATATCCCTAAAAACACACACGGGAAACTCTAGGCGCTCTCTCCTTTACATTTCCTTAGCTATAGATAGAATAAACAAGGGGAGGATAACTTTATGGTGTTAGGTAAAATATAACGTCACTTAATCAGAGAGTCGAAATAATATATTAGGCTCAGAATAAATTTCTACACAACAAATATTCTTTGAAGAATTTATGCTGTGAAAAATTTAGTAAGTAATAGAATAGATAGCCTGCGTTGCCCCGGCTAAAAATGGCCTGTTGCAAATAAATACAGATGCATATTGCTTGACATTCATATATTGGGGCACTTAAATATCTTTACTTGTAATTATTATTATTTGTTGGGTAAAGACAGATTCAGGAGAGTTGCGCACTATCCCTATGAAGTAATATGCTTACAATGAGCTAACATTTCATTGCGAGCGCTGTTTTAATATATCAGAAATTTTAATACATCAGAATCAGAGCTTGTTTGCCGATTCAGAAAAAAATAGGAAATTTAGTAATAAAAAAAGGATAAAGCATGTTAACCATGGCCACTTTTATCTTCATTTCGAGCTAAAATATTCTTAAAAAGTTAACAAAGTTAAATCTACCCTTGTTTAATTTGTAGAACTAAGGGGGCAACTGTCTAATAAACCTCTATCTCCTGGTCGACTGTTTGTTCCCATACGCGAAAATGACCCTTTGGAAAACTGCCCACAAATTATAGCAG
Source organism: Ceratothoa steindachneri (assembly GCA_963969495.1). Taxonomy (NCBI): domain Eukaryota; kingdom Metazoa; phylum Arthropoda; class Malacostraca; order Isopoda; family Cymothoidae; genus Ceratothoa; species Ceratothoa steindachneri. The sequence goes on from OZ018337.1 coordinate 76,177,333, forward strand.
AACATTTTCACTTAAATGATCGAGTAAAATAATTACATTCTTTTAAATATAATATTCATAAGAATGATAATTATAGTAATAATATTGATAATTATAATAATTATATCTGCACCAAATAGAGGTGGATGTTCAAGCTACCCTTAAGGTACCAGGGAGGGTGAGGAGATTGTAACACCGGGCAGATCATTCCAATAATGAAAGAACATTATGCCCAACGACTACGATGTGCAAGCAATAAAGGGGTGGATCCGGAACTAAGAGATCACAATGCCAAAGCTAGGCTAAGGGAAAATTAGCAATTACGACAGTGGCCGTTGTATTTAAGTTCTCATAGCCTTATAAGGCCATCACCCCATCAGATTGTGACGTGGTATTGGCGAAGAAGTAGCATTGGACGAAGACGAACCTGACGGAATGGCTCTACTTTTGTAGGGAATATAAAGAATAGACGCTTAAAGAAGGTGCAAAGTGATATTCGTGATAAAGCTACCTTTTAGTTGTTAAGAGCTTCTGGAAGATCCTTCGTTAGTATACGAAAAGTGAGCACTTTCAAGAGTCCTCTCTGGTGGTCAGGGTCAGGAATTCGGATATTTCGCAGGCCTGGGGCTAGTTCAAATCTAAGAGAAAGGGAGCCCTAACAATCGGCGAAAGAATATTTCCATGAACTCAAAGAACTGCCAAAACTTGCTTCATCATAACTTATCCCAACAGCTCAGGAAGCATCTCAGATGACAACTGTATTTTTCAACATGATATTGCACCCTGTCACAAAGCAAAAAAAATGTATTGCCATGGAGCTGTCCACAGGGGGCTGTATTTCCTTAAACCAAGTATATGGGGTACACAGATGACAAGGTAGATCGAAAGATTTTGAATATACTCAAAGTTCAAAAGGGGACTGTATCATTTGTCTGGTAGCCACTATCATGTCCCCTTCGGACATCAATAATTTATTTTACCTTGCCATCAGTTTCCTAGCCAGTGTTCAGGTTGAACTACGCCAGGTATATGTTAGATTACAACTGATAGAGGTTTTGTAGTGTCCGTGAGGTCACGGTAGGGTAGCGCTTCGTACCCTTAACTTTACCTACTCGTATATACAGTATATATATATATATATATATATATATATATATATATATATATATATATATATATATATATATATATATATGTAAAAAAAGAAAAAAGAGATAACAAACAAACAAACAAAGAATGGCTTTTTTTTATTCCATATGTCTTTTAATCCGCTACCACCCCAAAAATTCATCACTGTCCCCTTTTATACCCTATCAATAACTAATTTCTGATAGTTTTCTGTTAAAATAAGAAGCTTTCTGTACGCAACTTTCTTATCCAAAACTAACGAATGTCTCCAAAATGTAAACGTGCTTGTACATGTCATTATTACAGGCGAGCCTCACCACTACTGCTTTGATCCTTCTTACTTGCCATAATATTTGATTTAACTTTCCTCAAACAAAATATAGTAATAAGATATTGAAATAATTTTCACCTTGTTACATGTGACTAGGCAGCAGTAATTTTTTAGCTATTAAAGTTTGAAGTTAGAAATCAGTATCATTAAACGAATAATATCTAAAATTTTATATACTAGCTTAGGTAGCTTAGTCTTGCGGTAGATAGTTTGTCTCACCCTAAGATATCCTATCTATGCAGATATTAAACAGTTCTGTTTTAGGATCTCAAATATGGCAGAATTATCACTTGAACAGAGCAGGTTTGTCGTGGAATTAATGATTCGAAATGGCTCTATAATCAAATCATTTCATTATTTTCAAGCAAGATATGGTATACGTTTAGACAAAAAAAATGCATATAGAACACTTCATAATTTAACTAAATAAATTTCTGATCTTAAAAAAAGTGTGAGGAGGGAAACCAATATACATAAGATAAAGAATATAACTGATGCTGATGAAACAAATGACTGAGAGATTGGGAGTTGAGACACATTTGAATAGAGAAGCTGTGGTAACTATTATCTAAAAAGATCTTAATTTAAAGGCACAATAAGGTCAATGTCACCAATAAATCTCAATGTAGTATAAGCAACGAAGGTTATCATTTTGCATTAAAGAAATGTCCGATGATAAACAATTAGTATTGAATAACGTAACTTTCAGTGATGAATGTCACGTTTACCTAAATGGCCTACCATATAAGCAGAATTAACGGAAGAGGTCACTAACTAAACCAAATAATCACTTTCAAATACCTTTACGCTCACCACAGATAACATCATGGTGTGGACTAACTGTAAAAAAGATTTATGGGCTTCATTTCTTTGGGAAACATAAAACAAGACAAGCTCAGTCATTTTACCTGCCAGATAGTTTTACATGGTAAAAAATACTTTCGCAATAGTACATATCCTGACGAATGGTTTTAGCAAAATACCGGTACATACCATACTACATGTGACACCATGATATGGTTGAAGGCTCGATTTCCTCAACGTCTAGTGTCGCATAGGACGAAATTCCCCCGACTGGCCTGGTCACCTGACTTGTCAACTTTAGACTACAATTATGGAGTTTTGTAAAATAAAAATTAATTTGAGCTACACCAACTAATATCGCATGACTGAAGAATGAGTTTCGAAAAATCATTGCATCCACTAATGTGAATATTTTGCAGAATGTCATAAGAAATTTTGCTAATCGTACTGATAAGTACAGAGAGTCTGCTTGTACAGGATCACCCCCCAAAACGGACTCCAACATTCGATAGGCTCATTTCTTAATTTTATATAAGGATTGAATGAAACTTTGGTGATAACTAGTTTATTGTTTTTAGAAACATCATAGCTAAACATGAGAGTCTGGCCTTTTCTTCTTTATTTTAGAACACGCGTTCGAGATGACCTCCATCTAGCTCTCTGCATTTCTTGAGGCGCAGTACAAAGTTGTCCATGACGTCCTTACAAACCGACCGACTAATGGCTCTGTTCTCCTCCCTGATGGCTTTCTTGAGTTTTATGATGGCCCTGGGTCTCGTTGCGTTCACATTTGTATTTAGGGTAGCGCCAGAGAAAGAAATCTGAGGGGCTAAGTGCTGGGCTGTGAGGTGCCCACTCATAATCAGTCTTGAGACTGATCACATGGCCACTAAATTTCTCCCTTAGCCAATCTCGCGACCGGCTTTAGGTGTGAGAGCTTGCTTCATCTTGCTGGAAGCAGAACTTCCCCATAAGCAAAGGAAAAGGGTCTGTAGCTCCCCCTAGAAGGTTTTGATCCCTCAACATACCGCTCCTTGGTGACTGTCACTCTCACGCCAGATTGCTCGAAGGGGAATGATCCGATGAAGCCTCTGGCTGAGATTGCAGTACACACCGTTGCACTTAGGGGAGTATAGGGGCTTGGTGGCTACCTCATTTGGTCTGGAGCTCCCCCAGAAGATATTTTTCTTCGAGTTTACCTTTCCTTCAAGATTTACGTGAGCTTAATCTAAGGTTCAAAGGAGGTTAAGGAATGTTGGAGTCTCCTGAATCTTCTCCAGTATCATGACTGCCATAGCCTTTCTCTGCTCCTTGGCTGAGTCTGTAAGCGTCTGCTACATCCATTACTAGAACTGTTCTGCATGTCTCACATAATATACCGAGTGACTGACTTCTCTTGTCCACAGATTGTTTTGGACTGCTGAACTGACTCTCTCACGCTCTCGACCAGCTCAGATGTACGCTTCCTGAGGCATCCTGAATGGCTTGGACGGTTTTCACTTGCTGCATTGAGTTCTCCACTGTCCCATAGTTCTCGAACTGGTCCACCGAGTCCTGAATTCTGCTCTTGTAGGGGGATTTTTCACATTCGAACTGATCCACAAAAGTGTCCTGCACTTTTTTGAACGAGCCTCTCTTGTAGTAATGTTTGACGCAGTATATTCTTTGTTGGAGCTCCCCTTGGGATCTAATTGTGCTCACAGGCATTGTTTCAGCCAGGTTCTGCAAAGTAAGGGTAATTACTAAATTAATGAAGGATATATCACAAAAGGTGTGTGCAGGCCCGTATTTTTGTGTGACCCTCTATCAATTTTGAAAGTTAAAATGCTAGCACATGAAATTTAAAATATTATTTTATTATTGATAGTTTTTCCTATCTTCCAGCTTTAATGAGTAACAAATTACATTATTATAAAATTAGGGAATTTTTTTGCTGTCACTCTCTAACAGTAGGCCCCTCACCGTCGGTTAACTTGTATAAGTGTGACTAGTCTGACTCCATAAAACACCATATAATTTTAACTTTCCTTTCCGCGCGATCATAGCTAACCAACAAGCAACGCTTTTCCCTTCATCCCATATGTGGAAGAAGTTTGTCAATTCTTCACAATGGGAAAATATAACGAGCTTGCCTAGAATCCACATATTAGTGGCAATTGACCAAAGCACAATTTTCCCGGATGGGCTGAATGTGACAGCTCAGAGTGTGGAAAAGTGTTTACCCAAAATGGACGAGCTAAGAAAAGCATTTTTGCTTGAAAATACACTTTCTTTGCCAATTTGCATATTGAAGCCTTCTTGAAATTAGAATCTTCTAAAACTAATTAAGATTCTTCGCGTGTATTGTTTGTTTTTCATTTTTTATTATATGTAAGAAATCGTTAATTTTTATCAAAATAAACCCTAACCAAGTCACGTTGTGGGAGCTATTACTTTGTTCAAAATTTTCTAGCCAATAATAAAAGGCAATTATATTCAAAGTATTGATCTTTTCTGTTGACCTGTTTTTATTCCAATTGTCTAAATTTTTATAGTGGAAAATTTCCTTTCCCTTTCTCTTCCTGGATTTTCTCTCTCAGAGATAGTTAGGATCTACTGGAGGATAATAGTTTCTGATCCAATCAGCGGAAATATCCGGAATAAAAGTGCGACAGAGACGAAGTGGAAATAACTAACGAGTTTGTATGGTAAATTAGGTAAATAAATTCAAAGCTCTTCATTCAGAAGGAAAGGGTAGAGAGGCAAGTCTAAAAATATCCACGACAGGTTAAAGTATAAAACTAACGGAGGTAACAAGAATTTCTCTAACAAATTGCACTACTTAGAAACAATGAAACTGAAACACTCAATTGACTTATGGCTTAGCGAAGTGGGTAAACAAGAGTAACGAATTGAAGTATCTGCCAACGCCTCATTTTATTCATAATTGCGCCTTTGATCGTTAGAATTTGTTACTAGATTCCAGTAATTTAGTATTCAGTCCAAGCTTTTAAGGAGGTATGCAAGTAATTCTGTTTTGGTTAATTTTTCTTATTTGCTTCGTTTTAGTTGCCATTTATTTTCCTTATGTTTTGTTTTCCATATCTTTCCACAGACAAATGAATTTTTTTTAAAGATGAGTGGAAATACATTCCATCCAAATATTCTCCTTACCTTTAGATATCCTAATCCGTACGTGCTCAAGTCCTCATGGTAGCTAGAGAAAGAGGTAGGAAATCTGTTCTAGGGGACTAATAAGGTCTCATGCGCTTCTCTCATACACTTTCAATTAAAGATTTCTCATCATGGCTTCAATACTTTTATAAATATCGTCTTTTTGCTCTTTATTTATCTTAGTCTTTTTTGTCCAAATTCTTTCAACTTATCTTGCAGTTTGTGAACTCATTGTTGCGTTACAAGAAACTTTATTTCTCCAATTTTTTTAATCTTTACTTTACGTTTTACTTTAGAAAATTTCTATAATTGTTTAGATCCCTTCAGTTTTAAGTAACTTCAGAAAGATTATGAAGGTTTCAAAGAAGTTCCATATTAATTGGGGTAGCTGAACTTCTTTGAACCTTTCTTGAATATCTCACATGCTCTAAATTCCTAAGAATAAATGAGATTGAAGTAAGAGTTTTAATCTCATTTGCAAGAAACCTCCTAAAATGATCCTTCTAAAATATTTACTAAGGATTTCAAAACTAATTATGAATATCATCTATTTAATTAATTCGCATACAACTGGAGATATAAGATTCAGAATAAATATCCATGAGTCAGATGTCCCTCTTAATTATTATTTCCCCACGGTGGTTAAACCCAACCAAATTCTTTTAACTGAGTAGTTTATCGATATTGTGTCCACAAAACTCAGTCAATCATAATTTACTTCTTTATTAAGTTAATGCAACCAAAACCAAGCGAGGCAACTTAAGAACAGTCATATTGCTCAATGTTATATTTTCTGAATAGAAATCCATACTGGTCAACATAATTTTTTTTCTCATAAACGAACTTAAATAAAAACAGGAATTTATACAAATTTATCGGTTTATTAAACACCGGTATTCAAGTTTTAATTGTTGAACATGAAAATAAAATTGAAACAAATATTTTTCTATTTTATTGGAAAAACTGATGGAAAGATTAAGTTGAATACTTTAATTAGATTAGAACAAGTTTTAATATATTTGGAAGAAGAGTGCAGCTGAGGCCATAGGAGAAAGAGGAGATGTTAACATCTTAAATATGGGAGTTCAACGGAAGTTGACCACTTTAAACATTTACTCTATAATCTTCGACTTCAGGTATGTTATTTATTACTTTTTATTAATTTGATACTTAGAAAACAATGAATATTCATATTTTCTATTATTAGATAGATCGCTTCATTGGAGCATTTCAAACAAAATTTCTGCCTTCACCTCATTATAATGTCAAGCTTCATAATGTTAGCAATAATTTTCAAATTCTGTTCTATATCATTTTTCCAATCTTACCACAATTTTGATATTCAAGACTATTATCTTTGTTTTATTTTAACCTTTCATTTCTTTGTAAATCCTCTGTTTTTTGTAATAAATATTGGGTTTATAAAAGCAATGGTGCTCAAGATGCCTCGATTACCGATAAACTATGGAATTTCTTCGCAGATGGAATCTCAAAATTGCCAGAATGATGGCAAAATTCTATTGTTAACAATCGCGATTAATTTAATCATTTGTGTTTCTGTGATGGTAAAATCTGCTAGTTTTTCCTTTAATAATTAGAAGTTAAAGACAAAACTGCCAAAACTATATATACAATTCTGTATGAACAAAATCTTCCTGAAAGAAGAGATTGCTACTAATCTAAGAGAAAGGAAAGCACATAAGACACAAGTTGTAAATAAATTGAGCATAAATTAGGAACGGGCTAAACATTGGTCCGTGGCAGTGTATCTGAAATCGGGTAATATTGAGGGCCGGAAGGTCGTCCTTTCTCTCATATAATTTTCTCAATCAATGTTAACTAAAAGTATAAAAGTATAAATTTGGAGAGTATTTAAGTATAAATCGTCTCTTTTCGGGTGTTAAAGTAATAACAATCCTTTTACTCCACAATCTTGACGCTGAAACTTTCTATAATGCCAAAGTGGTCTTCTTTCCATATTCTCTGTAACCCAGATTTAATCTTATAAAGGATATCTTAAAGTCTCTCTGTATTAATAATTTTTTTTAAATAAACTTGGATTAATTTAAATATTAGAATAATATTTTCCATTACGTAAATCTTATCCCTAATTTTTTTCGCTCTAATGATAATCCTTTAAAATGTATTTGTTTTTTTCATCCACCATTTCCATTCATATACAGGGTGTTGTGTGTATATCGTTTTAGAGATGCATATGTCTGTTATTAGTTGCCAAATGATCTTTTTATTGGTATTTTTCTGGCTTGTTTTGTGTTATTCCATTGGTTTGTACTATGTGATAGGTGTTCCCTTCTTATCTTTGTACCCTATATAAGGTTGTCTTCTCCATTTTCATGCTATTCCTTGAAAATGAACTTGCAAATATAGTTCGAAAGTGCTTTGATTCATCTTTTCATTTTTCTCTGGGTTAATTTTCATATATATATATATATATATATATATATATATATATATATATATATATATATATATATATATATATTTTTAAATATAAATTGTCATATCCAATTGTGTCAATGATATTCATAGGTATTTATGTGATTAGCAGGAAACACACCAAATAATATTCTGGTTCCTTACACGGGTTTTAATGGTGGTATGTTATTTCAATTACGCGCTTTACTCAAATTATGAGAGTGGCACTTATTTGGAAAATAGCTGACTCACCAGAGAAGTGAAAATTTAATTTTGAAATAGTGTATATATACTCCCGTGGCCCCAAATAAAAAAACACTATTAATTCATTTCTATAATGTAATTAGACATTTGCAATTAATGACTTCATTATATAACTTTTATATATTGATTTATATGGATTTATATTAATATTTACCATGAATTTCCCCAAATCTGTATGTTATCGGGCTTATATGGCGTCAGATTCAAAATTACCCCTCCAAAATTTGGTTCATATTAAACCTATATTTGTTAGCAGTTAAGTTTGAAATAAAAGATTTCTGCAAACTGAATTGGAAGAAATTCTATTTGGTTATTATAGAGTTTTACATTTATTTTGTAACTTGCTATACAGGGAAGAATACAGAGAAAGAACCATGTAAGAAAATAAATAGATAGAAGAATAAATATCAATGTTATGTCACTTCAGTTAATTTCGAAATAAACAAAATATGTTTAATTAAAAAACTAGTTCGATTCGATTAGAAAATAGATACTGATTGAAGACGTATGCCCGCTAATTCTTTTTTATCTTTCCTATAATTTAGGATGAGGGGGTATCTGTCAAGACGAATAGAAGGATGTCGAGGTAATAATGAACCCCTATGAATAAAGGAAAGGAGATATAAATCGAATTGCATTTTTACAATAATAGTTATATTCTAAGACGATTAAAATTGATGTTCGAAGATATTAGCAAAATGCCAAAATAATGAGAGATTGTATATTTCCAGCAATAGGCCGTAAAAGAAATAAACCAAACATTTTGGTTAACTTGTTTTAGTCTAATATTAAACAATATTATAAAGTAATTTCTTGTATGTTAGTATTTATCTTTTCTATTTTTACTTATAAATGCTTGGAACTTTGGGGATTAGTGTAGTTCTAAGATTTTTTTGTATTTTGAACACGAAAGAATTGATTTTTGATAATAATTATTTTTTTTATATATTTCTTTGGAAAAAGCATTATATAAATTAATTTATTTAGGAAATTATATTAAATTATTTAGTTTAATTTATTAAATTAAATGTGTAATTAGTTGATTTCATTTAATTTGAGAGTTTTTATCAGGATTATGATTATATGTGATGCATAAAAATACCGTTCGCATTTTCTATGAATATGTTTTCTTATCTAAATCTAAGTTATGTCGCCAAAATAATTTTTCCAAGGGCGCTTCTGCAAACTTATCTGTAACAAGGCGATTTTCTGTCAGATAAAAAGCAGATTTGTTGGTCATTTGTTTCATTATCCGCCATGCCTGAGTTTATTGCGCATGGAATAAGTAAATAGCTGCAATTTAATTTTGTAAGGAGGACCTGGAGATCTATAAATGTATTGTTGTGGAGTACAAGAATTAAAGGCTGAAAACATGTGCTACTGATATATTGATTAAGTATTCGCAATTTAGTGGCCAGAAAAATCGTCTATAAATTAATGAAACCGTGTAGCAGAGAAAACATATAACAAAGATAGAGTTCTTCCACGCCTGGATTAGTTTGGGTCTGATGGAAAAACCAGTAAGTTTTTTCTACACTGTCCTATCAAGTGATCGCAAAAGTTTAGAAGGATGTAATAAAGTTCAAATTTCTCATTAGGAATTTGGAAGGCACACGTCTATATTTCAGTTCTTCTTTGATTTAATTCAAACATAAAACAATGAATCATGCAAGAGACATACTTTTATAAGATGAACATCGCCCTTACCAAATTGACAGCTTCTGGAATCTCCTAAAAGTATTTCGTAGAAAATTTAGAAATAAAAGCAATTTTAAAAGTATTAATGCTGCATTGTGGAATTAAGGCATTAAATTATAGTTTGACCTAAATTTTTAAAATGTTGTTTAAATTCAGACGTAAAGTTATTATTTGTTTTATTTATGTTATTAAATGTACTGGAAATGCTAGAATAATCTAATATATATATATTTCTAAGCAGAAAATAACCTTTACCTAAATGAATCAATCAAAAGTAATATATAATAAATGAAACTAAATTAAGTAATTATAAAGAATTAAGTCTAAAAAACAAAAAAACATAAACAAAAAGCAAACAATAACAAAGAGAATCACAGACAAATAAAACCTAAACTTACAGAAAAATAGTTAGTAAGCGAACAAATGCAAAAAAAAGAAATAAAAACAATAAATACACTACAAGAAAAACCCAAAGCTAAAATTAAAAAAATTCCAAGGCAAGAACGCATATATATAGATATATATTGAATATATAAAGAGAAAAAATACAGAAAGATAAAATAACATGAAAGAGATTATTCTGATCTCTAGGCAACTTTAAATATCTTACGCCCCTAATGCTTTATTCATATTTCACTACTATTCCTCGCACCTCCAACATTCTTGAGCCTCGCTATACTTGCACACATACGTAATCGCCACTTCCCCAAAGTAAAGTCATATTAAGTCAAGTAAAAACCATTGGTATTGAAATTGGCCAAAAAATCTGAGTACTTGCATTAAATCCAATCCCTTTTCCATTTTATTTTTCTCAAATATCTATTAATCTCTCGTGTTAAAATAAAGAATTCTATCGGTTAAAATTCGTATTTATGCATCCTTTTGCCATTGTGCATTTTTACTCGTTGATAAAACGAGGTAGAGATAAAATTGCTCACTTATATTGATTTAGGAAGAGAGATAAATATTAAGATGCCAAACAACTTCCTTTCGCTAATTTGGATATTGTTCATTCGTAAGAATTTGCTGAAAAAAAATTAGAGGTTTTCTAACGAATGGGAAAATATAAGGGAGAGGAGTTCTTCATCAATATTTCCCTTAAGGTAGGAATTAGAGTGCTATTCTTCAGCAAATACGGATAGTTCCAACAGTATTAGTTAATAACGGAAGAATTGCGTTAAATATGTCTACAAACATCTAAGCGTGCAGTAAACATCTTGACCTTATTTACTTAAAAGAAAGAAGTGAAATTCACAATGCAAAAGGTTTAGAGGAGAGGAAAATCTGTAAATAAATGTGGTAAATGTGGAAGAGATGAGAATGATTGGACAAGTGCAGATCAAGAAGCGGCCCTTGGGTCGTTAGTTCACCCTTTCCTCTAGATAGCATTTGCAACATTGTTTTACATGCTACGCCAGACAACACATTGAGGGAGCATACATTTTACAAATATCAAAAGTATTTCATGTTTATTTTTTGTATATACATATGTACTTTAATGCCTAATGCATACTCTTCTCTACCTCATTTTAGACCTTTTACTATTTTTACATGTGAGATTTTATTGCGTTATAGACGCCAAAAAAGGAGCTAAAACTTTGTAGGCGAGAGAAGGCTCTTTGGTAGGTCGGTAAATCCTCAAAGTTGGATTCTGGAAAATTTTATCTGTTTAAGGAGAGATTCCACTCAAGTGAAAGAGTAAAGGAGAGCTAACAGGCGATTGCACAATCAAATTGAATTTCCTTGTGTTCATATATATATATATTTCCGGAGGAAAACGAGAAGGTGTTTTCGAGTACTTTCAAACTTTTTCACTTTCTTATCAAGGATAGCTACAAATGAAAATAATATAATAAATAATCCAAATATTGTAAACTTACTAATTCAAACTCTTATATTCATTTTTACTCTGGGTTTAGTCCCCAAATTTAACGCTTTATTTTTATCTTTAGGTTTCTAAGGGTTTTACGAGTTGTGAGCCATAAATATATGGATTTAGAATTCTCCAATATCTTTGAAATCAGCCACAAATTGTGTTATCTTTATCCCTCTTTTTTAGGGTCTTTCCTTTTCAAAAAAGACATTCTATAATACAGTTAATATTCTCCCTTTTAATGCTAAAAACATCTTGGTTTTACCCTTCTCTGATTCCTTCAATGACCTTCCACCTTTTTAAAAAATTTTTAACATTTTTGTTACTTTCCAGTACGAGTATACTATTAAAATTATACTGGTTTACAATAATTGTTTAATAATGGTGGAGTTTAATTAGTCGAATGTTCTGGTTGTCTAAGTAAAGAGTTGGGAAAAACAGGCAAATAATTATCTGTTCGTATTAATCAGAATAAATACAATGTTCGGAGAGGTAAAAACAATAGTGCGTTTTGTAAATATTTCTGGAAAATAAGCACTACATTATTGGAATTCAGGAACTTTTATTTATTGCTCTAAAACACTATAAAAAATCTATTGTTGAATGTTCACTTATTATTAATTTCGCTAACTTTAAAATTGCCCCTGATTTTTCAAATTTGATGATGTAAAAAACTTATTATTAAAGAAATTAGTTTTGACTTATGTTCTTAGTTTTGTCTGCATTATTCATAATTATGGGTACCCAATTTGTAAAATCATTATTTCATTGGTTTTGTATTAACTTTGTTCTATTACTCGACCTCTCTCCCTCAATTTCCGTGCCGCCCACTAACGTAGCTGCTTGCTTCTCATATCTCTCCTAATCCTCATCTTTAGTCTCCTTTACCGTTAATCTATCTATCCCTTCTGGCTCTGTTCCTTAACCTTTTTGCCTCTTCGTTTGACCTTGCTACCTCCTCCTAATTAATCTTGAAATGAATTTGTCCCCCACTCCTCATACTTCATCATTGGTGATTTCTTGTCTTAGAGGTCTTTTCTTTTTTACTGTCCTATATATACCCTTATTAAATTATTTAGGTTTGTAATTATCCTTGATAAGGAATGAATAAATTTTGAAACTACTCAGAAACACCTATTCCATTTTCTTTGCTTCTCTGTGAGTTATTCATTTCATATATATATATATATATATTTATATATATAACGAGAAGAAGAGAAAGAAAAACCATCAATAAAATGTCAATAAAAGTAAAATAGAATATATGGGAATAGTAAATTTGCTCGCGATCTAAAGTGATAAAAATATCCCTAAAACCCAAAAACGAGGGCAAGCCCAGGTGGTTTCTCGTAGGTGTTAAGAGTGACCGGATGAAGACATCAGCGCATCAGACTTTTACTTAGTGATTGCGAAGCTGCTTTATTCCGAGTCGGTGGTTGAAATCTTGCTATGCAGCTATCGCTTCTTTCTTTACCGTAAGGCCCTAATTAAAGGTGGGGCAACCTTAGACTATTTGCACGCATATAGTTTGGTAGGTTTAGCTCTACAGGACAATTTGGTGGATTAAAAGCTCGTGCACAGAGTCCAATTTAGAGAGCTTCTCTCATGGATTAGTTAAAATTTTGGAATAATATATTAGGATTAGACTAACATAAATTGCAGTCACAATTTATTTCCAAATAGGTATAATCATTATAAAACGAAGCATGTTATCACAATAATTTGCACACAGATAATCATTATTTTTGTAGAATTGTTGTGTCTCTTTATCTAAACAGTTTTCTAGTTTTTTATTCAGAATTACATCAAATTTTATGTTGGCAGCTTCGACTATTCTAAATATAATATAATTTTATGAAATTCGTTGAATAGGAAATATACATCTTTTCTATACACTTTACTATGCTTCAAGAAAATGGGATTAGAGAAAATTATAAGAAAAAATTATTGAAAGATTGTCCGAGGTAAATTTTTTCTTTCATGTAATGTGGGCGTGTTGGATACTAATATAAAAGAGAGACTTATTTCAAGATTCAGTTTAAATATGAGGAGCCTGAATCATTTCAGCCTAGCAAAAATTTATCTTGAAAAGTAGGTTCTGCCAATAAGCAACCATCTCCAAAACAGGGGCAAAACTTCTACTTAGGTTAAGACTAGGAAGGAACAGGATAGATAGTTTAATTCACGCTAAAAGAATAGAACTTGTTCTAGAATGCTCATGATATGAAATATGATTTTAGAAGTCTAAATACCACGTACATTAGTGGACGCGGAAATACACCGACACAAGCTGCACATCCCTCCCGTATTCCAAATTCGCCTTTCGCCTCGAATTCCCTCCGCCCCTTTTCGCACCAAAGAGACGGCCGTTCAGGAAAATATCTGCTGCTAAAAGACACCTGCTAGCCGAAGAATGTCCGAATTTTCGCGCCGTCGTAAACTGGGACGTGGAGCAAGGATAGCTCGAAGGTATGAAAGATTTACTCTGACTGGCAGCATATGAAAAGGTATTTCACGCAGCTATACAGATTTTATGAGAATTCGGTGCTCTCTCCCGATTTTTGCTCGTAAGCTAAATAAAAGGAAAACTTCTCCCTGGAGTCAGGCAGAATACCTTAAACCTACTTTGAGTGTGTGGAGCTCGTTCCACAAAGGAAACAGTTCGCCCGTTGCAAGGAAGAAACTTCTCGGGGAATTGGTCGTTGCCGTCACGGTACTTGTAGGAGCCAAACTTATCGCTGGCCCCCATCCTTCAGAGTCAGAGGTTACAGGAACTCCTTCTGCGGATTACCCTAGATGTATCTAGGTGTTCGGCTTTGGTTACCCACTCCAGGAGCCAAATAATCGAACAGTCACTTCGAGGAAGAAGAAATCCGATTTGAGCCACAGTTTGGTTCTCCTTCGTGATCCGGCATAGGATCATTATATGACCGGTCTAGGATTAATCTCTCATTCGGTAACCTCGGACGGCCGGACTAAGTACGATCATTGTCACCAGAAGAAGACCTTCACCGTCATTTTCAAAAATACTTACAAACTCAAAGGTATCGTAAAAGTGAAATTTCCCCTCCCCTATCTTCACCAGTTTATTCGTTAACTAGAATTCCCATCCCAAGCCCATGACCTCGCGTATTAGAAGTGATTAATTCAGTGCTTAATTCAATATTATTCCATTCATTATGCCGTGTGCCATTAAGACGCAAGCATCCTAGTGAGGAATTTTCAAGCATAATCCCCATGACATTATGTAGACTTACTTATATAGTGCAAAGATTAATTCTATTTATACCTATATACGCTGTTTCATATTTCACATTCATGTACATTAAAAGATTATTTTTGTATCTGTGTGTTTAACTATTTTGGAAGATCCTTTGGCAATTAATAAGCAATCTACTCGGCTTAAATCTTAATATTACACAGGTCCACCCATGACTGGCATTTACTGAGTGAGGACACACTCAGGGGACCATTATCTTAATTTTGATCAAAAGGAGAGCACTATGGTTATTCTTATTCACCAGAAGTGGCTACGGTAGGTGTATTTGATACACTTCACCTCCGCTTCACTTTGGGGCAGTAATAAAATATATGTTCAGGAGGTGAGACTGGGATTACCCACTCACTAAACCTCGACAATGATAATTAATAATGAAGTAGGTATTCCTTTGCTTAATCCAAAATTGCGCTCTGGATCCTTTTCATATAGAAGGTTAGTTTCACTCTCAGGAGCTTTTTTATTCGATCAAATGGGAAAAATTATGTTAAAAATAAATTATTAAATCATTTTCAATTTCATAAATGGTTCTTTCCAAATAAAAGCGTGCAAAGCGGCTTGAAATGCAAGAAGATAGTTGCTAAGCGTATTTCATCAAGGAGAACCCTCTTTAAGATGGTATTACAAATAAAATCCATTGCAAAATTTCTTGGTTGAAAATAATCTAAAATTTCGGAGATCTTCCGCGTGAATTTTTCCAAATTCTAATCTAAAGAGAATTTTTCGGCGATAATCAAATACGTTGTTGATAAAGAGAAGCCTTCCAATTTTGAGCAGTTCTGGGATCTTATTGAATATATATGAGGGAATATCACTCAAAATATCCTCAAAAGATTTAGTCGCCACCAATCCAAAATGACAATCAATCCTAAAGAACAATGAAAACCATTGTAAATACAAACTTGGTGCATCACTTGACTCTATTTATAATAAAAATATATTAGTTACTTCCTATGTCTTATGAGTGTATATATAGTCAAATGTTAATGTACGGCTGATTATATAATCAAAGAAGAGCAATAAGAAAAGAAAGTAGAGAAGAAAAGAAAGAAAGAACAATTCTTAATTTCGTATTTATTTAAATCATAAAAAAACATGAACACGGTCACCATTTATACCTCACCCTTTGACCTAATCCAATCCCTAAAACCAAATCAATTCCTAATTTCTGATGTTTCTCCCCAATATTATAGCATCAAGTTACGTGCATTTAGTAACCCAAACTGGCCTAATATCCAAAATCATTTGTTCACACCTAAAAAATATACACATTCCTATACATATAATGTAATTATTACAGAATAGTCTCACCACAACTGCTTCGTTCCCTATAAATTACCATAACAATATTTGTTTCAACTTTGATTACCTCAACTACAAAAAATTTAATAAGATGAGTGAAGATTATTCACCTTGTTGCCTCTCACTAAGCAACTATGGAGATGTGGAGCATTATACAAGTAGGCCCCACACTGTGTGTTATCTACTTAAAGGGTAACTAGTCTCACTCCATAAAACACAACCTAATTTTTTTTTTTCCTGTGATCATAGCTAACCACCAAACCATCAACATATCTTTCATCCACGGGGGCAGAAACCTCGAAATGACGCTATATTTTTAAATTCTTCACCATAGGTAATTAAAAAGAGCTTGTCTAGAATACAAATATTAGTGGCAAATAAGCTAAGCACAATTTTCATGGATGGGCTGAATGCGAGAGTCTGAGTCTGATAACAGTGAAGAAGCGGGGGAAAGATTCCACCAGGACATAAAAACAATGGAATTCAGGTACCAGGGTAAATGGGACGTAAACATGCTTGCTGACTACTGTTGCTTTTTGTTGCGTGATGCACCAGATGAGAGTTACAAACGAAAATTGTCAAGGGCGTCTATTCTTGGAAATTAGAATTATTTTCTTTATTATTTTCATTCTTTATTTTTTTGTTTTATTGAAAGGATTATAGTTTACATACGTTTATTCCTGTTTTATGATATAACAATAATAATGCATTATTAGATAGAGAAAGGTTTTTCAAATTTTTTCAGGAAAAATTAGGTAATCTCAATGAATATGGTGTATGCTGTACTGAGAAAATCTGACGTGATTGAACAAAAATACATTTATTTTTGAGCTCAGGAGGTATGATTCATTAAGAACCCACAAAGAAATTCTAAGGAATGTAAAAAAAAAATTCAAACGTAGGTTTGTGTTATTAAGGATTTGTTTCCGACAAAGGGATTTTTTATATGTTTCTGACTACCCAATACAGAATCAATCCTACTTAAGTGCACCAAAATATAACACTATTCAAAACAACTTTTGTTCCATTCAGTAGGTGTTATTTTACAAATCCTCTTATAGAAACCAATAGAAAACAAGTCATTATTTGTTTTAAACCTTGCTTCTGCTGCTTTTATGATAAAAAATTGACTGAAAAAGGCAAGTTTTGTCTATTTCAGCCATAGTAGGAGTAAAAAAAAAACATTTAAATTTATACAATTGTATTTACAAATATAAAAACAAGTAAAACGTTAAAGTTGAACGTTATTCCTCGATTTTCGTTTAGAATGTAACTCAATTTGCGGTACAAGACTTCAAATGTATTCTCACATAATGGTTTTGTAACTATGATTCTGTTACAACTAGTGTGGAAGTTTACGACAGTTCATGGCTGTTAACCTCGTCTTATACGAATGGAAAAGGCACGAAGCTCGGAACGTCGTCGATACGACTGGTGAGAAAGATTACGCCAATTTACGGCTTGTAACGTCGTCTTATACGACAAGAGGAGGCACGAAGCTCGGAACGTCGTCTAATGCGACTGGAGGAAGATTACGCCAGTTTACGGCTGATAACGTCGCCTTTTACGACTGGAGAAGGCACGATGCTCGACGAAGGAGGAGATATGAATCAGTTATGTCGAATTAGACGGAACAGAATGACGTAATGAGATAATTTCAAGGTGCTGGATTTATGTCTGAGAGTCTCTTCTCTCTCATACGAAGTTCATTTCAAACGGATGTGGTTACATAAATTATTAAACATAGTATAATGGGTTTTATAATAATGGTCTAGTTATATTTGATTTAGTTACTACATTTTTCGAATTTTACGATTGAGCCAATGGTTAAATAGATAATTGAACACAATGAGATGGTTTTTACAATAATTCCCCAGTTAACTTTATCATAATGTTAATGGGGCGGAAATTTCTTACAAGTGAGCCAATGTGAATACATTTTGAAGATAGACGATACTCCCACGTTAGGATTAACCAATAGTATATAATTCAAGGTGATTAGTGGTGAAGCCCGACTGGGTTTACCTAAGAAAGTCTTTTGCAAAAAAACAAAGAAACAGGGAAACCACAAGAAAATAAGTCGGCTGTATTAAAGAATTTTTCTACTTAAAGGGAATATTGTTTGTTGTTGCAATAGGGTTTGCTGAAGCAGGCACGTTGTATCAGCAAGAAGGGGGCTGGGAAGATGGAATCCCTGCGTCATATATTGCACTTTTAGCTTAGGAAGATAATGTATATTTGTATGGATTTCTATGCTCCTATTTCAAGCAAATCTGATAATCTTTTAATTATTATGATTAGCATTATTATTATCATCATTATTATTATTGTGATTACCATTATTATCATTACCATTACCATTATTATCATTATCACTATTACTATCATTATTATTATCATTATTAATAGTATAAAATAATATAATACATTTGGAATTTGATTATAGGTAATGAGGTAATCCTAAAACTTCCATATTCTCCTTAAACTTGTCAGGATAGGTATCAAGGAAGCACACCTTCAGGCGCATCCTGCAACCCATTTGGATATAAATTTTCAAAGTGGTGTCAACCAATTCCACATAATTGTCAGCCTTACCTTCCAAATTTTTCTTGCCGTATTCAGAGGAAAAATGAGGTAACCACAGTTTGTCTTGGCCACCAAATGACATGACAAAGTGTGTTTTGTAAAGTTCACACATTCTCATAGATGCTGCCAAACCGGACTGTTATATCCTTGTTTTGATGAACTGTCGGCTGATATAACTTAATGCATCTGGAGCTTGATTGCAGCCACTTGATGACATTTCTCTACTAATGTATTCACTATGGTAGCTATAGTTGAATTGGCACCAGATCTATGAATCGCTTTATAAGCATTTCTCTAGTGATATTTCAGAATATTCTAAAAGTTTTCGGAGATGTGTTCTGGTAAGTTCAAGAACATTTTTGAAACTTTATACATAGAATTCTTCCAATTCTATAAGTTTCCCACAAAGCTAAAATGTTTTGAAAGTATTTTTAAAAACAAATATTATTTAACAACATTTCAATGCACTTTTAAAAATAACATTATTAATTTTCTACCACGCTTTCCAGAATTTAAAACCTATATATAGCCCTTTATATATCCTCAATTATTCTTTCCCTGCTGCCTTAGTTGACCAATGAGTTATTTTCTAATTTCTTATAATGCAATGTTCTTTCCAAATGGAGGTAGTTGTTTCCCAAGAATACCAAACCATATACCAACGGAGAATATGGTAGAGCCATTTAAATATAAGTAATAAGAATTATAAGAAAGTTGTTTCCTAGAAATTAATTGAAGCAAAAATAGACGACTCAGATGCTTTCAATTTTAAAGATGTTATTTGAGATTATTTTATATATTCCTAAGGATAATCTGACACCTCGTCACCACTTAACTTATATCACTATGCAGTTAATATAACCTTGCTAGCCTCCTTCACATTGCATCTGGCATGCTTGGGGAACGTATTTAACCTTCCTAAGCTAGTGACTGTATCCACTAGACCAATCTAACAGCCCGAGAACAAACTGTATCAATTGGCTAATTTAAGATATTGCGTGAGCATTCAGGTAAGTGTAAACGATTCGTGTAATGCGAAGGCAAATATGATGATTAAAATAACTAAATGATAGTTTCTCATGGCTTTTGGATGTGTCTTTTTATCGAGTTTCATCATATGTAAGGGATTTTCTGACGAAATGACATGAATGAAGAACGTCCATTTATTGTTCTCGATGAAGAATGAAGAAGACTACTCATTAATAACTACATACCATCGTTGTGTACATTCTAGTATTGCAAATATATCTCCGTCCAAGGTTTAAATGGAATCTAGATTTAAATGGTTCTAGATTACTATCAGAACCTTTGATGCACTTATCATATGTATGGGTTTGCTGACGAAATTTTACAAATTGACTCATAGGCGTTGAACACTATATAATTTATCCCTGAATAAAAGGGATTTACGTGGAAATTTTCATCTCAATCAAAAAAATGGAATAGACAAAAATTAAAATAATTTTTAAAATTGGAAGAAAAAGGTGATAAAAACCGAAGATATATATCCCCGTACTACAAATGGATTACCAATACCCAAATATCTTACCTAATTAAACTTAGATTGATTTCCTCTATAGGAAATTTATTTTCGCAACTAAGTATTGAAGTTTAAGCATAATAATTTTATATTAGTTCTCCATTAAAATCATTAGGGCATTCTGTTACATTTTTCTTTATAAATTTATTTTGCATAAACATGTAGGGCTCGTCCTATAAAATGTGGAGCTCAAGCGAGAAACTCCACAAATGTACGCTCGGTGGATTTATCAAATGCTAAAAATTTATGTGTGTAAATTAAGGAAATAATATGCCAAACCTAATAAAAAAAGACGCAAAGAGAATTAGGAAATGGAACTATATATATGTTGAACTGTAGAAATAGATCTGAGTAAAGCGGTCGATAGCGTCACGCGGAAACCCACAAACATTTAAAGATATCAAAGGTGACCGCCTAGACATATATGACGATCGTGAACAAACAAACATACGCGTGTTGGAAACATTTATCAGCAGCTGAACAAATATAGGCTCTGACTAGAGCAATTTGACAGAGACCTGCAACAAGCGATTCCTTATCATAAAGCTAGATCTATTGGAAATATTTAGGCACAACAGGTACACAAAGCTGTCGGAAACTTCGCATAAGGGGTGAAAATAACGAACAACCTAGATGTGTGGGTCCAACCCAACAGACTTGTCAAAGCCACGCACCTTGGAAATTAAACATATATATAGAGAGAAATTCTCATTATTCAGAAGAAGATTCATTATTCCTGATTCATTAACTCAATTTATTCCCTTAGTAATGTCATGAAATCCCGTCTACTCTCCTAAAACAGTAAGTCTACACATTGATCGCAAAGAACTCAAGATGTTTCCGCTTGCCTCTTTATTAGACCAATTCAAGTTTAAAGTTATATTTTTTTGGCTGCATCTTTCCAAAGTCCTTTACTTACCGCAATTACCGAATCACGTTCGATAACCCT
This sequence comes from Ceratothoa steindachneri, assembly GCA_963969495.1. Classification (NCBI taxonomy): domain Eukaryota; kingdom Metazoa; phylum Arthropoda; class Malacostraca; order Isopoda; family Cymothoidae; genus Ceratothoa; species Ceratothoa steindachneri. Next base: position 76,198,653 of record OZ018337.1, read on the forward strand.
AGGCTAACAAATAACCCACGTGAAAATTTATGAGGAGTCAGAACCAAATTCGACAGAGGTGTAATGTGGGCCCACTGCTTAAAGTCATCGTACCCCGTTGAGCGCAATAGCAACAATGACTCTTCAATACACGCCCTTATAATACGGACAATACGCCCAAAAACCGATAACCTATGCCACCATATAAACAGGTAACACCAACCGATAACATCAACCTCCTCCCACAAAACTGGTGACCCTCTTCGGCTGAACAATGAAGGTGACGATAAATGGTCGCATCAGACCATCAAGAGGCAGCACAAGGAGAGACGCAGGTCGTGAACGCCATTATCATGAAGCCACCCGTTTACAACGAGTCTGCAGGTGTAGGTTAGTTCAAGATTGTAGAAGCCCAGTTTCACATTTCAAGAGTGAGTAAGGAGGATACTAAACTCTTACATGTTTTGGATGCATTACCTCTCGAGAGCGTCGACCGTCTTACGGCTACAAGTCTATATAGTCCTAAGTACCCGAACTTAAGGAGTGAGGTTTTTGTGGTCTTCGAGTTGCCGAAACCTGAGCTTTTTGAAAAGTTCATTGCTTCCTCTACGCTCACTGCTCGAACTTCTACCAATTTGGAAGAACTAAGGAGAACGCTCTACAGGTAGGAGTTGCTAAGGAACTCGTGAGGCAGAGGTTTATCCAATCACTCCCAGCCAAAATCAAACCCATAATTGATGCTCAAAAGGAACTTATGCTACCCCAGTTAGAAAGCTTGCAGAAAAACTAATTTCATTTCATAGAGTACAGTATCTTAATCCTATTTATAGCAATGAATACTTAGTACGCAGTGCCACTTCTTTGTCCGAAATGTGATTTCCTAATCCAAATAATAGAAGTGATAATTATATAAATAATGTTAATTTTTACGGTTAGTGCGCAATCAGTGCCCATAGGTATGTACCCTGATGGGAATCGTCCTAATTTTGTTCAGCGGAATAATGATTACAGTGCTTATAATATAACAGTAGGATTGCGACGTTTTCGAAGGAAACAAAATTGAAATAAAAATGTGATGTACTTTGGTGAGATTGCGAAACTCTGCAATCCCTAGTGCAGGTGACCATTGCAGATACAACCTTCCTCCAGGCCATCTTCGTCAGCACTGGCGGAAAAGAAGCAGGGCATCCCATTACAAGTTCAGCCTCTGGTTTCAAGGGAATAAAAATAAATGTGTTTGATGACGGCTAATGGCGGTAAAATAAAAGTACACGGCAAGGTACAGAGGAATATATGTAGTTATCCCTCGTCTTCGCCGATTATTCAGGTGGTCATTTATGGTCACGGATGTTGCTTCGCCGTTATGAGGAATTGACTTTCTGAGTCATTTTAATCTCTTAGTGGACTGTGCGCCCGTCATACTTATCGACGAACAAACTAATTTCGTATAAAAAGTGAAACTCTGAGGACAGCCTGCGGTAGCTTTATTTATTAATGACCTACGGCACCTACAGCCCCATTGCAAAGCTGTATTGGAGAAATTTGAGGCTTTGTTCAGTCCCGCACCCGCTAATTTCTGCCATCTTGGCCGAACTCAGTGATGCACTTCACCTCTTGGAGTGCATCACACACAACACAATAATGCCAAAGGAAGTCGACGAGACCCCTTTACAGGAACCCGAGAGTATATCGCCACCCAGACGTCTTCACGCGTTCCCGCAGATGAGTCACGTTTACCAGGAACCCGTCATTCCTATATTTTTGAAACTTTTGGTAGGCCTTATATAACAGCGGCATATTATAATGAAAGAGGAAGAGGTATAAATGTGAAAAAGCCTCGTTATTCTAGCTTTCCTGCTTATCGAATTATGTATATGTACTGTATCGTAATTATAGCATTTGTATAGAAGGCGAAAAAGGGATGAGACGCAGTTGTAAGATAAATTAATATTGTTTTGTATTATATGACAGAAAACGGCATAATATTTATGCCAGTTTTGTGGAGTATGTACAGATTTATGATCTTACGATACTGATGGCATGTAAGAATTTAAAAATGCTGTTAGACATTAGGTCTACCTGAAATATGTATTTAATATGTATCCACCTATGTATTTATAATGCGCTATATTTCAGTAACTCCATTACTGGCAGGGGAGTAGTGTACGGCTCGTTTTATAAAATAGGTAGGCCTCTGGCACCAAATTGCAGAAGACACTCCACAAATGGACGCTCGGTGGATTTATCAAATCCTTAAAATTGCTAGGTGTGTAAATTAAGGAAATAATATGCCTAGCCTAATGAACACAAAGAACTAAAGAGAATTAGGAAGTGAAATATATATATGTTAAACTGTACTATTTGTACAGTTTAACATATAAATAGTTTGACTTTCAACCTGGGGCAGGCGGTCGTTAGAGTTGCGCGAAAACCTACAAGCATTCAAAGATATCAAAGGTGACCACCTGGACAAATACGAGGATCATACACAAATAAAAATACGCCTGTTGGGAATATTTATCAGCACCTGAACAAATATAGGGTCTGACCAGATAAATTTCGCAGAGAGCTGCAACAATCTATTCCCTATAATATAGTTAAATCTATGGGAAGTATGGAGACACAACAGGTATGCAGAGCTGTCTGAAACTCCGCATAAGTGGTAGAAATAACCAAGAAACTACATGACTGGGTCCGCCCAACGGACAAGTCAAAGTCACGCTCCTTGGAGACGAAACATATGTATTTAGAGAGACACAGACTATCATTAATCAGAAGAAGATTTATTATTCCTGATTCATTAATCCATTTCATTTCCTTAGTAGCGACACGGAATAGCGTTTACTCGCCTAAGTCCTCCTGCCTTCAGACTCGATACCTAGCCTAAAAGAGAAAACCTACACATTCACCACAATGAACTCCAGATATCTCCGCTTTCCCCTTTATTAGGCCAATTCAAGAATATAGTCATATTTTCTTTGCCCCCTCCTTTCTAAGTCCTATACTTGCCCGGATTACCGACTCACCTTCGGTAAGCCCAGCCTAACGCATACCCCTCGTGGGAAATTATGAGGATTCAGAACCAATTCCACAGAGGCGTAAAGTAGGCCCACTGCCTAAATTACTCGTTACCCGTCGAGCGCTATAGCAACGAGGATTCTTCATTTCACTCCCTTATATGTAGTTACCGACCACGCACTTAAAAACCGGTAACCTATAACATCACATCAAAAGGTAACACTCACAGGTACCGTCAACATCTCTCCATAAATACTTATTAAAGTTAGCTCTTTAGGAGCTCTGGACTTTTCATACATTTATTCAACAATTACTTTCATCGTCATAGCGTTGTAAACACAAAGATACTTGGATTGGCTTGTGTATAGTTTTCTTTGGGTTTTACGGAAGGATGGAGCAACATGGAAAGTATAATACCATAAGTAATGATATAATTTAGAGTAAAAGGATTTACATGATTTAATGGATGTTTTGAATGATCTCCACCATGTCATTCCTCCAAACATTCTGGGTTCAGTGCACAAATGTGTAAAAATGTGTCTGATCCCAAAAGGTTAACAGAAACTGTACAGTATTATTATGCATGCGAAGTAGATGTCAATATTCCTGACCAATTATCTAATATAAAAAATTCAAAAGTGTATCTAGACGATACTCAATACCAGATTGCCCTGCCATCCATAAATGCCTATATATTTTACAATGAAGTTACAGATTATACAATCCTAAGGCATTTATTATTTGATAGATATTTTCATCGTTGATATATTCAAAGGAGAGCAAAAAAACAATAAATTCGAAGAACGAGATTAGCCGTTCATAGTCAAAGGCCTAAACGCAGTCATGTCAGTTAGCTTCTTTTTAAAAACATTTTTTTCTAAATGCATACATTTTTCAGTGTTGTGGTGTACATGTCGGAGATAAACTAATTCATGCCATGGGTGAAAATTGCGTGTAATAAGGTACAAACGTAAGGTTTATTATATATTATTGTAAAATATTATGCTTGATTAATTCATAAATAACAATATAAAATAATGTTGATTAAAGGAAAAACAACAAATCAAGTATATTAAAAATATTTAATTAAGCAAGATTTGAAATAGTTTCAGAATAAACTATGATTTATTTTAGAAATAAATGTATTTACTCTTTTCAACTATAGAAAGTATATCAGTAACACTGTGTAACACGATTTTTGTCCAGGATAATGATATTTATATGATATTTATCTATTCCGCTTGAAGGAAGTGGCGAATTTGAACTTTCATTTGCATAAAATAGAAACAAAAGCGACACGATACAAAAATAGCATTTATTTATTCGAGAATTACATAAGTGAGACAATTAAACTATGTATTAGAAATGAGTAGTTTTCCGAGATTTACCCTTATACTGTATCTGACTTTCACGCATCAGCCCCCAAATATAGTCTCCTATCAGATTTTCATTAAAAAATCCTTGATAGAGGCGTTAAAAGTCCAGTAAATCATGATGAAAGCGTTCTCCATGCTCATATGTTCTCCTTAAATTTATCAAGATAAGCGTGAAGAATATGGACTTTCAGGAACATCTTGCAACCCATCTTGCCGTAGTTTTTCACCAAGTTTTCCACAAAGTTTACATAGTTTTCGGCTTTGTCATTACCTATGAAGCCTAGAACCACTGTGATATAGCTAACCAACTCTGCCTTTTCCGTCCTAGTGAGCTTCTCAGGGAACTGCATGCTCTCCGTGATCTTTTTACACCTCTGCCGCAGAGAGCTTAAGAAAGAAACCTTGGAGATACTTAAAGCTACAGACGCATTATCTAGAGCTCTGACGAATTGTTTCATAAGGCCCAATCTTAAGTGCAAAAGAGAAAACAGTAGTTTTCGGGGGTCCAAAACAGGCTCTCATTTGACGTTGTTTCTCCTCACACTAAACTCGGTCCGTTGTGGCCATTCGTGTTGATGGTACTGTGCCACGGTGTTTCTGCTGTCCCAAAGCGAAAAGAAATAAGGTAACTAGGTAAAAGCGCCCTGGAGACTCATCAAATGTCCACTATTTTGAAGTCCCCGATAACCTCACAACCGTACTTTTCGTATTTCACTTCATCTAGCAAGATTTCTACAATGATATATTCCTCTTTGAGCTGGATCGAATGAACAAGGGGAAGAGTTTGATACTTGTTCCGGTATGAAGCAGCACTGCTCTGACGCTGCTAGACAAGGTTTCAAAGAAGAAGGGCAACTCATTCGAGTTACAGGCGATTCCGATTGCTTCAAACAGACCGGTCACATTTTGGCAAACGCAAAGCTTACTCGTATCTTAACGTGTGAAAACGCTTGATTAACACTGCTGACGCTTTCTCTGATCTGATATTTGCACACTCTCATTTAACAAATCCCACTGCTTGAGTTTTGAAGTTAAAAGCTCGGCATTGGACTTTTTGAGACCAAGATCTCTGACAAGGTCGTTGAGATCTATTGGGTTAGAGTAGTATGGGTTTACCTCCTCAGTTGCACCACTGTAATCTGGATCAATGACTTCATCCTCTTCCGAACTGCTTTTCCTTTCTATTAATTGCTGCACACTTTCTGGAGGAGTGGGTACGGGGAGCACAGACCTGTGAGGCACGGGCGCAATAGATGAGCGAAGGTCTGGATACATTAAAACCAGCGCATTTTTGCCTGTTCGACGTTTGGAAGGGTCAGTTTGTTCCCTCCGAAATCGCGGGATTGCAAAAGTATAGCTATCTTTTCGCCTCTGTACTATCCTGTAAAAAAACACAAGTATGAATATACAAATACTTTGCACTTAGTGTTATTAGAAATGTTAAAAGAAACAAAATCCAGCATGAAAATAAACAAAACACTATATTTCTATTTATTACCTTCCAGAGTTTCTTTTCAGAGCTCGCAGCTGAAATGAGGTGTCCAAGGTAGGTCTCGATCTCCATCTGGCATGCCGAAATATGCCTTGTTAGCCTCATACATTTTAGAAAATCTCTCTTTATAGTACTTTCCCGCTCTTGTCTTAATAAATTCGCCGCAAACATAGAAAAATGCGTCTATCTGAGGCTTACAACCTCTTGATGCCATGTGTGGCGAATGCTTCTATCAATGACGAGTGACGATGTATTCGCGGAGACGGCTAGGGTTATACTGATCTGTTGAGTAGAATTCTTTCTATTTATACAGTCATCTACGTTGCCCGAATGTTCTAGAAATGCTTCAAACATATACAAAATTATCAAAACTTCTACAAACTGTACAGTTTATTTTTCACCAAATAAGTACTGTATCTATATGAAATGTAAGAGAACTGCCATTGCTTTGCAGATCGCAAAATACAAAATATACAGGAAATGATAGCTATTACTACTGTATTACTGTTTTTATAACTTTTAAAATAGAGTAAATCTTGTTTATACCGTAACTGCAAAAAAAACATAACCCCTGAAATTCTTTAGATATTTTTATTATTTTCATCCCCCCAAATTTATTTACCATAAATGGGCTAATTTAAAATTTGAATATCCTAGCCACAAAAGCCAAGTGTTGGGATTATAATTGAATTTTTTTATTTAATAGAGCAACACCTATCAGGAAATTACACTTTTAACTCAAGGAAAAGAAAAAAGTTAAATTATTGTTTGACAGTGTAATCATCCTATATTTTACTTCAACATTGCAATTTACAATATCTAACACAGAATTTAGTTATTTCATTGAACCCTTTTACACCATGATTAACTTTAAATCAAAACACCTAAAATTCCTCTCTATTAAAAGAAACAAACAAATATTTTACATTAGAAATTAAGTTTTCTATGAAATTTGCCTATTACCATAACTATCAATAATTTATTAAAAAAGATTCTCTTTATGTTACTTATGTTTAAATGGATAAAAAGAGCTTTTATTTCCAAAGCTTAAATTGTTTCAGTCTGATTCAAGTTCCGAATTCAGGTTTAGTTAGTTCAATTTAATAATTGTTTACTCAAATTTAGAAAGGGACAACATTTGAAGTCAACTGACTTGAAATATTTTTATTATAAATTCAGGCACACAGTGTTGGGCCTTCACTAATCCATAGCATCTATCTAATTCTTTTTTTATTTCATCACGCTTTTCTCTCACAGGCTTAATCAATCCATGTATGTATATCCCCATATTTTAGTCTTTTCCTACATATTTGAATTAAAATCTATAATGGATCTTGGTTCGGTTATTTGCGAATACCTTCCCATTTGAAAATTTGATGATGCAGCGTAAGTAGAATGAACCTTACTCCACTTTATAAATCCATGCCTCTCTATTCTTGTGTAGTGCTTTTCTTGGTCTTTGCACTAAGGATTGTTATTGCCCAGTAAAAAATAGTTCTTCTTGAGAGCATTAAGATTACTTTGATGATGTAGTATCGATTTAGCGAGAAAACATTAAGTAATAAAAAAAAGATTAGGAATGAGTCACTTACATTTAATGATCCACTCATCTTGCAATTTAGTCCAAATTTTGTCAACTAGAATGTTTTTTTATTTACGAGAATTTATTCTCAAGAAGTTTGAATGCAACCTTCAGTTCCTGGCAATTACAGAGAATTAAGCATAAGAATGGATATCATTTTTGCCTTGATACTATTTACCACTTTTTATTATTCTTTTTCTGTCTGTTTTGCCGTTAATATCCCAATTACAAAAATCAGAATTCCTCATCGAACTTTATTGCTCAATGAGAATATAAAATCAATCTAGATTATGAAATTAGTTTTAATATTTAATGGGCTAACAAATTGTGGTCATAGACTATGTTTGTGTTAACAAAGTTATTACTGGCGTTAATGAGCCAACTACAAAATTTCTAATGCCAATATAGTTTATTTCAAATAAAAAATCTCCTAATAACAATTAACATTATTATTTAAAAAATCGTTTTCAGTTTTTAAATATAATTTAGTAATTTCAGAATCATTTATTCAAAATATTGTTATGTTATTTAATATTGAAGCATTAGAATTCTCTACTCATCATAATCTCTGTTTGGATGCTGAAGAGAAGTTGATAAAATGCGAATGTGAACTGATATAATAAACTTTACAATATCGCTATCTGTACAAAACACTCGTTGGTTAAGACTCTAGAATTTCAATACTCAAAAGTATGTTCCCGGCCAAAAATTATACATTTCCTTTCCATTTATGGGATAACAAACTAATACTTTTAGGAAGAAATTGTCTAATATTTTGGAAAAATTCTATCCACATTTAAATTTAACGCCAATTTTGTAAACCCATTAAACATTAGTTCTTTGTTTACTGTAAAGGACCCCATTCCTGACATTTTGCGTCCCAGAATAGTATATAAATATAATTGTCCTAAATGTTCTTTGGGAACGTACATTGGATGTACGGAACGTCTTCTCAAGGTTCGCATTGATGCTCACCGTGGGGTCAGTTACAGAACAGGAATCGATATCTCCGTAAAAGAAAACTCTGTTATCCGATCTCATTCCTATTCATATAAAATATCTATAGATGATAATCAGTTTAAAATATTATCCGCACCAAAATCTAAATCTGACTTTCTCATAATTGAGTCCCTTTTAATTAAATATAATCAGCCTCAGTTAAATAAGGACTCTACTTCTACACCGTTATATATTGACTGATTAATTTCATTTGAATTTTTTTTTAACTAGTCCCTATGAATTAATTACCACTTAAACAACCAACTAGCAAACATTTTTTGGAGGGTTGTTGTTTTTCGACCAACCAACCAACTAATACTAAATCACATCATTCCTGTTAGTATAATTTTTGAATTCATTCATTCAGCTCACAGCTTTCTCCGAATCAGGTAACAAATTTTAGTGTATTTATTGATGTTTTCCTTTTCTTCTAATTGTACCTTTATTAAATTTGTTTTATTTTTTTTTATCTTAATATACAGATTTTGGTCATTTATATTGAATTTTGATTTTTTCCTTTTGTTTTACATCCTGGTACATTTTTAGCTTAAAGCTATCAATTATGATTGTTCTAATAATTGTTAAGCAATTGTTCTTATATGAATCTTCAATATTCTAGCCTAGAAGATGGTTCCAGAGCCCGAAACGTTGGCAATATATGTTATATTCAGTACTTGCTTTCCTTTTCCTGTTCAAGATCCGGCTTGCTAGAAGCAGAAACATACAGGTATATTAATATATATATATATATATATATATATATATATATATATATGAGAGAGAGAGAGAGAGAGAGAGAGAGAGAGAGAGAGAGAGAGAGAGAGAGAGAGAGAGAGAGAGAGAGAGAGAGAGAGAGAGAGAGGGATGGATAGAGAGGAAACAGTATTAGAAAAGATATTAAATCTATGAAAATTAAATAAAACACAATTAATAATAAAAAACTTTAAACAAAATGTTAACAACTCGTATTTAAACATTTCTCAGAGAGTGAAGCTCCCCCCAAAATAGGAAAGAAAAATTATTATTTGTTTTGATTTGAAATCGCGTATTTTTCATATTAGATTTAATTGGTCGTCACGTTACCGATAGTTATTAATAAACCAGGATTTGTTAGCTGAGTAAGTAAATAAAATGTAAAAGGACTCGAGTGAATGTTATTTAATATTTTGAAAATGGATTCCAAGATCCTAAATACCTATTAATTATTACATGTAGCCGGTATCTTAAAATTAACTATATTTATTGCATTTTATGATAGACTGACAATTAGGGATTTTTTTGTGCTAGAGTTTTCCATGTTTTGTTACTAATACCTAAGAGAACCTAAACTCTGGCTTCCAGTGTAAGTGTAGTGCTACCAATTTAAGTTTCTCTAGAACAACCGAGGAAAGTAAATTCGAATATGTCATCACTATGTATGAATGTATGTAATCTTGTATGATATATCACAGAATCTGAAATAATTTAGTCTAACACCCGAAAAAGTTGGTGTTCCGTTAGGCTTTCTCAGTTGCCATTACTTTGTAACACATACTACTAGTAGTATATTTTTAAAATTTTGAATGCTTAGCTAAAATAAATTTATATTTAATGTTAAAAATTAAAGTAAATTTGGCATAAGAAGGCAAAATACTTTGTCGAAGAAAAAGAGATCAAGTAAGATTTTGTTTAAAGGAGTGGTATGAAACGAGAGTTATCTGGAAGATCAATGCCCTACTCCCAGCGGCAAATTTTCGACGAGATTAGCCGAGAATTGTGTAGGCTCAATTGGACCATCAAAACTCCGCCGCCGAGCTATAAACGCATAAGCGGTGAGGCAGGGCTTAATTGCTTCCGTTAGCAAATATAGGATTTCTGAGAACGCTTATATATTCCCCGTCGCAAAATTAATCGAGTAGTATTCCGCCACAATCCGCCCAAGCAAGAGTCCCTAAGACGTACCTACCCCCCCCATCCCCCCCTTCGCCACTTGGAGAAGATCCCAGGTCGTGCGGGTGCCCTGTCTCTACGTTGCCCTCGAGTGAGCCAAACCCGGAAAATACAGAAGGTATTCGGCGGCCTCTTTTAAGACGTCTGTGCAATCATCCACTGACGGCGAATATCCTCGAGTGATAGAACATGGTTTCATACCGGACCGTCTTTTTGGAACGACGGCGTCACGATTGAAGGACCTGTTATCCCCTTTGAACGTCTACAGGAGAATATTCCCCCTTTGAGCGTCTACTTGGAGAATCTTCCCCGAGCATCTACCTGGGGGAACCCCCCCCCCCCCATAGTAAGATATTTACACCTTTCCTTTCCTTTTCGGGGCGGTGCGACGCTTTTCGACTAAAACTCGTCAGGAAGTCTCCTCCCAAGTCATTTCGGAAAACTAAAATGAATTATTGTGCCCCTCATGCTAGGATTCCTTTGTAATTCCTTCCTAAACCCTAACGGGTTAGTACTCGGAGTATTGAGCCCTTGCGGCACGAGTAATTATTGGTATTTATTGATATTTTTCCCATTACTGAATTAAGTAATAACTAGAGAGTGTAATTACTTGTATTATATGATTGTTGTGTAATTAAAGATTATTTTTGCAATTCTTGTTTAAGTCTTCCAACCAAGTATTCGAATAACAAAAACCCGCGCAGTCAACGAAATTCAATTCCAATTAATATTTGAGGCTGTCGTTTTCATTCCGCGAACAAACTTAGGAATCAAGAATTAGGCGATAACTGCCTGATTCTACGACAAATATATTGCTAGTATTACAATATATGATAGTAAGTGTTTATTTGACTCATTGCAACATATTATCCTTAAAGCTGCCAGTCCATAAGCTTTCTTGTGGTAAAATATAAGTCTCATATTTAAAATCACAAATCGATTGATTCTTTATAATAAATCTTAGAAAGGTGGATGGTGTTTTATTTCATTTTTGTTATTCTATAGGCGGTAAATATAATCTGATATCTTTAAATATTTAAATTATTTGAGCATACGGAATTAAAGCGTAAATAATTTTTGAAGTTGTAAAAGCGATGGTAGTCAATATCATGAAATTATAATTTCGCTCCGAAGATTTGGTACCTGCTCAATTTGAGTCTAGCAAAGCTATTTATTTTCCCTTTCAAATTTTGAAGCAGAGATTGAAGGATTGTATTCCTCTTATAGATAGAAGAAATCTTTTTATCGAAAGTCACTGAAATCAAGTACAATTTAGTTGCTTTTGTCAAGTAACAAGGAAAGAAAGTAGCCTAGAAGACCTTACGGCCCATTCAAAGAGGGTAGATTAGAAAAATTACCCCCGAAGAATCCAAAGTAAACAGTAAACATTAAATTGAGCGAAATCCTTTTTTAGCACTATTACCTAAAGTACAAATGAAAGGCGGTACATGTGGAGCCCTATTTATACTTAAAACTGTCGTCCGAAACTTGACATTTGGTACATAGATGTGTCAGGTATACAAAATATTAGGAGTCGAGTTTATTATTTTGAGCTTAAATTTCTTTAATTGCATATTAAATTACACAAAAATATCTTTATCTGAGGTATAAAAATCGGTAGCAGAGATTATGTTACATAATAATGTCAGTTTGTTGAAAATAAAGAAATGTCTCTCTCTCTCTCTCTCTCTCTTTCTTTTACGCAAGCACAGATAGACATACTTGCGTTTCTCCCTTTGTAGATTAATCCTTCGAGACGTATTATTATAATTATAATATATTAAATTTAAGATTGCCGTGTTGTGTCATATTTTCTTTGAATATACCACGACCTTACTGAACCCACATTAGTTTCCAAAGGAATGTCTACCCATTTGTATTAGTGCTTGACCGTGGGGTCTGCTCTAGATATATGATTTGGAATTAATCCTTCCTTGTATATCTCTGAATAACTCAGTTTGTTCTTATTTCCAGAGCTTCGTTAACATGTTTTTATTTCTGACTGATTGATAAAGTAAATTCAATGCAGTTTCGGGGAGGAAAATTTCTTGTACATGACAGGTCTTTAACTAAATTAACAACTTTGATTTGATTTCTTACTTTGTGCCATCTGATAGATTAATTTAATCCCTTCATGGAAACATGTTTAGCTTTAAAATGGTGAAAATTTGAAGTAATAATATATATCAAAGAGTATATTCTCTTTTGAAAAAAAGAACAGTAAGAATATTGGTGGTTTCTCAGACGATAAGGGAAGAAGGAAATTTCACGTTTGAGATTCCGTTCCCTTATTACAAAATTCAGGTCACATTATTAGAAATGACTTTCTTCTTCATCTAAATGTGAGTTGAGGTGTTCTAATATAAGAAGCCAATTTCATTACTCTTATGTTGTTCGTTACTCAACTCTTTTTTCATTTGATGAATTGAAAACCTTACTTCAGGTACCAAATTTTCGTTCTAAATATATTACGAGCTAAGCGCTAGTTATATTTTCTACATAAAACAATTGAATTAAATATTCTGGTTAATTTAATAGAAATATATTTTAGCAGTTAGTCTGATTGAGGATCAAATAAAGTGAAACTGAATAAGATATGGGTTCGATATAATAGAAAACTCCTCAGAGATCATGCGGTAGACCAATCCATCAATGAGGTATCAAACGCCAAATCTGCTGAATTTTTGCTTGCTCGATTGTAAGCTCAATGCACATGACTTCGACACATCTCCACTCCTTCCTCTCTCACTTAAAAGGTGCTTCTTCTCTAAAGTACGCACTCAATTACTTAAAAATTTGAAAGAACAGCTTAGATTTTTCTCTTTAGATCCTCTTCCAATTTTGAACGTCGTTTCCATGGCATTGGTTGTGACTCCTTTTTTCCATCATGGATTTTTGTGTTTATAATTTTTTATTTTTCATCCTTTTACTTTTCTAAATGGTCTTAGAATCTAATATTGTTGAGGAGCCGTTTCCTTAATCTCCAATATTTGGATAAGATTATTTTGGTTTGAAAATTGTTTTAAGATGAGCCACACTTATTTTTTGTCCTTTCCATAAATAGACCTTCCTGGCAACATAAGGGAGAGTGCACCCAGTTACATATCATAAGTCGAATAAATTAGCTGTTCAATGCAGGAAAGTACAAACTTATAGATCCACGTTACATCATGATAAAACAGGTCGGAAATTTCCAACTCCACTATTCCCGATTATCTCTTAATTTTACCACATGGAAAATGAATAGCGAGCGGGATTATGTATTTCCCTAACTCAATCCATACATTTCAATTTATCCCACATTTTCTAATTCTATTCAAAACTTACATCTTGAAAATATAATCGGTTATCATAATAATTATGGGGAAGAAAAAGGAAAGTATTGCAATCTAACCAGAGTAGATTCAAACTTGAACCTCTCATGTCCGAACAGAGAATTCTATCCAATATATCCAACTTCATTCTTAAATCTCGAGCCAAATGGTATATTCACACCAAACATTATAAATCAATTTTTTCAAATAATAAATAGAAAAATATATTTTATATCATTAATCTACTCGTAAATATAATGCAAAAATATACATTCAATGATTCTTTGTTGAAAAATAATCTAAATTGCAATTTTTGCTGGCGGGGAAATTTCATCCATGACTCAATTCAAATTAAATGTAATACTCGTAGTCATGTATTTAAAATCTTCAGATTTGAAGCTATAAATGGATATTAAAACAACACTTTTACAGTTAACTTTATATATTTTTATGGTTAACAAACTGATTTAATCAAAAGGCTTTTGTTAAGGAGCTAAGTTCCTCTTTTTAGCCGTTGCTAAAGCATTTCAAACTTCCAGTTCGGTCTTACTTGTCGACCTCACTAGCCAATCTCATCAGATGACGACTCTAGGCCCTTTTTCTACATACCAGATGGCGGTAGTAATAGTTCCTGCTTCATCGATGATAGTGTGTTTTCTATATTATCTCGGAGATTGTCGAATGATCTGCCTGGTGATTGCCTGCATCCTCCATCTTTTGGAGATTTCGAGAGTAGCTTGAATTCAAAACTCTTTCAGGTTTAACTTGCTTATTGGACAGTAACTCTGTGACATCACAGAGCCTTGAAAAAAGCCATGAAAGTATTATAATTGTAAATGGTATGCTTAATTCTGCTTTTATTCAAAAATGATCAATTTATTATTTTAATTCTATGCATTCAGGAAATGTCAATTTTATTTCATATAAATCGATGAAAACAGTAAAGATTAGGATCTTTTCTAACATGGGCCTAAGTTGCTTTAAACTGTATTGACCTATGAATAATGCAATATCTATTGTTTATTATTATTCATAAAAATAAATTTCTCAAGAAAAAGATGTTTGGAAAATAGGAAACTAAATAGAATAAAAATACTAAAATGCAACACAGCCCGAGTTATCTATTTGTGATGCTAAATTCTAAAGGGGACAACACTCTTCTCCACTTTTCTTAATCAGAAACGAGGTAAATTTACAATTCTGTATGGTGATAAGGGTGAGTCGATTATGAAATGCAGCCAATTGTTATCTGCTCACCTTTTTTCCATTAACTTGTAAGATCTGAAGTGAAGTAAATGAGAATTTGCTGTTTTCCTGAAGTTCCATGGGATGAAGTGTAATTTAACTCTAATGAAATATTTAAAAATATAAAAATATGAGAACTTAATTTGTATTTCAACTCAAGAAACAATTTTAAAAGTCTCTCTCAAATCTACCTTATTTTTTCCCTTATATTTTCAAAGGGAAACAAATAAATAATATAAAAAAACGAAACGAAAGTAGAATACCATTCAACTACAAGAACCATATAAGGGAAGCATACAAATTGACGAAAGAATACTCCAAGTTATTATAAAAAGTATCACTATCCAAGAAAATGACAAAAAGTTATAGCTTCGAAAATATTATAAAAAAACAAAAAAATCAGGAACCTACTAATGAGAAACAGCCTCCCTAAAAAAGCAATCCATCCTAAATGTTCAAAATGTGCTGTACAGATTCAAATAAAAAAGCAATCCATCATAAATGTTCAAAATGTGCTGTACAAATTCAAATGACACCATCAGGACTGAAAGCCTCATCTAAACAATTAATATACCTCCACGAATACCCCCACCTCACTCCTAATGATGAAACTGCATGAGGAGAAATGAAAGGATACAACGAACAATTTAAATGAATATTTCTGGTTAAAAATACTAAAGTCCTCAGAAAACATTCGGATCTTCGCCGCCTGAAGATTCTGGAGGCTCTTTTCATAAAAGAGATGAGCCCAAATTTTAACACCCAACACACCATTTCATAACAAATACTGCACCTCTTCTGAAAAAAAGGAACCGTACTCTGACTCTGACCTAAGAGAACAGAAAAGAACGAAAATGAACCGCTCGACGGCTCACCTCCGGCCCGAATCACTTCTACGAATTTGAGCTCTAGCAGTGAAGGAAGAATATACACGCATACATTTTGTATTTGAGGTCGGATAATTTAGAAAGAGATAGAATGTAGTTTTTGTTAGAGCAAAAGACAGACTATATTCTGTAAATTTATAGACGAAATTACTTTCCAAGTTTGATCCAGGTAAAGCTACCTTGGCAGCACTATATGTACATCCATCGACGTGAGATTCTCGGCTCACTTCAATATTAGCAACAGAAAAGGGAACACTCTATCGCAAAAAGAAAATTCCCTCATACGCTGTCACATCCTAAAATATAGAACAGATATAAATATAGATAATTTTAAAATTCTAGCTGGAGTGTAAAATGGAAAAGACACTAAAGATTTGAGAATCTATTTTCATAACATTAAGAAACCCTTCACTCCATTCCGATTAAAAACCTGTCACGTCACATATAATTTAATTATTCTACTAAACAAACTGCGCACGTAAATAACTAATATTCAATATAAATACCAATCATCTTTTAAATTAAAATAATCAACTTAAGGTAAATCATAACGGTCAATCTATTTACCTTAGTATTTCTTTAGAGAGCTCACCCCATAAAGTATGTTTTAAATACATGTTGGTAGTATTTTATTAAAAATCATTGTAATTTATTGTTCTAACACTCCTTCATTGCATAGATTTTCTTTACTTTCCCTAAATCTTAAATTGATTTTATAGTATTTCTTTCATTCAATAAAAAATGACTTCATTTCTACTCTATATATATATATATACTCTTAATTATATTACATGTATATAATAGGTATTTTTTTCTTATTATATATTTTGTAATTTTAGGACCAGAAGATAAGAAAATGAGGCTCGAAAAGTTGTCATTTAATAAAGAGCTCATAAACCATGTTTTATGGACTTCTAGTGATCAACTAACCTTTTTTATATTAGCTGAACTTTTGAAAGAGGGTAAAGGTAATTTTCTTCTGCTGCAACCATCGTTTTTTGCCTTTGTTTCCATGTTGAGTTCTGAAATCTTACTTGGGTATGTTTAAAGCAGGTTATGTAGGAACTACATTCAATTATTTAAGAGTAAGTGCAAAATTTAATGTGAGCACAAAGTGAGCAAGAGCAAAATGTTAATAACATAGCAAAAAATACCAAACACCCGTGTTTAAAAATCAATCAAGCCAACTTCTGCCTTTTAATATTGAATTAGTTACATATAAATTATAATATGATACATTGGTTTGTCTATTGGATAACGCAAATTTACTTAGTTTCCCGCTCACTTTGATAGACAGATTAAATATACAATGAAAATTATATAGCGAAGAGAGTTTTTATACTATTTGGTAATTAAGATATGGAGGCTTTATAATTGTTCTTAACTTCCTGAAATAATGCTGAGTCAACTAAAGTGGAATTAAATTATACTTCAGTAAATTTGACTTCAGTGAATTGGAAAATTATTCGTTTATAAAACGATCATGTTTGCCATCTTAGATATGTATATACTTAATATAAAATTTTATTCCAAATCCTCAGAATATTTTGAAAAGTGAAATAAATGATGTTAAAAAAACTAGACACGATTAAGTTAAGAGATTCATCAACATAAGTGGCTTTTTCAAATATTGACGAGATGTGGTAACGACAAATTGAATCATTTCTTTACCACAAATTCTTTCTGTATTAGTTCTATAATGATTGCAATCCACGATGGTTCATAAAAAAGCAGAAACAAACTTGCTACTAGATCAACAGAGATTTAATTTAATGCTTTGATTTGCTAATTATTGAATTAAAAAAATTAGTTCACTCTTTGATACCCATTCAATTTAAGGTCATGCTAACTGTTAAGTTCTTAATGGGTGCTTGAAGTTAAGTTCAATTTACTCGCCTCGTTGACGAAACAATAAATGTTTGCATTCGCATATAAAGATGAACGATCTTACTCTCACTGATACACGAAAATAAAACAAAATTTAAACATACATTTTTAACATATGGAGATGAAAAGAATTTTAGGCGCAGTTTATAAAATAACTTTAGAAACTTTAATTAAAGAAATCATTCTAAGTGCAGAGGCAGGTTATCCACGATTAAGAAAGAAATAACAACAGAGGAAATCAGAGAGGAAAATATCTCCATAAGACCCACCCAAAAATCAGTAACAAACAAAAAACACTTACCACTCACTTGCAACTGAAAACAACATGCCCAGAAAATTCGTCACAGAAATGGTAGCCAAGGTTATATGACGGCGGAAAAATCATTCTCAAACATTTAAATAAACTGCTTCGTCTATGGGGTTTTTCACGCTCTAACACACATCTTTATACATTCGTCTCCCATAACTCATTCCAATTATTTAGAAATAACTTCTGAAGATAATTACATCCTCAAGCTAATTAGGCAACCCACTGACCTGAAACATACCTAAAGTCCTCCTTCTGTGCATCATTTAAAATCTTGTAAGTTCCATTACTAAACAAATCAAAACATCACACTAGGCGCAAACTCTCACAAGGATTCTTCTGAGGGCATTCAAGAATCGCACCTTGACATACGTGACCCAATTCTTCCATTAAGCTTCATTCAAAATAGAACCACGCTTAGAACAGTAAGGGCAACAACAGAATACTAAAGATCACACATGACACTAAATACAAGGAATATGTTAGCAATTTTCCGGGCATAATAATAAACCACTTTATGTAGCTATCACGAACACATTGTATAAACAACGGTGTCCCGCAGGAATCCATTCTCCACCACAGTCTTTAAATATTTCATTGAGGATATCTCCCTCAGCAATTTAAATAGCACAAATAACAGGTATATAACTTCGTTATTTCACAACTCTCTAACATACCTAAGTAAGATTCCAGAACTCAACATGGCAACAAAGGTAAAAAATGCTGGTTGCAGCAGAATCAAATTATCATGATGCAGAAGGGAAATATCTCAGCTGTGCCAAGGATAAAGTGTTAAGTGCCAGTGATCCACATAAATGGTGGTCTACCCTTAAATCAGTGGTCTTTGGCCGCAGCTTATTAAATCCCCTAATGCTTTTTGAGAACGGTCAACTTATCACGAGTCCAAAGAAAAAAGCTGATCTTTTGATGAAGGACTTTGACTCTAAACTTAGTAGAAAGCAATTAATTTTAATCAAGTAATGGCCATTATGCTTACTCTTAGTAAAATTGCCTTTCGCTTCCAAGAAGTAGAGAAGCTACTCAATTCTCTTGATCCCTATGGGACGACAGATTTTCTCGAGAAGTTTCCTTTGTTTTTTAAGCAAACTTCTTCTGTAATCGCAAAAAAGATTAGCACAGTAATTAGATGCTTCATGCGATCTGGATTGTTCCCCGAGTGCTGGAGGGTGGCTTACATTACGCCTTTTCTTAAGGAAACTCCTTACCCTGATCTCTTCAATTATCGTCCAATCTCTATCAGACCAATAGTTTCTAAAGTTGTTAAGAACCTCGTTGCAGCTCACCTTTCCCACTTTCTTGAGATATCAGGTGTTCTCCCTTGTAATCAATTTGCTTATCTGAAAAAGCTTGGTACAACGGAAGCACTTCTTACAATCTCTCACAAGATCCAGTTAGCACTAGACCAGAGGCATGAGACCCACAAAGTTCAACTGGATCTCTTGGCTGCCTTTGATAGAGTAAATCATAATGGCTTGCTGAAGAAGCTAAGAGATATTGGTGTTGGTGGACGGATTTTATCTATTTTAGAACAATTCCTGGTGGGTCGTACCCACAGGGTTTGTGTTGATGCCAACTTCAGTGACTGGCATCCTGTCCACTTAGGCGTTCCGCAGAGCAGTGTTTTCGGACCTCTGCTTTTTAATATTTACATTGCT
This sequence comes from Ceratothoa steindachneri, assembly GCA_963969495.1. Taxonomy (NCBI): domain Eukaryota; kingdom Metazoa; phylum Arthropoda; class Malacostraca; order Isopoda; family Cymothoidae; genus Ceratothoa; species Ceratothoa steindachneri. The sequence goes on from OZ018337.1 coordinate 76,218,344, forward strand.
TACTCTTTAGTATCACAAAAAATATTATGTATGGTTATGCAGACGATGTAACTCTGCTCGCGACTATTGAGTCCCCTCACTCTCGCAGGATTGCATCTAATTCCCTCAATGAAGATCTTCTATATGCATTTTTATATGGTGCCATACATGGGACATGAAGCTTAACATAGCTAAATCTAAATGTATGTGTATCTCATGATTCTGTAGCTCTTTTCCTCAACATGAACCTCTCCATGTTGATGGTTTAGCATTGAACGATGTGGATGAATTGGACATTTTGTGCGTTAAATTTGTTTCTAAATTAACTTTTGAGTGTCACATCAGATCTCCTGTGACTACTGTTTCGCAGAAATTAGAAATCATGTAAAAAGCCTATGACACCTTCAATGATGTTTCCGTGTCAGCCACTTCCTTCCGAAGCTTTATTCTTCCAGCTTTGGAATATTGTGCCCATGTCTGGTCGTCTGCTACTACCTCACACTTGTATCTTATTCACAGAGTCTCTTATACTGCCAGCTATCTTTGTGGCGGTAATGTCCAATGGAACCTTGCACATGGCCGGAAGATCAGCATTATGTGCATGATCTATAAGATACAATCCAATCCGCATCACTCTCTGTATATTTCCTTGTCTAATCGCTTTGTAGCAAGGAGAAACACACGTCAGGCTTTGGCCCAGCATGCTCTTTGTTTTCAGTCTATCAGATGCCGTACTAGCCAGTTCCAGCGTTGCTTTCTGCCAAGCGTTGTCCATCTTTGGAATTCCTTTTGTTACTTGTTAGGTTTTTCTTGTTTGAATATTCTATATATAGTATATCTTGTTTTATTTGAATGTTGCTATATACTGTTTTTCATTTTTTTTTTAATTTTAATATTAAATTTAATTTAACTGAATCGATAGATGACTGAAAGTCTTGAGGTTTTTCTTTACCGATCTTTTTCCAGTTTGTTCTTCTATCACACTTCCTTTTCTTTTTACCATCGTTCCCTCTTCGACGTTGCAGGTGTGCAGAGATCGCTAATTGCAATCTATAGTGTTTGCACTCTTTCCGTTCTACCTGTTTCAGCTTGTGTAATAATAATTAATTTGTTCTAGAGATTCCTATTTTGGCCAAATAATTTCAATATAAACGTACAGAACTTAAAACTGATGAAAAATTGAGTAAGAATATATTCAGAAGCCAAGAACTAAAATGAATTTGGAAATTATGGTTATAAGTGAATTAAGGGATTTAAATGGTTATGTTAAATATACACCTATTAATAATGATTTCTTTGTAAAAGCAGTATCGATCTATAATATAAAAGATAGTAACTTCTGATTCTGCATTGCTCTACTTTTGAAAGTTTTAAACATAGAAAATTTCCAGTTGCTAATATCTTTAACCAATTTACTAATAGAATTGCTGCAAAATGCAATTTTTCTAGTTGCTATAATTTACTTACTTAAGGAGATGTATAAGAAGACAAGCGCTTAAAATTGATCACATTGTTGCTGAAATGATGAAAATTAGGTGATTTTTTTTATAGGAGGGTATCTGGCGACTGCTCACTTGGGCATAAGTCGCCGCAATCACACAGCCTAGCTCTAGTCTACTTTAAAATAAGAATATGAAAACAAAACTACGATAAAAAGGCAAGATGAAAACAATTAGGAAGCAAGCTCCGGCGTCGGGGGGAGATCACCCTCCCCCCGGCGCAGGGGCGTGCGACCTACAAAGAAAACAACAATAAGAAAAAAACAAAATAAAACCTAGTTAAATAAAAGGGCGAAGGCCGGCCTACCCCCCAAATGTCTACAAGTCTACCAGTCAATGTGCACGCACTCGTCCCGAGTACAAGAACCAGGCGGTAGCGACCACGCCCATCCCGATACCGGAACAGGTAACGTGCGCAAAGATCACCCAGACTGGGACATTTAACAAGAATGTGCCTAAAAGTCTAGGGCACAACGCGGTCTTTACAGTAGGGCGCTGGTAAGCGCTCCATAAAATAGCGGTGCGTCCCACGAGTGTGCCAAATTCGGAGATGACAGAAAGCAACCTGAAGCCTTCGCGGCATTGGGGGGTAGGTCCATGGGAACAGTCGCGGCGCAATGGCGCGCAACTTCAAGTTCCCTTTGACATTCTACCATCTTCTTTGCCAATCCTCGCAAAGATCGCCCACACTCGGACATTTAACAAGAATGTGCCGAACAGTCTAGGGGACAACGCGGTCTTTACAGTATGGCGCTGGCGAGCGCTCCATCAAATGGCGTTGCGTCCCGCGAGTGTGCCCATTTCGGAGACGACAGAAAGCAACCTAAAGCCTTCTCGGCATTGGTGGGTAGGTCAATGGGAACAGTCGCGGCGCAATTGCACGCAACTTTAAGCTTCCCCCTGACCGTCTTCCATCTTCTTTGCAAAGCAGCCCGAAGAGCTGCCCATATTCTTGCCATGTAGTCGAAGTGAGGAAGAGCAAAACGCTGGTCCGGTTGCAGAGTCCTCGCGGACTCTTTGGCGCCCTCATCGGCGCGCTCATGCCCCGCAATTCGTACATGTCCTGGAACCCAGCAGAAAATAATCTCGACATCCGCCCGGCTCACCGAAACCGTGGCGTCATAGATATCGCGAACCATGGGATGTGGAGATTCCAATGCCCTGATAGCACTCAGGGCGCTTTGTGAGTCGCTATAGATCACAATCCGGTATCCGAAGCGGGTACGTCGCGTAATCTCCCTTACTGAGTGATGTATTCCCACCAGCTCGGCCGTAAAGACAGACGCAGAGCCTGGCAGAGCCCCGCTGATTTCAAACAGAGAGGATACGGCATGGAAGCCGACCCCCTTTTAGGACTTGGAGACACCCGTATACACTGGCACGGTTCCAGCGTGATACAAGGTGTGCTTCAAAAAGGTCGAACGAAATACTCCCGGTGCTGGACAAGCTTTTAGAGCAGAGGCGTGGCGACAAATAGCCAACTGTGGTACCCTCCAGCGTGGCGTCCTGGGAAAACCCAGGGGCGACACTGGCCCGAGAGCTATACCTAGCTCTCGAAGGATAAAGGAGCGTTAATTAAACGGCTCTTCCAATTCAGTGCCGATTGATTCACAAACCAAGCAAAATTTCTATCTTTAAAAATATACCTAATTTAATCATTCTCTAATGAATACTAAAGAAATTTTATTAGTTTATCGGTAAAAAACATTTCTTTATTATGAGAAAAGCTTTACCTACTTTATATTTGCACACCGATTGTGTCTCTTCTTTTGTTCTTTATCATTGACAGATATCAAGATTCTTTGGGATAGGTCTCGTATTTTTTTATTTTTTTTTATTAAGGGGCTATCTGGCGACTGCCGACTTAGGCCTAAGTTGCCGTAAACAAACAGCCTAGTTCTAGGCTACTTCAAAATAATTCAACAGGAAACAACAATAAAAGGAAATAACAATAATAAAGCAATAACAAAAAATGATAACAAAAACAACAACAACAATAAAACCGGGTTAAATGAAAGGGAGAAGGCCGGCCTCCCCCCAAAAGTCAATAAGTCCACCAGTCATAGTGCACGCACTCGTCCCGAGTACAAGGGACAGGCGGTAGCGACCCCGCCCATCCCGGTACCGAGACAGGTATCGTGCGCGAAGATCACCCAGACTGGGACATTCGACAAGAATATGCCAAACAGTCTGGGGAACGACGCAGTCGTTGCAATAGGGCGCATGCGAGCGCTCCATCAAGTAGCGATGCGTCACACGAGTGTGTCCGATTCGAAGACGACAGAAAGCAACCTGAAGCCGCCGCGGCCTTGGGGGATAGATCCATGGGAACAGTCGCGGTACATTGGCACGCAACTTTAAGTTCCCTTCGACCGTCTCCCATCTTCTTTGCCAAGCAGTCCGAAGAGCTGCCAGTATTCCTGCCATGTAGTCGGTGTGAGGAAGAGCGAAGCGCTGGTCTGGTCGCAGAGTCCTCGCGGACTCTTTGGCGCCCTCATCGGCGCGCTCATTCCCCGCAATTCCTACATGTCCAGGAACCCAGTAGAAGATAATCTCGACATCTGCCCGGCTCGCCAAAACCGTGGCGTCACGGATATCGCGAACCAGGGGATGCGGAGATTCCAATGCCCCGAGAGCACTCAGGGCGCTTTGTGAGTCGCTATAGATCACAATCCGGTCTCCGAACCGGGCACGTCGCGTAATCTCCCGTACCGAGTGGTGTATTGCCACCAGCTGAGCCGTGAAGACAGACGCAGCGCCTGGTAGAGCCCCGCTGACTTCAAACAAAGGGGATACGGCGTGGAAGCCGACCCCCTCTTGGGACTTGGAGCCATCCGTATACACTGGCACGGTTCCAGCGTGACACGATGTGTGCTCCAAAAAGGTGGAACGCAATATTCCCGGCGCAGTACAAGCTTTGGAAGCAGAGGCGTGGCGACAAATAGCCAAATGTGGTAGCCTCCAGGGTGGCGTCCTGGGCAAAACCAGGGGCGCCACCGGCCCGAGAGCGATATCTACCTCTCGAAGAAGTTTCCTAGCCCTAAACCCAAATGGCTTAGGGTATGACTACGTCTCTCGACGGCATAGGCACCATCGAGATCAGCTGCGGATGCAGTGAGAGCTGTTGGTGACTGAGGGAGGCGCCGGGCTCGCGCGTACAGTCGAGTGATACACTGCACACTGCGCAGAGCGAGTGGCATCTCCCCAGCATCGACCAACAGGCTCTCAATGGGGAAAGTGCGAAAGGCACCGGTCGCAAGGCGAAGGCCGGTGTGGTGGATCGAATCCACCTTCCGCAATAAACGCTCGGCTGAGGATGCATAAAACTCGCATCCGTAGTCGAGCTTCGAACGAACAAAGGATCGATAAAAAAGTAGGGCAGTAGCCCTATCAGCGCCCCAAGCGCTGAACGTCACGGAATGAAGAATGTCCATGGCGCGGGTACAAGAGACCCTAAGGCTGCGAATATGAGCCTCCCAGGTGAGGCGTCGGTCGAATACAAGACCAAGGAAACGGCGCGACTCAACCACATCCAGGCGCACCCCATTAAGAAACAAATCTGGGTCGGAATGAAGCCGTGGATCGCGGCAGAAGTGCACCACCTTAGTCTTGGCCAAAGAAAACCGAAACCTGTGCGCTTCGGCATAGCGAGAGACGCGGTTCAATGCCAGTTGGAGTCGACGCTCCAGAGTTGGCATCTAGGCCGCGCCAAAAGAGATCGAAAGGTCGTCCACGTAGAGCGTAGCGAGAACATCTTCCGACAGCACCGAGGTGATGCCGTTGATGCTCAGGGCAAAGAGTGTGACACTAGGGACATTTCCCTGCGGGACACCCTCTTCCTGCTCCTTTGGGCCGGAGAGGGCTCCCCCCACCCGTAGGCGGAATCGACGATCTCGCAAAAATTCAGATATAAAAATTAGGAGGCGTCCCCTCGCCCCCATCGTGTGGAGAGTCTCCATGATACCGTATCGTCATGCGGTATCATAGGCCTTCTCCAGATCGAAAAACACCGTGGCGTAGCGCTGTCTACGAAGGAAAGCCTCGCAGACGGCATTTTCCAGTCGGAGCAGAGCATCCGACGTGGATTGGAACTTGCAGAAGCCGCACTGTGCGGAAGACAGATGGCCTCCGCTGTCCAGGAAAAAGGCTAATCTAACATTTACCAATTTCTCTATCAACTTGCACACGCAAGAGGTTAGAGAGATTGGGCGGAAACCGGTCGGAGTAGAGTGATCTCTCCCCTGTTTGCGAAAGGCAAGCACAGTAGCGATTCGCCAGGAGTCTGGGAGAAGACCTTCTACTCAGATCCTGTTGAACAAATCTAACAGAAAGGCCATGCCTCGCTCACCTAGATGTCGAAGCATGGCGTACGGGACATCGTCCGGACCGTGGGCGGTGTCCGCGCACGAAGCGAGAGCGGAACGCAACTCGCTTACAGTAAACTTGTCGTTGAAGGGTTCTCCGCCCCTGGAGGTAAAGTCCAGCCGGCGGCCTTCCGCGACATCACGACGTGCATTGAATGCTGGCGGAGCAGCATCAGGCTAAAGAATGCAGAAAAAGCGGTCGCGAAGTATTCCGCCACGGACGCGGGGTTCGAGATTGCGGTCCCATTCTCCTGGAGAACGGGAGGGGGGTCCTGCGAGAACTTGCCCCGAATCCTTTTGACTCGCTTCCACACCTCAGCTAAAGGGGTCTTCCCGTTAAGTGAAGACACGTATTCCCGCCAAGAAGAGCGGCGGGCGTGCTTCGAAATATACCGGAACCTAGCCCTAGCCCGACGAAATTCAGCGACATTGAAATCGTTCGGGCGGCGCTTATAGCGCATGTAGGCATAACGCTTCTGTTTGAGGGCCGTCTCACACTCCGCCGACCACCGTGGGAGTGGTCGGCGTGCAAAACGGCCAGACATCCTAGGAATAGTAGTCAGGCCCAACTCAACGGCCTCATCTACCGACCTAAACTCCTCGACTGAGATAGAAAATTCAGTCATTTCCTGAAATGCAGGCCACCGCGCCCGCGCCAAGCACCACCGAGGTGGTCTCTCAGGCGGCAGTTGCCCTGAAAATGATATTTGAATGGGAAAGTGATCACTATTATGGAGGTCATCGACCAACCCCCAATCAAAATCAGGCTGTGCATCCGAAGAGCACAAAGATAGGTCAAGGCAAGAAAATGAAGCGGTTCTCGGACAGTGATGCGTAAACTCATCCACGTTTAGGACACCCATCTCAAGCTCTTCGATCAGATCGGCAAGGACTTGTCCCCTGGGATTTATGGAGTAATCTCCCTAGAGAGGATGACTGCCGTTCAGATCTCCAAGCAAGAGATAGGGCCTCGGCAACCGTGCCACGACGCGGAGGAAGTCCCCCGCGTCGAAGTCAGCTGACGGTGGAATGTACGCAGAAATGATAGTATACCTCCTATCCAGGTGCAGCTTCACAGCCACGGCCTGAAAGGAGGTATCTAAAGAGAAAGGAAGAACGGAGACATCATGCCGGGTGTAAACCACGCATCCCCCAGCTCGGCCATCCCGCGGTGGTGGGGTCGCAAGACCCTTGTACCCCGGGAGGGCGAGCAGGGGGCACGCGCCTAGCATGGTCTCCTGCAAAAAAATAGCTAACGGGGAGCGGGACGAGACGAGCCTCCGCAGCTCCTCCCAGTTGGCCCGGAGTCCACGGCAATTCCATTGAAGGAATATGCACTCCAGGCCTAGCTCGGAGGAGACGCGGGGGCCCTCCTCGAACTGAAGACCCTCACGGGAATGGCCGTACGCTTCCCGGGGGCAGAACCCCAGGCGCTGTTGGCCGGACAAAGCGCTGGAGGCGCTGTTGGCCGGACAAAGCGCTGGAGGCGCTGTCGCCTTCGAGGACTTATTGGGGGAGGTTGGGCTCGCCATGCGAGTCTTTTCCTCCCTCCGCCTCGAAACCTTAGGCGAACGCTGCGGCTTCGGAGGCGGGGGGGCCCTCTTTTCGAGGAACCACCGTCTCCGAGCCACCCGCTCCACCTCGGGTCGTGGGCGAAGGAGCCGAAGCTCCTTTGTTGCTGTCCTCCTTTCGGGGGACAGCTTTAGGAACCCCCGAAGATGGCCTAGCGACCATCTTCAGGGGTGTTGCCTCCTGTGAGTCTAACGACTCAGTGGAGGCGCGTGGCCGTTTCGCCTTGCAGGAAACGGTCACGGTGGGGGAAGAGGGGGGAGCCCTGGTTTTAGCCATGGCTGGGTATGAACCCTTTTTGCCGCCAGCTTTACCAGGGGAGCGCCCGGGTTGGGTAGAGCCCGCAGAAGGGCTCCGAATGGGCGCGGATACAACCGTGCTCGTTGGCCTGGATGGGCCAGGAGCAGAGGGTGCCTTTCTAGCTACTGAGGCGTATGACGTCCCAGGCAGAGCTGGGCGCGCCAGGACCAAGTCCTTAGCCTCGCGGAATGAAAGTCTATCCTGGGCCTGAACGGCCAGGATTTCTTTCTTCAGGAGATATGCACCACATTGCTTCGAAGAAGCAGGGTGCGGCTCTCCGCAATTGAAACACTTGGCCACACACGATTTGGACTTATCGTGTGCGACCCTGGAGCAATTTACACATACTTCGGGTGACCCCGACTTTGCACGTCTACATGAGCGATTCGTATGGCCGAAGCGGTGACAGTAATAGCACCGCCGCGGAAGTGGCACGAATGCCTTCACGTTGTAGTGGTCCCACCTGGCACGCACCGACTCAGGGAGCTTGTCACAGTCAAACGTGACGAAGAGTGTAGGGGTGGGTCTCGAGGCCCCTCCCTGTTTTCTCATCACACGTTTGACTTTGACCGCCCCATGGTCGGCCAGCACTAGGGTGATGTCCTCAATGGAGTAGTCAACGAGTTCCCTCGCATAAACTACTCCTTTTACGAAGTTCATGGTAGAGTGCGGCGTCATACTCACCGGGGTGCCATGAAGTGTCCGAAGAGCACTTATCTTGGCCGCCTCGGCGGGATTCGCCGCATTCGCCAGAAGGCTGCCGTCCGAGAAACAGGTCACCTTCGGCTCTCTACCAATTACACTAGCTAATCCTCTCCTCTGATGGATCATGTTGCCCTTGGACAACATGGTGCCATCAGTGGAGCGAATAACGAGGAAGCGCTTGAAGCCAGCGGGCTCGAAAACGCCAGGTAACCTCTGAATGAGTGGGCCCGATGTCATCGAGGCTCCGCCCTGTGCACTCTTGGTCTTAGTCTTCTTTGTCAGGGGCTCTGCAACCGGGAAGGCAGAGGGGGGCGGATGTGCCGATCTTGGCTTGGTCGCTTGCCAGAGTGGCAGCCAACCCATCCGTCCCCGCAGCCCCCGCGGATGGAGAGGAGCCCCGAGTCTTTTTTGTCTTTTCAGTCTTTTTCTTTTTCTTTTTCGGAGAGGAGGGCGGGGAATGAACCCGCCTCTCACCTCCGCCGGAAGAAGCCCCCAGGCCAGATGGACCGGCCTCAGCCAGGTCATTCTCTGAAATGGAGAAGGTCCTGGTAGTCGTGGGGGCACCGGTCGGCGGAGATCCCTCCCCTCCTTGTACTGCTTCGGAAACCACAGCCGTTTGAGGAGGACCTTGCATCGGGGCGGATTCGGGTTCGGTGCTTGGCGCCGAGCCCAGATTCCCCCCCATGGAAGGCCCTACCGTCTGAGGCTGGATTTCTTCAAGGACCATGTCTATCTTAGGGGGGCCTCCAGTTGGCCATCCCCCCCAAGACATCGCAGGTCCCGTTGGCTGTATCGTCACTAGTCTTCTTTGGGGAGGCATGGGCCTTGACCCCGGCAAGGTTCAGTATTCTTGCCAGCAGGTCTTTTGAGGGAAGCGACCGAAGGGGCCTGGCTTCCCTCTCCCCCCTAAGGGGGTTTGCCCTACCGAGCCGCTTCGATGTGGAGCGGCTGGCTAAGGGCTGCCTGCTGGCTTTCTTGGCAGTCCCCTTGAAAAGAACAGAGGGGACTGCCGCTGGTAAAAGGGAGGCGCCTGAAAGCACCTCCAGAGAAGGGGGTGAGGGGGAGTCCCCTACACCCGTAAGCGAAGGAGAGGAGTAAGCCTCCTCTCCGGTTAGAGATATATGGAGGGTCTTCTGAGCAAGCACATGGGGGGGACCTCCATTTTTTTGCTGGAGCTGCCCATGGGCGGCTCCGTTGATGTTATAGGGGTAGTTGGGGGTTGGGGTTTTTTTTTAAACTCATCATTGGGCATGGTGACCCTCTTTTTGACACGGGACGCAATCGCGCATCACCTCTCGCAGTAGCCCGCACTGCGAGAGGTGCTTACAAGCCCGGCAGAGCCAGGCGCCGCCATTTAAGACCACCCCTCCCGCCTGGTGGCCTGGCAGTCCATAGGCATGGCGGCTCCACCTTGGACACGGCGTAAAAAATAATAGATTGTGAAGAGGAGAGGGAAAGGGATGTGAGGAAGGTATGGGTGGAGATGAAGCAGGTTGTTAAAAACCAGCCACCCCAGACCGGAGCTCAGGGGTTAGGGAACATTGTCCCCCACCCCCTCAGCCCCGATGCGGGACAGTTGGCTGAAAGGAAGGTCAGCATCTACCCTGTGAAATTAGAGGCTGACCAGAGAAAGTTGTGGGAGAGGTTGTGTGAAAAGAGAGGAAACAAGTATTTTGAAGGAAGGAAGAGAGGCTAAGCTGGGGCCGGACGGAGCGCTGGATCCCGTCAGCACGGCGGCCAGGATGGCAAATCGCCGCGCCCCTTACGGGGGATAGGTCTCGTAAATCGAGTCATAAATTCTTCTACGCCCCTCTCCTATTCTCCTTGTTGATAGTTTATATTACATTCCACATTTGTGTAAACGATATTAATGAGAAAATATATAGAAACCAAATTAAGAAGAAAAAGTTAATAAGTACAAAACAACTTGCGGAAACTACATTCAAAAAATAGTCGGGGGTAAAATAAAAAATCAGAGTGGAAGTTATATCCTGCAATTACACCATTGATGGTCAAAATGAATTTACCCACCAACAAAATTCCGAAGTAAGCACCAACTAAGATCTTAAGAGCTCCCGTGGTGCGTTCAATAAAGAAAGAAATGAGTAGAAGAAAAATGAGATGGAAAGTTAAAAGTGAGAGACGATTTGCAACTTGGATCCTCTTATAATTTATATTTTTAAGAATTACTTATCATTTTTTTTAACAAATAATTAGAGGGTAATTCTTTTCTCACATTCTAAAGCAAGTTCTTCACGTTTGAGTTATCTACCAGATAAAAGATTTGCGTCATAGTTTTAAATCTGGTCGCCAGTCGGTTATCTAGTTGAAATATTGAAGTGTAAGTTTAGATTAGTGAACCCTTTTATCATTCAAAGTAATTCGCTAGCTTACCCAATGAGAAGCAGATTTCTTAGTGAAAGTAAATTGAATTTCCCATTTTTCTTCTTACAATCCATTTCTAAGTTCAAGAGTTAATTTCATCCCACAGCCTTAGAGGTGTTCTAATAATAAAATTTAATTTATTATTTATAGTTAGCAGTACAGCATACGCCAAATGAGGTTTTAACGGGCCCTTTTTTATATAAGCTGAGAATTTTATGCTTTAAATTAAAAGCAAAATGTTTGGCTATGCAGCTAATAAACCTATTTTTCCATTAAATTAAAGTTTAATCCGAGATGTATATTTAATAACTTTGCAAAATCAAAAAATATCGAACACATTAAAATCAAAAGTCCTTTGAAAATCGCACGTGACCTCTGTGTCCGTATTAACTTTTTAACCAGATACCATATATATTCTCCTATCAATATCTTATCCCGGTGGCTTTGGTAACTTTTCTATAATGTTGGAATAACTTGGTGAAACTTTTTTCCGCGCTACTCAATCATATCATGTAAATAATTTAAACAAAAATATTCAAAATGCCAATGCAAGTAGTGAACTATTAAAGACATGGCAAGACCATTATTTTATCTCTTTTAAGAACCCTTGCCCCTAGCTACTAGTAGCTAGACTTTGCATGTGCCTATTAAGACGTGTACTATGCCCCGGAATAATTACCATAACTCAACTTTTCGATTCGGAAAATATTTATTAAAAAAGTTTCTCATATCATCTTCGCATTTACTTGAGGATCATCAAATATCCCTTCTCTAAGGTTGTTATAAGAGAGCTTTGGAGACATCAAGAGAATATCCTTAAAATCTTAATCTAAGAACAATTATGGCATTTACAAACTGTTTTATTAATCCAAGTTTTATATTAAATTTGTATGATCAAATTATATCTGTCTCCATTTTACTCTATATTACAGAATTTACTAAGAGATTCCTTGAATTCACTTTAACTGATTATGAATGATGCTCGGCTCCAATGGGATTTGATCTAGTGGCGGTTGTGAAGTTTTGCTTTATACTACACTCACCAAGTTATCAAGGTTCTCGAATTTTCTCCTTCATAAAAATATTTAGCAAAGATAACGATGTAAGACAATGAAAAGAATTTCCAGTTACTGTGATAGCAAAAGTAGATTATATAAGAAACAATTGATACCACTTCTTTCAAAAGTGTTGGAATGAATCCTTGTTTACACCTTCAATAGCGAGGCACGTTGCTTGGCACGCAGTGCGCTTGAAGTAGTGGTTCGGCTGTCATTTTTTTTCTTTATACTGATTGCATCGCACCATATATATATATATATATATATATATATATATATATATATATATATATATATATATATATATATATATATATATATACATATATTTATACAAGGTGTCCTAGAAAAAAGTTAACGGTACTTTGAATTAGTATAACTCAAAACCTATTAGAGATTTTTAAGTCCTGCAAAAAAAAACAAATTTAATACTATTTATCTGTCCTTCCCGGAAATTTCATTAAATTCCCTTTTACGATCTTAATACACTAATGGGTTTAGTTGAGGCTATCAAAATTATGTTTGCGCAAGGAAGTAAAATAATGAAACTTTGTTGTTTAAAATCAACAAATATATTTAAATCCATTTTTTAACAAAAACCCCTCTTCATATGGGTAATACAAATTTACTTTTTACTTTTTTAAGCACCGTTTCCTTCCATATGTCCACCATTTCTTTCCAAGCACAGTTGCGCCTTTGATCGCATTGATTGAACAACTTTTTTGATTAACTTGTGATTTTCCGTGTCTATTAACTTCACGTGTGTTACTATCTCTTAACTGGTTGATGATTTGTGGTGGAGTAGAATAAACGCACAGTGTTAAGTCAGGGGATCTTGGGGGCCATTTAATTGCATGATTGAGCACGACAATGCGGTTGTCAAACGCTTCTCTTAGTTTTGTTTTTACAGCAAGCTGTCTATGAGCTGCTACGCCGTCCTGAATCCACCAAATTCAACTGAATTGATTGCCGTAAATCTGGTGGAGTTCCGGGAAGATCCTTTTGTTGATCATGTTAAGGTAGGCAGCACCAATCAAATTATTCTCGTAAAACAATGGGCCGACAAGATAGCTATTCCTGCATATTCCGATCCACAGAGACACTTTCTGCTGACAAATACGTGTGTCAAAGTTGAATGCTGGGGGAGGGGGGATTCAGCGGTGCATATTAACGAATGTTATGGCTATTTACCTTTCCATTTATAAAAAAGGCTGCCTCGTTACCTATCACAATGTTTTCCAAGAAACAAGCAGGTGGTTTATGGAGAAGCCATTTGACAAATTGTCTACGACGAGGAAAATCAGTTTCAAGAAGCTGGTGTCTTGAATACATCTTATAGGGATGCGATTTTAAGTCATGTTTAATAATGCGGTTAAATGATGACTTTGACAATTGCAACCCATTTTTTCGAAATGATACATGTGGATTTTGAAGAAGTGAGATCTGAAAATTTTCGATATTTTCTGTTGTTCTTCAACCCTACGACCTTTATTTAGATTTAAGCATGTTCCTTCATGTTGGTATTTGCAAACATTTTTCCAAATTGTGGGCTTGCTTGGTGGTTGCCTTCCTGGAAAACGTTGTTCAAATGAATCTTATACTTGTTTAGTACTGCCAGCCTTAATAAAGTTTGTGACTACAAATACGCGTTGATCTTTTGTTAACTGCATGATTAAAATAGTTCTATGGAAGTAGACTTTTACACAGAAACGCCTTGATTTGCTTAGTAAGCAATAATGCCGAGACCATAGCACAGCGTGGCTGAAAAACCACTGCAAAATGGCCTAGGCTTTGCTTGAAGAATTGCACAGTGACCTAGGCTACCTCGGCTCCCTACGCTTCTCTTGAAAGTGCACGGTGGCCTAACCTTCCTAGGCTTAATTTCAACAGGAAGGACCAAGATTACTTTAAATACCTTACATAAAATTAAAATAATTACAACAAAATCAAATTAATATTTTTGCACTAAAACTATTTGTTAATTAGAAATTAATATTTGCCGTTAACAGAACTATTGATAATAAAAATAAATTACTTCCAACATAAATTACGTACCTCAGTCCCATAGAAAATTTGCTTGCCACCATCTTTGCGCTTTAAGTAAAACGGAAAAATCTTAGTTGCTGATTTATGATTATTTTAAATACATCAAATATTGTAAGTATATTTATCAAAAAGTGCATTGCTAAGAAATTTATGAAATTCTGACAATAATGTATTTTCTGTGTGAATTTAGTTGAAAGGTCTTTAAAGACCCCATTGTTCTTAATGCTTTAAAAATCATGAACCGCTCACCCTCGGGTATACATATATGTTAATTAAAGTTGGGTAACAAATCTAGCTGTTTTTTGCTGATTATTTCTCAGTTAACTTTTTGTTTTTACAATAATTTCGAAGCAAATTTACAGTCTTTTTAGTTAGGTCTTTGTACTTTCCATTTCTTACCTCTTTTTTCCCAAATGTTTTGGAGAAATTCATTTAAAACAATGTTTATAACTAAAACCATCCTTGCCTCTCATCTATGCAATAACCTGATCAACATATATCATAGAAATGTGTTCCAAAGTTCGTTGTCTCTTGCAAATAGAGGAACTGGTTCCTCTCTCAAAATCGTTAAAATAAACAATAATTGCTTGTGTATTTAAGGCTGACATTGAGCCACCAGCACTTTTCCAAATTATAGGACACTTTATCCAAATTATAGGGCAATTTAAGCTTCTTTAGTTTTCTGGGAGAGTAATGTCACATAAATTACGTTTTATGAGGCATAGTAAGATTGATGTTGTTTATTCTTTATTGATAAAAAAATATGCGGAAAGGGGTAAGAACAAAGGATTAAAAGAGGCCTACTACAGGTCCGTACACAGAAATACCCAGTATTTAATCTTCTGTAAAAACTTCAAGAAGTTGCCACTAGGAGTGAGTACGTTCTGCAATCTGCATGATTCTTCTTACTTTGTTTTTATTTTATATTTTATGGGTTTCTAAATATTCTCGCATTAATTATATAGCTCTTTCCATAGTTGTTGATTAATAATGATGATTTGATAAATATAAAGATTAATTAAAGATAATTCTTATTAGGTTGCAATAATAAAGATAACGATAACCAGAAAACAACAGTTTTCTTACCAAATTGCACTAGCAAAAATAATCCCCCTCATATAATCAAGTACGGATAATCAAGTAAGAAATTAAAGTAAAGTCAAGCAGTAGAGATAAGGATAAAAATTAGGACATTATTTAGTGATAGATTTTAAACAAATTATGTAATAATATTTTTAATCAATATATTTATTTACTTAAATTTATTATTTAATATTAATTTATGATTGATAGTGTAATAGGTATAGCATATATCTGTTTCAATGGTTCGGGAAGCTATATAATGATCACTGTCTACGGGCTTTTCCCCGGTTGTACTACATTCTCGATATTTGGTAAGAGTGTCGCTGCACCTTTTGATTCAATATATATTTATATAACCTAATGATGGAAACTTAGAAAAATTAACAATTTCGAATACCCATAAATGACTATGAAGTGTTGAACAAGATTGTTTTTGAAATAATAAATGTCAATGAAATAAATAAAGAAAAGCAGTGGTGTAGCCGATTTGCGAAAAGCTTCTTGCGTCGCCGGACTACTGTTGGCCAGTGTCATATTGACTGAGCCATCCTGAATCTATGTAAAAGATTCATTCAACCGAAACTTTTAAACCACTCGCTTACACTTCTCGGCAAGCTACAAAGCCCCCTCCTTAAAGCCGAGCATATTTTGAAGCAATGAAGATGACACATATCGCTTGCAAACGTTATATAACGAGGAAAGCTCACCCTTCCGGGTCGGGGCACCAATTTGACAATGTCGTTAATGAAATAAACTAAATTAGATGTCACAAAACATTCTTGTTCATTTAACAAAATGGTAAATTGGTTTTAAATATGGTTTTAATTAAACATTGTAGCAATAAAGTTGTAGTATTTGAAAAATAGGATCACGAGAATGGTATATACAAAGGGGGGAACTGTAATTAGAATAGGAATATAAATTAACCCTTATATTTTGGAACCTAGAACACACTTTAAATACATTTACAGTTAGAATTTTAAACTAACCATTTCAAGCGGAAGTACTAACCACAAGATTTTGCTTGAAAAGATATAAGGAGAACGTTAAATTAGGAGCTTCTGATTGTTGCACTCTGATTGGTTCGTCTATCCACGTAATGTGACGTCATATGTTGGTGTTTAATTAGGAAGACGAAAAATTAAACCTTTTGAAAGAAATTGCTAATACAATGTTTAAAATACAGAGTTTTATTGTATAAATAAAAATATATATAAAATAGATTGATAAATTAATGTCAACGAAATTGAACTCTCTCCATGTGGGAAATGTGAATGATATTCTAATAATTACTTGGAGAATTTAAACAAAATATCTATTTGGTGATCAGGTGTCTTCTGGTGCGTATCCACGAAGATTATTTGATTTATGGTTAAAACAATCTTTATCAATTTGCAGAATTTTACCAGCCCCAACAAGTTTGATGTGGGTGCTGGAAAAATGATTTGTACAAAAATAAACATTTCCAACATAATTTTTTAAACGTTTAATAATGTCACGACGTCCGATTACAAGCATCTTACAGAGGGAATTTTACTATTTGATTTCCAATTTTACCAAGCAAAGAGGAATCCTCTAGAAAATAAACAAGTAAAGATAAACCCCCCAGAACAGATAAGGAGAGACTACTTCTTTAATTGATCCTAAAATAATATTACTTAAGAGGTAATAATAAAGAAATTAGTAATAATAGAAAACAGTTGAATGAAAATCGGTCTTTACGTAGTTGTAACTCATTAAAGTTTTGAAAACGGGCATTTGTGTTTGTCCAATCATTTTACCTATCAATATTCAAAAACGCTATTTCTATGCCAGTTTTCACAACTGATATGATATAGATAAATCCAATGAACGGATTAAATATTTAGATTACTCTATGATAATTTCTTTAAAAAAATTGTTGTTCCACTATATAAAACTACCTTTGATTTAGGCAAGTAAGTGTAGTTGTGTGAGATAATGTAGAACACGTGAAAATGTTTGGAACTTTACCGGCGCTTATCAACAATGTGAGGAATGATCATCAAATTTGAAAGGATTTTTTGTCGCAGATTCTTGGCCTTATTCAGCACGATGATAGATGTTTTATGATTTTTTAAAGATCATACTTGTCGAGTGCCAAGTAGTTAATAATTCTTTTTTCAAATCAGGCCCTGAATATGAGGAATGTATTAAACATAATATACTTGGCAACAAATTTTGTAAAAACTCTTGTTTAACATAATTTGATGGAGCTGATTCATAAAATGACATTTTTCTATTTTAAAATTTTAATTACTTACATTCTAAAACAATTTCTTAATTTTAGGACAGTGAGTTATACTCTAATGAATAGCATTTTTGCTTCCATATCTAAAATCCAGATTTCATAATTTTTTAATATGGCAAGTAAACAACAAAAATCAACAGGATTTGTTGTCTTTGCTCCATTGATATTATGTAGAAATGAAGCAGATAGCACATAAAATCGCGTAAAGTTCCATATTTGGATAACATTTAGGTTATAATTTAAACTGCATATTAGTGACTAAGACAAGACTCGAGCCCTTTATAGAGCATAATATTTTAGAAAAAATCTGTACACTCTAGAAGCATTGTTAAGAGATACCAGTGTATAAAGATAGCCACAGAATCATTAATATGACTGATATTTCTGCATTGTTTATGTAACTAAGAACAAAAAAGTTAATGGAAGGCAAGCTCTTCACGATCCAGGTATACCGTCATCTGTTGCCCCAATTCCTTATGACAAAACACCCTATTACCCAAACAACTAACAAATATGAGTAATACTATTTAGCTTAATGACAAGCATAAAAGTAGTTCTTTTTCCTAATGGAAAAAGATGTCTCTCTCTAGGTACAACGGTTCTAATTAAAGAAGAATACCAAAATACTGTACAAAATTTCAATGAGAGGAGTTTTAGGATTCTAAATAAAATGTTTGCATTTTTGTTTGGTTTGAAGGGTGGTTATACCAAATACTCATGTTATTTTTTGTTTAGGGGATAGAAAAAGCTGTTGAGGAAGACTATCGGGAAGTTCAGTGATCAGCAATACATTATTTTAAGCCATATAGCTTATTGCAACATTATAGAAATGGTACTGAAGCCCTAGTTATAGGCCGTCGATGGTAGAAAATATTTAGTGTCTAGTTAGAAAAGATGAAAGCGGAAACAAAAAAAAGTGCGATCTTAGTATTCAATTCCATTAAAGAAATTACATTAAGCTACTTATTAAAAACATTTATTATGAGAGTAGAACCAATGAGACTTGAAACTAACTTATTTCTCTCTCGATATATGATTAAAAACGAAGTTAATCAAGACATAGTTTAAGTTTACATTATATAAAATAAAATTATATTAACTTAAGAACTGGCCCAAAAGTTACTTTATAAGAAAAAAAATAATAATACAATAAGTAATTATTTATAAAAGTGGGTGATATATAAAATAATAGGGATCCTGAATTTTATTATTTAAATACAATATACTTAAAATGTTTTCCATTGTTGTTAAAACAATGGCCTATTCTTTGAACCATATTTCCATGACATTTTCAAAAACATCAGTAGTGAGTTTTTCGATTTCTTCAATGATGTTTTGATTCAATTCTTGAAGATTTTTATGTTTATTTATGTTTGCATTTTCTTTAAGGTTTCCACAAGGAAACCTGGAAGGGTAAAAAAGGTGTCCAAGAAACCACATAAACAAGAAATTTTTCTTATATGGACATAATAATTCAATTTTAGTTTAATTTTTCTAATAAATAGTATTAATTAGAATTTATTCAACTGCAAATAGTTTTATTTTAAAAAATATATTATTGTTGGTTATTTTATTGAAATGTGACAGATTTGTAACACTTGACATCTGAGCCATAAAAGCTACAGATTTCAAATTTGTAACCTATGACCTTTTTAAGACTATAAATAAACAAATATCTCCCGACAAATTTATTTTATAAAAGAAATATGTAGCACAAGTAATAACGGGAACTACTTCCTCAAAAATAATTACATAGGCATATGTATAGGTGAACACATCTTAGTCCTTGTGAAATTTACAAAAACAATCATTTGACTCATTGGAATTTTATTGTACTTTTGCAGTAAATGGGTCAAAAGAAGCCTTACTTTGAAAAGCCTATCGTAGTTATTATCTCCTGGTTTGCCTACTTTGCTGTTATCATTGAAATCAACATGCTTTTTATTTGTTCAAATCTATCCCTGCGGCCAATACCAAGAATCTGTAACTAGTATAGTTTTGTATGGTGTAAAGTAACTGTAGACATGTTCAAAGCAGTAGAAAAAAGTTCTAATTCTTGAGTGGTTAAATCTACTGGCTTTGATTGATCCTTCTGACTGGAATTTAAAGTAGATTTCTCTTAAATATATTGCATAAAGGAGAATAAAAAAAAATCCTAAAATATTCACAAGGTGATGAAATAGCTTTACTTTCAGGCAGATCATCGAGGCACTCAGTTTAAGCTAATGGAGAACTGTAACTTCCTATTGATTTCCAAATATGCCTTCTTTGGTTTGGTTTGCTCTTTGAAGTAGAAACTATAGTGACTTGATCATCGGAAATATAGGACATTATTATACTCATCCAAAATTAAACAATATTATTTATAAGTTGATATAATACACACCTATTTGAGAGAAAATGAACAATGTCTACAACTTACCTGAATTACAATCGTCATCTTCATTTGCATCATCAGACCCAACTTGCTGTGTAGGAATATATATTCATCTTCTGATTCACTATGTTGTAAGAGTTCCTCATCACCTTCTTCCATTTCTCCAACAATAATAGGATTTCCATATCTTTCATAGAATTGAGTCGTTTATATTTCTGAGGAAAAGTATACATCATTATTAATAATTTTCCTTTGCAAGCTGTATATTTGCATTGTATGACATATCAAAATCCACCTAGAGAAGTAAATTAATGGATGTTTCATTTTTACAAGATCTTAGCTTACAAATAAAACAATATATATTTCTTTCAGGCAGTTAATATTGAATTTATTGTTATACCTACAACAATTTTTATCATATATACCTAAATACAAAGATAAAGTCTTAAATCTTTTCTAACCTAACAATAGGTAATTTTTAAAGTACGTAGAATCTTAAGTTTTGAAAATTCGATCCCCTAAATTTTATGACACAATGATATCAACTATTGGTAATTTTAGTTTTGTATACTTAACTAACCCCAACAGCAAGTATTGAATTTTGATATCACTGTTCAATTTAAAATTCTGACTTCTGAGTTACCCAGGTACCATATTTCAATCTAGGTTCTTATTTATAATAAACGAAACTAGATTATACAATATATTATGTAACTGGAATCTACAGAAATATAGCATTGCTTAGTATAAGATTATAATACCTACTGCAAATCCCTCTAGAGGCCTAGCAGAAGACGTCTATAGTCGTAAATTACCGAGTCACCAGATATGTTACGTATATATACTGAACTAATGAAAAATATTTAACATACCTTTATGTAAGTAAGTGAGAATTCAGAGACATATATAGAGTACTGTATGGCTACGCATCAACCTATCTCGAATGCATTCAAGTCACTAAGAAACTTTCTCTGTTAACGCGCTTCTAATTTGACTTGGAGTTTGCAATTGGTAATTATAAATTTTTTGAAGTGTTACAAATCTCAGGATTTGGACATTTACCCTAAAAAAATATATTTGCCATTGAAAGGTCACATGTCTTTGAAGCGTTACTAATCGGACACAAATGTATATATAGGGTTAACTGACCAGGCAATGCGGCTTTAGGAGTCTCTATTGTTTCTGACGCAATAGGTGATGTCACTCTATCATTTTGGAAGTCACATATAGTGCATATCCAAATCTTCCAGTTCTTGCAATAAAAAATCTATTAACATTTCTTCAAAAGGGTCCCCTGTTACTGTCATTGTTTTTTATTCACAATTCTGGAAGAAGTAGGGACCATCGCTTCTTGAAATGGCTATGCCACTCCAGACCGTAATTTCTATGCATGAAGAGGATGCTTTTGAATTTTTATGGGGTCTTCAGAACGCCAAAATCTGTAATTTTATATATGCGAAACTGGGCTTCATCGGGCTGAGTTAGGGAAAATTTAAAAGTCGATCTTTTCTTAGTCCCAAAATTGCGTGTGCAAGGTTTCTTCTTATTTGATAGTCTGCAATATTTAATTGTTGAGTTGTTTGAATATGTATGGATCAATTTCGATTCTTTTATTACAATGAAGTTAGAGATATTCTTACTTGACTTAAACGTATCCTAAATGACGTTTGTGGCTGTTGTTACCCACTGGTTATCACAGCGAGAAAAACAATAGAAAGAGTAGAAGCAGCCGTCCCTAGCAGGTTAATTTCACGTTTATGTCAAGTTTATTGGCCAGCACAATCACCTTATTTTACCCCGGCAGTTTTTCGCATCGGGGACAGATTAATGAAAATGTATACGTAAATAAACTTAATAGTCTTTAAGAATTGAAACAAAATATCATTGGATAATTCGACAAATCACTTCTGATGTTATGCAAAATGTCATGGAAATTTAAAAATGTAAAGTATATTTTGGGCAATGCTATACAATTTCTTCTAAAAATATCGATGATAGCGGAAATTTATTATTTTTAAGCTCAGCGTTATAAAATATAATGTGAAACAGCAAAAGATATTCAGTTAGACAAAAGTTCTGTTACCTTCTCTTTTCATATATGATTCTCAAACACAACTTTATTTTATACTGCATGTTATCATATAGTTTTACTCTGTATTCGACGTGAGTCCTATTAAGGCACCTTATACGGTTTTATATGACAGCAACTAATGAAAAAGCAGGCGGTTAATGGGGTGTGCCCAAAGGGCTGCCAAGGAGATGTGGAAAATGAGTGCAAATAAAACCTATGAAATCCATTAATTTCGGAAATTCTACAAGAATTTAACGGTATTTACAATATGCGTAATTTTCGCAACCGAATACGAAAAAAGAAGGAAATGATTATTTTTCCTAAAAAAATATGGCACCATAAATTAGGCATTCAGCAGAGATGGTCAAATTATCTAAAAAGTGTTTATTACAAAGCAACCTTTTATTAGGTTTACCTAAATGTTATGGGGACAAGGTCCCTTTTTTAATTCTTTCGCTAGATAAACATTTACAAGACTAATTTTCTGTTTCCATTGTAATATAGAAAATATTATTATTTATGGAGAAATAGATTTTGTTGCACCATATCTTTGAGAAATTAGAATATATTTATCTTTTTCCCTGTAATTTTTGTTCTTTAATTTTTCTGCATTTAATACATGCAGGATTTTTTATGATTTTTTAAAGTTTTTCATGAACAAATGCAAGAATAGGCAATTTATTTTCCAAAAATATATAAATGTATTTACCAAAATAGATGTTTTGCGATTTTACAGAAAATGATTTCTAAAAGGCATCAATAAAGTGAAATGTTTGGTAGAATTTTTCGAATACATAAAGCGTGTGACGATAAGACGCTCCAGTACCGAATATGAAAGAAGAAATTCTAATGTCTGGAAGACACAAGGAATTTATCACCGGTTCGTTCTAAAATCTAAAAATGAGTTGTACAAATGAGAGAAAATATTACATCAAGAACTTTGAAAAATATCCTAATCATGTTAAGTTGTTTATTACAGTACTTGCATTGAAATTTGAGAATATGGGAAAATAAATCAAGATTACTGTGTAGTGAAAAAGGAATAAGGAATGAATATTCCTTGCCTCGAAAGAAATTAAATATCAAAAGAACATAGCATGAATTCAAGTTTAATAAGTTAGCACTCAATTAACTATGTTAGAGCTTCTTGATAAATTGGTTGGTAAATTATAAGGATTTCTTTTTAATCAATACGAGAGAAAAATTATCATTTCAAAGGGTAAAATTTCTACATATTTAGCTAAAGACAAAGCGGAGAAAAAATTCGAAGGTGGGAAGACAAATAAGTTAGAAAGTTTGGATTGAGGATTACAATTGTCCTCAATTTATCAGTATATGAAAAAGATGCGATAATAAATTTTGAAATACTGGTTGAAATCGATTAATTACACAACAATGAAATTGGTGAAGTGAAAAACACCCGATTGGTTTTTGCACGTCCATTTTCAGAAAACATGTATTCTGGTTTTTGTTTAAAAGACTTAAGATTTTGCGATTAAGGGCTGTTCGGATTTGTTCCTACTACACTTCAGTGCACCTGCAATTTAACTTTCTCAGAAATAATTTGAGACCAATGTATTCTCCCATGATTTGGTTAACCGATGCATAGCCACGATATTAAGATATCTTTCGACCAAATATTCCAACGTTCAATGTCCTTAAAGATTCAACATATTTTCTCCTTCCTTATCTAAACCAAGAAGCGTGAAGACGTTGCAGGATGATTCTTCAAAGTTGTTTTCCGTTACTTCTTTCTTGAATAATTAAAAACACTTTAAAAAGGCTAGTTTCATTCGTAGGGAGGATATAAACCCTGTTTTTTTTGTGTAATTAAAAGGTCCATAAACATTCTTGCCCTGGATCTTCCCATGGATAGTACATAGGAAATGCCATTCGTCCTTTACATTTTAGGGTATGTGCTCATGTTGGTGGTAGTTCGAGAATGGGGAAATCTCTCTCCAGGAAAGAAGTCTCGCCCAAGATGGGAGAACATCCTAAAATGGAAAGCTGAGGCCAGCATCGACTTTTGAGATTTCATGTTCTCATCCTAAAACCGCCCACCTCAATATTTAAAACCTCATTTCATCAAAACACACACCTCCATATTAAATTCCATGCTGCATTTTTCGGTAATAAGCACAACTAATCAACTTAAAACTTGTTAAAATATTCCCACAACCACCAACCTATAATACTGTGACTTTTCTTTAAATTCCTTTCTCTTTTTCGACTCACTGACAACCGTTATAATTTTTTAGCTTAATTTTGTTCTAAATTTATCCATGTTCTTATATTAAATTATTAAAATAGGTAATGGTATAGAGTTTGATAAAGTTCACGTTGTATAACACTGGTCAATACACATTTTTCATCCGAGGCCTTACTATATTTTTCTAAATTCATTTTCCATATTGAATCCGAATCTGCCTTTGGTTTGCAATAGCACGCACCGTTTTTAAGATATGCCAAAAATTCAAAATGGCCGCCTGCGATTATAAAATGTAGTATATTACTGGTATTGCTCTATTGCATGCATCATTATTGTACTGCTAAGATAAGCAAACTAGATGCTTTGCGAGTTCTTGCTGGTTAAATGGGTGTAGAAAAGAATTCATTTACATTTGTAACCCGTAAGAATATTTTGCGCAATTAGTTATAATTCTGTTTTATACTTTCAGGTTCTTCATATGATGTGCATTTTCTAAGCTGTTCCTTCTGCGTTGATCATAAGAGGCTTCCAAATATTTACACAAAGCAGTAACAATGCCTCAAGAGTGCAAAAATTATTCAGATAAATTCTGCTATGTATGTGGGTATTTTACAACAAAATCTCAGCAGTGTACTATCACAAATAATATAAAGAAAATGTAAAAACTCTACTTCGGTTGCCCTCTGGGTGACCAATATAAAGCATGGGCACCACACCAAATTTGAACTTCCTGCCCTAATGGATTACGTGACTGAATTAACAAAAAGGTATTCTGCAAAAAACAAGCACTATTGTTTATCCAACCATCGATTCGGCGTGCAGACCAGTTCCACAGGATGTATCTTTGCCAATTCCAGTTCCACCTAGTGATGGCCTCGTAGCTGATTATATCAGTGATGAAAGCAGTACTGAAGTTGCATGAACATTAGATGTGGATGATAAATATGAGGATTCTAACTCTTAGCCAAAGTTATTCATTCAGGAAGCTTTCAACGATCTTCTGAGAGATATGTCACAGTTAAAGGAGAAAGCAGAACTTTTAGCATCTCGACTACATTATAATGTGTAATCGTGATTTAATCTTATTCTCAACAGTTAATGGACCTCTCTGCTACTGTCATGATATAAATGGATTGTTCGAAGCCTTGTTACTGACATATGAGGCGTCTGACTGGCGTCACTTTATTAATGCTTCTAAGACAAGTCTAAAACCTATCCTCTTGCACAATGTCAATGTAAGGCCTTCCATTCCTATTGGCCATTCTGTCCACCTTAAGGAAACATATGACAATATGGATATTCTTCTTAAAGCCATAAACTACCAAGCCTATCAGTGTTACATCTGTGGTGATCTAAAAGTCATAGGCATGCTAATAGGTATGCAAGGAGGATTCACTAACTATAGTTTATTCCTCTGCCTGGGATATAGCCGTGCCACTGAAAAACATAATGACAAGCGTGACTGTCCACTTTGATCTACATATGAGCCTGGAATAAGTAGTGTTCAGTCTGTCCACCTGGTAGAGCCTCAGAAAATATATCTGCCACCTCTTCATTTAAAACTACGTCAAATAAAAAACTTCATGAAAGCAATAGCTAAGGATAATTCTCAGGGGTTTTAATATCTTTAAAAAAAAAACACAACTGAGCAAGGTAAAAATAAAAGAAGGCATATTTGTCGGACCACAAATTAGGGAGGTTTGAGCAGACCCTGACTTCGACAAGACCCTCACTTCTCTTGAAATAAATGGATAGCTAGCCTTCAAGTAGTTATGTGCAAACTTTATGGGCATCAACATGTCACCTGCACACAGAGATCGCGTGGGATGCCGTATGTCAAATTAAATCCATTTCCTGCATTCGCATCTAGGTTTTTCCCAGAAAATCTTGGAGCCATATGTGACGAACAAGGTGAACGTTTCCACCAGGATATCAAGACCATGGAAACTCGCTATAAACGATTTTCGAATGAGAGCATGATGGGAGATCATTGTTGGATGCTGTATCGTGATAATCCTGAGAAAAACTTAAACTTAAATCTCATGTACAACGTTTATGAATTCGAGTTTTGATTTATTAGCCCTTCAATCATTGTTTTCCATTCTTATACATGCAATATAAGTACCAATAACTTTATGATGATTGGGAATAAACAAACGTGGCTAATTATCTTTATCATATGTTTACGCTTAATGAGAATGATAAATTTTAGAGTTTCTATATGTTAAATGCATCATTTTGTGTCAGTTCAACTTTTTAATGCACATGGAGATATAGAGAGGGCAATTTTTTCTAGCACTGCTGCTATGCAACCATATATTACCAGTTTCTTCAAAGAAATCAGAGTGAAACGCTACATTCTTCAACGACGGTGGTCATATTGCACATTCTAATATTTCATAAACCTTATGTGCTAAAAAAAAACGAAAGTCAGATTTGAACTCAACGAGTAAAATGCAATGAGAAAAGTTTGCTCAGGTCTCTGATGTTTAAAAATGGTTCAATTTGTTGGCCAGTGTTATTAGCTGGGAGGTTTAAGTTTAATTTTCATTTTAAATTCAATTAGACCTTGAAAATGAGGACTTCATCCGAAACCTTGATTATAATAAATAAGGATGTCGCTGATTATATATATATATATATATATATATATATATATATATATATATATATATATATATAATAATGCTGCTCTACGTGGGAACTTTTCCACCAAGAAATTGCCCAAGTAAAGTAAATACTTGTTAATGACGGTTTCTCAAAGAGCATGATTGACAAACAACTCCAATCATTTTTAAATATAAGCTGAATCGAAAGAACTACAGAAACAAGGACCAACTAAGACCCTAAGATCCGCTCAAGGCCAGTCCGCTTACAGAAGATGTTAGCTACCACTCTCTAACGTTAGTGCATCATGCTTTTTTATTTGTTCGTTCTGTTTTTTTAACTATTTCTATTCCACGGTACACACTTATCTACATGTGTACCCTCTATATATATATAGTTTTTACATGATATTTTTTCAAAGTTTCTATTCGACTGTACTCACTTATCTACATGTGTATCATTTCACCTTTCTTTACATGCGTCTTCTAATTATTTTAATTCTACGGTAGACACTTATCTACATTCAGGTTCAGCTATCCCAAGAATACACGAACACGTTTCCTTAAACCAGGGGGGGAAGGGTGTTGATAGGACAGCACTATCTTCTCTTGCAGGCTTCGCCTGCTAGTGATTAAAATGATATTCTTATAAGACAGACAGAATATAGGGGAATTCACATTCACTCCATGCAGGGAGGCGTCGCTGGCATCTTTTTATTGCTCATTTGATTTTATTCCCGACTCTTTATTTCGTATGACGTTTTCTTCTATGCTCGAACTACGTTATATTTACACTATTGAGAATTACTCATCAAGTCGGTTTTTTAACTTATCAACTAAAGTGATATCTACTACATGGTTGGCGGGTTATTCCACGTTTGCGTGATTTTAAACGTGAAGTAATTTTGAGCTATAGTAGAGTTAAATCGCTTTTTTACTAATTTCAAACCATTTTGGAGTATGTTGGCCCTTTCGTCCATCTCGAACAATAGTTTGTAATCAATATTACTAAATCCTTTTAAGATTTTGAATACTTCGATCAATTGTCCACGTAATTGTCTACTTTCAAGTGATAATAGATTTAATGAGCGGAGTCTATCTTCGTACGGTTTCTTTCAGATTCCAAAAACTAGTTAGGTAGCCTGACGTTGCACTCTTTCTAACTGCTCTATATCCTTGTTTAGGAAGGGACACTAAAATTAAACCGCATATTCGAGCTGTAGGCGAAAGAGCGATTTGTATAGTAGCATGATTATATCTTTCGATTTGAAAGTAAAATTCCGAGCAATATATCGTAGCATTTGGTTTGCTTTTTTACAAGCTTCTGCGCATTGCTTCGATACTTTAAGGTCCTCCGAGATTAAAATCACCACGTCTTTTTCTAAGTTAACGGATTCGAGAATTTGGTTTTTCATATGGTATTCTACTTTTAAGTTCTGACATCCTAAATGCATGACCTTGTATTTACCTATGTTGAAGCCCATTTGCCATTTATCTGCCCATTTGACAATTTTATTAAGGTCTCTTTGCATTTGCTCTACATTGGGTCTCAAAAGGGCTCGGCTTCCTAGCTGTGTGTCATCTGCAAATTTGGAGATCGTACTAAACACTCCATTATCCAAGTCATTGATGTAAACAATAAATAATAATGGGCCCAGCACTGACCCCTGTGGTACCCCGCTGGTGACTGGGGCCCCCTCTGAACACCCCTTCATTTATAAGAACCCGCTGTGAACGATTTGAGAGCCAGTTTTTAATCCATTTATCTATGTTACTTGTCACTCCAATTGGTCAAACTTTCATCAATAGCCTTTCATGCGGAACTGTATCAAAGGCCTTTTTAAAGTCAAGATAAATTATATCCGCCGCTTTAGTTGCATCATAGATGCAAATCATGTTATGAAAGAATTCGAGTATATTGGTTAGGCACGAGCGCCCCCGTCTAAATCCATGCTGGGAGCCTGCACTTGATGTATTACCCTTTGTTTGCCCAGCGCGAGAAAAGCAAACAGAGGGACAGTTGTACTCAGAGCTGCCCCTAGCCACTAATTTCCACTGGTAAACAGCTTAATCCCCCCCTCCTCTCTAGCTACCTACTTATTCGACCTTTTATCACCTGGATCAAACCTGCCTATACGTGTAAAGGCAGGTAACATATGTAAACTGAATACTTTGTAAGAATTCCTCATTGTAACTCTGAAGATGATACTCGATGTATCGAAACCTGTCAGTTAAATTAAAGAAACGGCTAAATTACATTAATTTACTTCTTTCTTTGGCAAAATAACAAACATCAGTCCCCGATGAACTTCGGTGCGCTTATCCACAGGTTAAACAATGAAGACAAGGCGAATATAAGACAAATCGAGATGAGTGAAAAAATAATTATTAATTCGAAACTAGCGGTCGCTTTTAATAAAACATGCTATAATGAATATATATATATATATATATATATATATATATATATATATATATAAGTATATATTATAATTATATTGCCCCATTTATTATCTATATTGAAATTATATTTTGGGGGTCTTGTTTTTTATATATCCTTTGAAATGCAACTTGAAAAGCTAGTAGTTAAGTTCCTGTCAACTGTTAATAACACTTTCTATTACTTGCCCTAGAGCATATCTATAGTGACCTTAGTTCAGCTGTCTTTCCCTGCTTGTGTTCGCCCTTGTGCGCCGAGCTAGTGTACACAGGCATACATCGACACTTAATCAGTTTAATGTTCCTGCTCCTTTGCCCGAGACAATCGCTTCCTCATGTTCACCTGAGACAGCTACGGTTCCTTTTATCCTTACACACTTTGAACCCAGCTTCTAATCACCTTGCTGTAACACTGCGTCTTAATATCACTTTGTTTGTTGCTGCCTGAACTCAGCAGCAACATCAGAAGAGTTTCTTTTCCTATCGGACAGATGTCATTTTTAACAACCTCTATTACTCCAGCTTGTGCACCTTTTGCAACCTTGACCATCACGGTTGTTGAAAGAATTGGTCTCATTGTACCTTTAAATGGTTATTTGGACTTAGTTTCTCGACCGTTTCCATTATCTGGTAATTTTGACTTGGGATAATCCCTCTCTGCAGAATCCAATGATTTGAGCTATTTGAGTGAAAGGAATCTTTTCTTGAGGAGACATTTTTACCTAAAATTCCCAATTGTAAGTTAAAATAAGATAATCACTGGTAAAATAGGAATAAAAGGTAGTATGACACATTGAATGTCAGCAGGATGCCCAAACCGATAATGCATAAAATCCCCAAAACGCATTCATTAAACCGGTTATAAAAGTAAAAGGAAAATATACAAAAATACTAAAAATTTAAGATGGGTTTACAGTACTCGACTGTTTATTTTATTGTTTTCAATTACTATGTATATGAGTTCGTTGATTCCTCTTCTTTATTTTTTTATACCTGCCAAATAATTTTGGCCAAGGCTGTATTTATATAAATATATACAGTAACCAACGGGAAAATTTTCGAGAATCTTTTTCTTAGCAGGAAAATGAAGACGTACGCCATGAAAAAGAACATGATTCATTGTATCTGACGTTTCGTAAAAACTATTTTCCATCTTCAGGGGCTACATCCCGTATGTCTAAGGGACGGTTTAATGTAAACAAAGCGGTTGCTCTCTGCTTCAGTGTGAACGGTTCGAATCCCACGTCAGCTTGGATTTTTTCGAAGTTCGAAATAACTATTTCGAAAGAAAATTATTCCGTTTACTCTTTCTTGGGGTGTGTGGGATTTGTTTCATCATTCTCTCGCTCCCATGAGAGATATACATGATTATATATATATATATATATATATATATATATATATATATATATATATATATATATATATATATATATATATATATATATATATATATATATATATATATATATATATATATATATAATATAGTTAATAAGGAATATCCCTGTGTTTACCAGTATGGTAATGAGCATGCACTCTATTATTTACGGTAGCAATGCTCATTGCCCTATTATTTTATAGAGTGCATTACTTTAATTACCATAATATCATTCTTCATCAAAATACAGTACCTGTATATTGCTGTAATAGTTACACTAATTTACTGGCTGCTTAGTCGCCAGTAAATTATAGCAAATATTTTTCAGTCAAAGAAATAGTTTATTCAAATATACCACACATATTTATATAAATTTTTATCAACCAATTTTGGTAAACAAAAGATATATATATATATATATATATATATATATATATATATATATATAAACATTACAAAAATGGATTAAAGAGGATGATATTGTGGAATTGAAGCAAAAATAACCTAACCCAAACTATTATATTATGGCTTTATTTGAAGTATTTCAAGTCAATTTGAACGGGCCGTGAAATAGGGGAGCTACTTTTTAAAAATAGAAAACTAACGAGTTGATAAAGAGAAACTTACAAACTTATGCAATTACTCAAACATGAAAAAGATATTCACGATTAGAAATAATGATTCAGAAAGTTTTAATTTCAAAGCCCTTTCAACACTTTGATGAAAAACCTTGAAAATAAGAGGCCCATTTTATAAGAAATGAAACAACTAGAGCCTTATTCAATATTCAATATTCGAATCATAATTTACTACTTATGAAGGACATTGATAAAGTAATTTAATTGAATAAAACTTTTCTATAAATTCTTTATTCATGATTCATTTTTTAAATGATGCATTTACTTCCAAAAGTAAATTTGTTTATTGTCATGTTAAATTGCTTGGAATTCTATTTTTACACTAAGAATCAAAACTCATATAAATATATAGGAATTGCGACCCAAGTGAAATTCTACTGAGACACCCTTGAATATAACTACGCAATGATGTTCCTGAATTTGATATTAAAAGTGAAATTTAACTGTTAAAAGATAGTTAAATTCAAAACTTATTTCAACTTTCAGATTTTTCAAGGATCATAAAATATTTGAATGAAGAATGTTCCTACCATGAACCCTCTATCACTTTATTGAATTTAGGATATCTTGTCCTGCTTAAAGTCTTTTAGAACCTACCTGTTAGCCGTATTTCATACTGCCTTATACGTAACCCACTACCTACTAGTTATTTTAAAACTATCCACCTTCTACCTTATGGTTATCCTTAGTACTTAACCAGTATCGTGCAGTATGGGGTACTACCTAAATAGTACCCTAAATTACTCTAATGGTATTCATACAGTATCTCACGGTACCCTTTCGTACTTACCTTGAAACTACCTGTTACTTTTCGACAACCCAAAGGAGTACAGACTCAATGTGTCAACCCCATTTCAATGATAACAGCCGAAGTTAAAATATATTGAATTTCCGGCTAAATTCCACTGAATATTCTGCTTTTCTAATTTCACATATTAATTAATACATGACAACAAAAGTATATGAGCTGCCTGTTGATGCCACTCATCAACCTCTTGTTCTGTGCTCCTCAGTTATTTAAAGATTTATATAAAGAATGAAGGACATTTGAACATCCTTTAAACCCTGGCCCTCGCAATTCCTTCTTTTTAAAAGAGGCTGAAAATCTTATAATTATCATATTATGGTGTTTATATTTAAAACAAGGTCTGCCCCTCCAAAAGTCGCTTGCTTTCACTTGTTCTTATTTATAACCGTAAAACTTTCAATAATTCACGAACCAACCTTAGGAGGTCTTTGGCAATTATATAAAGGTTTCGAATTTCGTTAGAATCAGCCAAATATTTATGATGTTATTACCAAAACAATGAAAAGCAAAATAGGAACCAACTCAACGACGGTCTGACCGAAATAGTGAGTTGTAGAGTCACCCGCGACTAAAAATGGGCAGTTGCAGTGTTTGGAGGGTCTCAATCAATGGTTACCAATGCGTTACAGCGTTTGATCTTTGCTACTACCGGCGGCAAACAACAATCAGTTAAATCATTGAACAGTCGGCTATTCTGCCTACCTAATTAAAGGAAGAATTAAAAAATACTCCTTTATCATTTTTTTCTTCTAATTTTACTGATTTTGTGTCTAAAACATCTTGATGTTTTATCTTGACTCTCTTAACTTGTAAAGAGGATAGTTATTTAAGCCAATAGGCATTCGAAGAGACATCATATTTCAGTATACTTATTTGTTGATCATATTTTTCCCCATCAAGGGGACATTTTGGTAGTGTGGCGATTATGGGTAATCAATGTTCATTTATCGTTATTGTGGAAGGAAAAACAGACAGATCTGTTCAAGTTGAAAAGTACCAATAAAGTCGGGTTTCAGGCAATCCATATAAACAGTATCCTGCTTGGTGCCACGCTGCAGTACAAAATATTTTGGCTTTAAAGAGATGCTAAGAATGGGTTTATTATAAACGGATTACAATGTAGAGCGATTTGGGTCGCGATTGACATAAACGTAAGTAAAAGTTGACATTTCAAATCGTACCAAAGTTTCGTGCTATTAAGCACTCAGTGGGAGATAGGAGGATCTAGATACGAAGGTAAACTGTGGCCAGTAGAAGTAAACAATTGAGCGGGCAGACGCAACTGGATAGGTATTAGAGATAAGCTCTGCTGCACAGCCTGACAGATCCATTTTCAATGAAGAACGAAAACCCAGAAGGGTCAAACGCAACCTGTCACCCAAGCTGTTTTGATCTTCTGTGGCATAAGCTTGCTAAGAACGTCCGATGTAGACGTACAAAAGTGGCGTTGATTTGGAGAGGGTAGTTAGTGGTATGATGGAAAAATGAGCCAGGCATCCCATTACTAGGAATCAAATTTATTACCACGATCATTCATGATTGTGGATGGAAAAACAAAATGAGCGACTCATCCTACAACGAAAGCTCGAGCGACGATTGGTTTCGGATATCAGGAAGAGCGACCACCTCTGACATATAGGAAAATGGTGGATGATCATGTTGTAAAGATGGGTGCAACCAAGAGAATAAGGCAGAGGCCCTAAAAGATCGACCTGAATAGGGTTTGCACAATATCAAGAAATTTAAAAACCGGTTTCAATTGAAGTTTACTTTCAAAATCGGTTTTAATACCGATTTTCTCAGAATTATGGAAAGATAATTTTAACTTTATTACACAACTATGTATTTCTTTTATCATGGCTAAATTATACAAATTATAAAAAATCCTTTAAAAAAAATGGTTCTATTGTTTATAAACCCAAATTACTAACTCCTCGCATAGCTAACAGAAAAAAAATATTCCTGAAATTACTGTAATTTTTTAATTGTGTAAGCTTTTGATTCTTTAGCCTTCTTCTGAAAATGTTCTTTTAGGAAGCACAGTATATTCTGAATTTTTCCTGATAGAATTGACCTTATTTTTGTATTAAAAAGTCCAGTAATAGAAAATGCTTTCTCAGATTGGCCGCTTATCGGTTTAATGGTCAGCAATGACCTATAATTTTTCTCAAGCTTTTCACTTGTATTGTTAGTTGCCTCCAAAGTTTTAAATTCTTTGCTGATTTCTAGTTTACTCTTCAGTCAATGCGTTCATTACATTAGCATACTCTATCATGAGTGTATCTTCAACACCCAAAGTATACTAGTCCTTGCTTTTTTCTAATGAGGCAATCTTTTTAGTTGAGGTTTCCTCAGCCAATGTTGAGTCTCCCTCTTCTGAATGTTTCGTATATAATCTTTGATATGCTTCTTTAGCATACCTCTTCAAAACATGCTTACTTGGAAAGTCAATAGTTCTTGCTCCAGAATCTTCCTTCTTGACTTTTTTGTGCTTGTGGAGACAGGTCGGCGAACCCACAATTTGCAAATTTCGTCTTGCATTATAGCGCCGCAAAGGGCTTTGAAAAAACATTAAAGCAAATAAATTTTCTGCTTTAAGAAGCTTAGCAAGCAGAAATTCTATTGCAGATTCTGCTTTAAGCAGATTTTAATCTTCTGAGTCTATAGCCTTCAGAATCATTTCAACTGGTCGCAAAGTTTTAAAAATCAATTTAAGTGTCTTCCAATCATCATCAGATACTGCTTCAGTTGACAGTACTGCACATAGAGCATTTTTAATGTATTTTTTTAACTTTAAAAATCTCTCTATCATATAGAATGTGCTATTCTATCTAGTCTTGTAATTTAGTATGAGCTTATATTCCTTTCCATTGAAGTTTGCTTTAACAAAGTTTTGCAATATGCCATTTTTGGTTGGCGATTCCCGAAAAGGCTTGCATATTTTCCTGACTTTTTTATAGTTTGTGCAATATTGGGCTTTAGCTCCGGGAAATGGACGAGCTCATCAGTTACTTTGATTTGATAAAGCTGGCTTTACTGGTTTTATTCAACGGTATCATTATCACTTTCATCATCATTCTCATCATTAGCTTCATTGTCTTTGCTAGATTCGGTACTTAGGGCATCGTGAATGATAAATTTATCATAAAGTACATCTATAACAGCCAGATGCATACAATGGGCTATATATTGTTGATGATCAGGCTTAATTTGCTTACCAAACTTAACCATCATTGCTGCATCATCTCTTGTGCAAGCAACAATATCCTTATCCAAGTTCAAACCAAATTCTTTTAAATGCTCATTTACAAGTTTTCAGTTTTACTGCTATCAAGTGAGCCATTAAGCTCAATATGACCTAAACACCAATGACTATCTTTTGAATACACATTTATATTTATATACTTTTTATTTTGTATAGAGGTATATTCGTCTAGAGTCAATGAATACCGGACACCCAAAGCTGATAATTCTTTGAAATATATAATGAGTTCTTCTTTCTTAGTTTTATAATTATCCATAACCATATTTCTAACCCCATTCACAAAAGTTGGCGGTGGCTTATTGTATTTTTTTCTGAAGCTGAAGGCGAGATTGTATAAACTCACTCTTGGCAATTGAGTTAAAAGATAATCCATCTAAAGCAGCTAATTTTGAAATCTCTTTGCAATAGACTTTTTAACAATAGAGTTTTCTAATGTTCTTATCATTTTTACCGGAGGTTCGCTATTATCTTGATTCATGTCAATTTGGTGAATTTTCTTTAAATGCAACATCAAACTCGATGTAGTTCTTCCAGATGACTACATTATTCTTTGACATTTCAAACAGTGTGCTTCATCTTTGCTTTTTCTAGCAAAATAATTTCATACATTTGATTTCACCTTTGACCTATTAAAGGTGGTGACTATAATAAATAAGTCATAACGAGAATTGATATTACCAAAAAAGCGCTAAAAATATGCAACACGATTATGAGTCAATGCGTTTTCCCTCACTGAAATTTTGAATAACGAATGAGCAAGACATTTCAAATTGCCAAATCTTACCATACCACATACCTATAGGTATTATTAGATTATCATGTGCAAAATGCCGCAATAAATTTTAAAAGATAAAAAAAATGCGTTTTTCAATTGTTTATGACAAATAAATCTTAAAGACATGTTTAGAACAGAAAATAGCTGAAGTTCCTAGCAGATGATCAAGCTACAGAAAATGGGCTACAATACTAAACGATATTTGAAGGTTAACTAAAAATATTGAAAACCGGTTTCCGACACTCAGTTTCGGTTTTAACAACTGATAAAAAAATCCAGAGGAGTCTTTGTTTGGCACTGAACTTTGGCACGTTATTAAAACGTTATGAACGAGTCCATTTAGCCACGTCGCCCTTCATGCCTGGCCACAAGAGTTCTTTTGCTTGAATACTAGCATGAGGAAGACCATGAATTTCGTCGATAATATGCCTAGGGTAGGCAAGAGAAGTAAGAGGACGAGAAGAGTCATGCAATAAAAACGGATACTATAGCCCCTTGCACGCAGGAGAAAGCTTTGCAGGCATCGAAAGACCATATTAGAGTACTGTTCTTCTCATTTGCATGGAATATATTGTGGAAAGGTTGCATAATGCGAGAAACTTCAGGATTAAATCTGTGGTATAAATTTAACATACCATAGAACCTAGGAAATTGCTTGAGTGAAGAAGGTCAAGGAAAATCCGGAATAACAACAACTTCATCCTCTGGAGAAAAAATTCTGTCAGGAGAAATGGGGTCGTGTTCAAGAAAGAAATTTTGATGAACCTCATGGTTTTGGAGATGAGGACCATTTTTGCTAATTTGTATTATCCCGATTGGTTCATATCGTCTGCCCATTTTGCAGCTTAGAAAACATTCTATGGTAAAGCGCCTTTCCGCACTAACGACTTCAACAAATGTATAACATTACCATTTAATAATAAATTAAATAGTTTGAAGGACATATTTGGAAAAGCAGGTATTAATCTAGCCTTTTAATATAATAATTCCTTAAACCAATTGATGATGCCAGGAAACCCAAAGAACATCATAACATGTGAGTATATGCAATACCATGCAACGATTGCCATAAAGTTTATAAAGGGAAAACGGGGAGAAATCTAGACAAGAGATTGTACGAACAACAAAAGAGATATTAGAGTGGGCAGCCAAAACAGTGGAATATTTTGCCATATTAGAGACTTGAATCATTCAATCAATTTCAATGGAAGTAAAATGGTATTTAAATCGGCAAACTATGTTAAGAGAAGAATCGTAGAATCGAGCTTGATATTGTCAGTTCCTAATTTAAATCTATCTGAGGTTCAATTTTCTTTTAATCCTGTTATACGAAAGCAAATAAACAAAATAGTGAAATGTCACCCCTTCAATATGTTTAAGCCTAACCCCCCATCCCTGATTAGCTACAAGTAGGGGATTGAGGGAAAAAGGAGGGGATCTTTCACGACATGACCCCGTGTTATGTATGTAAGCACTTTTCTAATATTTTCTATCCAGTGTCAGTTGAAAAAGGGTGTGAGATACACCGAAACTGTTCTGAATTAAATTGTCTTCGGAGAATGTGGTTTAATTCCTCCTCTTTTCTTGTGATAGTGCATTAATTTTGATCATATATATATATATATATATATATATATATATATATATATATATATATATATATATATGTATATATTGGTGTATGATGGAAATTGGTTCTCTTCTATGCATTTTTTGTTACAGAAGAGGTTGTATTTCGACTTTGCCAATTTTATTTTAGCAAGTTCTAACTGTCGAATGCATCTTTTTTATATGACTCTGAAAATTAAGAAGGTCTGCTGTCAAAAAAGTCGAGTGCTCTCACTTTTTCTGATTTAAAACGTTCAAGAGTTTTCATTATACCTGCACTAACCTTGGGAGGACCTTGGTAATTATATCATCGGGAGGAAAATGTAAAACAACATAAAGGTTTAAAATTTCGTTAGAATTGGCCAAGAAGTTACAATGTTATTACCAAAAACCCCAAAAATGTAAAACCCGAACTGACTGACCTATCGAGATAGTAAGATATAGAGTAGCCCGCGACTAAAAATCAAATGAAGAAGATCCATTTTAATTGATCCTATTTGAATTATTCAAATTTTGTACAAATTTTTGTCTTGGGCTTTCACTTTTCTTCAGGCACCTTCAGACGCCTGTATTGGTTATTCTTGAGGATGCATTGATGTAATGTTTCTTTTCTCGTTCCCTCCTTTAGCAGCTCGGTAATTGTTTGGTGAGCAGCAAAACATGAATTTTGTTCTCGTTCTTTGATGCCTTTGTTCTATTTGTTCATTTTGTTGTCCATTGTAGTTAGTTTGTTTTGATGTGGGTGTAGTGTGTGTTGAAAACACTAGCATAGTCACAAAACCTCGGATCACTGCCGCCTGAAGATTCTGGATGCTCTTCTCATCTAAGAGATGGACCCGAACCTGAATACACAGCTAACCAGCTCGGAGCGAGAAGTGCACCTTTCCTACTAAAAGAAAAGTGAACCCTACTCTAACTCCGACCTGTAAGAAGCATCTAAGAACAAAGAATGAATTCATTCTTTGCTGCTTATCAAACAATTACCTCGCCGCTAAAAGAGGCAACGAAAATAGAAAGCTTCCATCAATGCCACCTCGACAATAACCAAGCTTCCGTCTGAAAATGCTTGAAGAGAGGCTCAATCTAATGCACAAAATCTTTTTAAAAATTTGAATAATTTAAATAAGACCAAATAAAATAGATCTTCCTAGTTGATTTTTAATATTCAGACGCATATAAAAACTGCATTCGACAGTTAGAACATACTAAAATAAAATTGATAAAGTCGAAATACAACCTACCTGCTCTTAAAGAGTATAAATATATATATATATATATATATATATATATATATATATATATATATATATATATATATATATATATAATAACATTGAATCGAACTGATATAAATGCTGCCTTTGTAATCGTTTAGCCAACTCTATGAAAGTGAGTGTATCAAATACATAGCCTGATCGAGTAGCTTTATATGTAACTAATTCAATTAGCTCTGTCAACATTTAATTTTGGGGGCTCAGTACGCCAGGATTTACTACGACACATGTGGGTTCGCTTTTTGTTATAACTATCTTTAGAACTGCAATAAACGCAGTATTTATATGTGATTAATATATTAAAATTAGCTACCATGTTACTACATGTGGCTTGCTAAGGAAACAACGATATTCCCGCACTCCAAGCAGGTGACGTTATTAAATAAACCAATTTCGAACGTTTATTTTTGTGGCTTCTTTTTATGCCCTCTTTATCCGATATTTTTGAAGACTCGCTATAAAGTATAGTACCAACTAAAGCTTTTGAACACAATACTAATATCTAACTCTTCTTGAAATTACTCATTTAATTTCATTTACAAATATCGCAAATAGTCTTTGATATTTATGTTTGTGTCTAATTTTCATTTTATACAAGAACGGCTAAAAATGAATGGTACAAGGTAAGTAATGTATATTTAGGTAAAAGGTATGTCTAAAACCAGAAATAATCATTTATAAAGTTCTGTTTACACGCTTAAGTGAGTATTGTATATATAGAAAAACTTTTCGCAGGTGTATTGAGGGGTGCTAGTGATGGCATTAGCCATATATTAAGTTCACAAGAAGAGTAAAAGTCAACAAATCTTCCAAAGAGCAAGTTGTTTACTAGAAAAGTGGAGTGACAATGTTGATTCTGAAAAAGTGTGATTTCATCTATAATAAATTTTGATGAAAATTCCCCATCCTTTGATACAGCGAGGAAAATTTTTGTCATTTGCTCTGACAATTACTTTACTGATAATAGTTTTTTGTATTTTCTAATAGATTTTTTTTTTACTTAGGTAGGTAGAGGGCTTCTTGACACAGTATGCACAATTTTTTGCCTAAATATTAATTTTAGTTTTATTTTTCGATTTTCCTCTTAAAATCTTATATATGGCTAGCTAGTTTTGCATTAGTTGCCTTTGATGATAGTTACAATGGTAGGTCAATCTATAAATAACTATTTGTAACCTCATCCATCATCAACCTTGAATATCAGAAATTTTCTCTGAATTTAAATTTCGCTTTGTGACACACACACACAGATATATATATATATATATATATATATATATATATATATATATATATATATATATATATATATATATATATATGGGTGGTTTTTATTTTATGACTTTTAAAATCTTTACCTCTCACCTCTTTAATCTATGTATTTCATTTCATCAAAGAACGAAGTAGGCCAAATTTAATTGAGATTGGATTACGCTCAGTGTGTGATCAATCAAACTGAATTTTGTTCTTAACTGCCATAATGCGATGAAACAGGGCTGATTACACTGTCTAACAAAATTTAACCTTTGGTCGACTACAAAGATTAGAATAACATTTTTTAATGTAGTTTTATGTGTAGATTTAAAAAATGGAAGTCATTTTATCGAAATGCTCCCAGTTTTTTATAAGTAGCCAATTACTATTTTTGTAAAATTTTGAAGATTTTAACGAATTTCATCCATTTATTTCTTATTTTTAGGTTATTTAACTAAATAAACTTTTAAATAAAAGCAACAATTTTAATTAAAATGATAATAGGACAGTATAGAAATAGCCCAGATAAATTCTGCTACATATGCGGCTCAGTAACATTTATAAAAAAAGTAAACTTTCTTCCCTAGTAAAAAAACTATATACTTTGTATTTTGGATGTAAAATTGGCGCCCAAGATAAACCATGGGCACCACATATCTGTTGCACGACATGCTTTAATTCTTTATCAAAATGGTCTAAAGGAAAAAGAAAAGCCTTCAATATGGTGTTCAAATGGTATGGCGAGGGCCCCTAGATCATGTCACTGACTGCTATTTCTGTTTGGTAGACATGCAAAGTAAGTAATTGTGTATTGTCCAATGTACCTATATTTTGAAGTAGTATACTGTAATATTATTTTTTTTTAATTTAAAATTAATTAAGTTTAGAACCACATTTTTGTAATCACACATATGTACATAACTTTAAATTATAGCCATATAATTTCCATACTTTCAGGTAAAAAAACTAAGTGCGCTTCATCTGTGGTATATCCCAACCATAGATCTGCTATTCGGCCTATACCTCACTCAAAAGATATTCCAGTACCTGAACCACCTGCAGAAATTGTTTTTTTGTCTAATTCTGATGAATCAGATATGACATCATGTCAACCAGAAACTGAAATTTATGTTCCTTAAACTGTTGATACTACTCCAAACCCTTTCTCACAACTTGATTTAGATGATCTTGTAAGAGATCTAAACTTAACAAAGTAACAGAGTGAATTAGTGGACTCGAGACTGGGAGAAACAAATTTAGTAGCAAAAGATGTTCGAATTACTAAGTTTCGCATTCGATCAAACATATTACAAGACAATTTTCATTTAACAGCAATTTATGGTACTGTAATTAATAATATTCCACGTCTCTTTGAAGAATTAGATATACATTATGAACCCAGTCAATGGAGACTTTTCATTGACGCTTCTTTATATAGTAGTAAAGCCGTGCTTCTTTCTGCATAATGGAAATAAACTACCATCGATACTAGTGGCTTACAATGTTGTTTTGAAAGAAACTTATGATAATTTAGATTTCATTTTAAAAGGCATTCAATACAGTTAGCATAAATGGTTGATTTGTGTTGTCCCTAAGGTACTAGCCATGTTAAATGATTTCCAGTCATGCTACACTAAATTAAAGTGTTTTTTTGTGCAAGTGGGAGAATAGAGCTCAGAGAAAACATTACATAGTTTAAGAATGGCCTTTAAAAGAAGAGACAAAAGTAGGTTATCATAATGTCATACGGAAACCATTGGTTCCTAAAGAAAACATAATTTTGCGAAAGCATCACCAGCCATCCTTCTTATATTTAAAAACAAAATTTCCTAAGATTAGGGGTACTAAAATTAAAGAAGAAATCTTTGTTGGGCCTCAGATTCGACAACTTATGGTAGATAATGAGTTTGAGTAAGCCAGAATTTGAGGATGGGCTTAGTTTCACAGGTGTATGTAATGGTCTCCTTGGAAGGAACAAATCAGAAAATTACCACATTCTTGTTCAGAATTTGATTAGGTCTTATAATTAGTTGATATTTAATATGTAAATAAAAGTGCATTTATTGCATTTCCATCTGTCTTTCTTTCCAAAGAATCCAACGAACGTAAGCGATGAGCATGGTAAAAGATTCCACCAACATATAGCTACTATAGAAAATCATTATAAAAGAATATGGAGTCCTGCAATGCTAACTGACTTCTGCTGGACCCTTCATAGAGACAGACAAGATGTGGAATATAAAAAGAAGCATAAATATTCTAAAAATATTTGACTATTGTATAGATTTCAGCAATTTTGGGAAAATCTTAAATATTGATTATTTTTTTAAATATATTTTTATATTACCACATTCTTGTTCACAATTTGTTAGGTATTATAATGAGTTGGGATCTAATATGTCACTCAAGGTGCATTTATTGCAGTACCACTTATCTTTTTGCTTTTTGTTAAAAAAATTAAAATAATAACAAATCTCATTCCTCTATATACTGAATAATCAAATATTAATAAAAAGTTAAATGTGCAGATTACAAAAAACTGAAGTTATTTCATGAAATATAAAGGTCATTTGCGTAATCTACGCCAAAAAACAACAAAAGAAAACTACTTTCTTATTTCTGTAGCAAAATCATTGTTGGACAGGGTTATTGATAATTTAAATTCACAACATTATAAACATTATATTTCACCAGTTACACTACTGGACAGTGAATACTGGTTAATAGCAGAGCATATAAGACTAAACAGGTATATACTGATTAAAACAGAACTAGAACAGTGCCGTTCAAATGTGAAATTGTAACAACTAAATAAGGCCTGATTTGTCAGATCTCCACTATACCAGGGGAGGTCAATAAGTTTTGCGAATCGGTAGGGCAAAATAGATGAAGGGAGATGGCTGTTTGTGGGGGTGTTAGGACAAGTTATGACAAGTCATCACCTGCAGCCGCACGCTATTGCCTCGTATATTTAAAAAGCAGTAGCTGATCGCAGATGGTCAGTCACAAATTTTTCAACAATGGAGAAGGTTGATCACCACGCAATGATCAAATTTTTGACCAAGGAAGGCAAGAATAAAAAAGGGATCTATGAACGCATGGTTGCAGTGTACACCGACACCGCCCATTCCTATTCAACCATTGCTCGCTGGAATAGGGAGTTCCGCTATGGTCGTGAGTCCCTTGAAGATAATCCCCGTCCAGGATGCCCGTCAGAAGGGACTAACGAGAAAAATGTGGCCGGTGTAGAGAGGATGATCCTCGAAAATCGACAGGTAAAGGTCGAAGAAATCCAGCGAGAACTTGGTATATCACATGGAAGTGCTATCAACATCATCCACGACAATTAGGCCATGACAAAGGTCTCTGCTCGTTGAGTCCCTAGAAACATCACGCCCCATGATCGACTTCAACATCGTCAAAGTTTCAAAGGCCAGATTTGCACAAGCTGCCCTGCGCGAGTGCGGATTCAAGGAGCTTAACCATCCCTCCTCTGTGCCGCGACTAATTTTTATTCCGCTAGCTCAAAGCTGCACTGCGTGGATGCCGGTTTGGGGACGATGAAGATGTCCAGCTCGCCGTCTAGGAGTGGATTGAACAGCAGTCGGGAGATTTCTGGTTGTCGGGAATTCGAAGCCTCAGGGACAAGTGGCGCAAGTGCATTGAAGTCGAGGGTAGATATTTTGAAATATAATAAAACACTTTTCCTCATATCTCGTTTCCTTATATCCGAATTGCAAAACTTATTAACCGCCCCTCGTAGTTCACCAATTACTTCAACAAAAGTACAATTGCGGCTGAGCAGAAACAGCTTTCGGTGCACTCTGATGACTTGCATAATGAACTCCGTGTGTCTTATTCAGTCTTTGACAGGAGTCGATTATACTCTGGAATAAGCGCTATGCCTTTCTGTGCCGCGGAATTAGTCATCGTCAGGCTCTTTGCAATCTCCTCTGTCGCGATATATGTTCAATTGTTGGCTAAGGTACTTGGATATTTAGTTAAGACATCCTGGCTGAGACCTAGAATATCGAAGAACTTTTGACTGTTCTCTGTGACAAAATCGATGATATTATTCATTCCAATGGTTAGCAGGTCCACATTCACCCTCTTTAGTAGCTGCTGGTCTTCCCCTTTGTCCATGGCACCGAAAATCACCTTCTTCTCAGCCGCAGTGACATCTGTATCAATGAATGCCAGTGTAGAAGTCAAAATACCGC
This sequence comes from Ceratothoa steindachneri, assembly GCA_963969495.1. Lineage (NCBI taxonomy): Eukaryota > Metazoa > Arthropoda > Malacostraca > Isopoda > Cymothoidae > Ceratothoa > Ceratothoa steindachneri. Next base: position 76,262,526 of record OZ018337.1, read on the forward strand.
GTACATAAGTGTACGCAGAAATACTTGGACACAATCTGCGTGCCCTCCCGTACGAGGAGCGGTCAATAAGTTTTGCGAATCGGTAGGGCAAAGCACAGGAAGGGGGATGGCTGTTTGTGGGAATGTTAAGACAAGTTATGAAAAGTCATGAACTGCAGCCGCACGCTCCTGCCTGGTCTATTTAAATAGCAGTAGCTGATTGCAGATCGTCAGTAACAAATTTTTCAACAATGGAGAAGGTTGAGCACCGCGTAGTGATCAAATTTTCGAGCAAGGAAGGCAAATGTGCAAAAGAGATCTATGAACGCATGGTTGCAGTGTACACCGACACCGCCCCTTCCTATTCAACCATTGTTCACTGGAATATGGAGTTCCGCCATGGTCGTGAGTCTCTTGAAGATGATTTCCGTGCAGGACACCCGTCAGACGTGACCACCAAGGAAAATGTAGCCCGTGTAGAGAGGATGATCCTCAAAAATCGACAGGTGAAGGTCGAGGAAATCGAGTGAGAACTTGGAATATCACATGGAAGTGTTATCAACATCATCCACGACAATTTGGCCATGAACAAGGTCTCTGCTCTTTGAGTCGCTAGAAACATGACGCCCCATGATCAACTTTAACGTCGTCAAAGTCCACAAGGCCAGAGTTGCACAAGCTGCCCTACGCGAGTGCGGATTCGAGGAGCTCAACCACCCCACCTACAGTCCAGTTCTGGCCTTTAGCGACTACTTTTTTATTCTGCCAGCCTAAGGCTGCAGTGCGTGGACGCCGGTTTAGGGACGCTAAAGATGTCCAGCTCACCGTCGCCGAGTGGATTGAACAGCAGTCGTGAGATTTCTGGTGGTCAGGAATTCGAAACCTCAGAGACAAGTGGCGCAAGTGCATTGAAGTCGAGGGTATTTATATTGAAAAATATTAAAACACTTTTTCTCATATCTCGTTTCCTTATATCCGAATTGCAAAACTTATTGACCGCCCCTCGTATCTCTAAATGCACTTCTCGCCTCAAGTTCTCTGTGGCCATTTTTCGCACCACCGTAACCTCCGAGATGGCTCGAAGGCATGAAAGATATACTGTCTGCCCAAAGATTAAAAAAGCTTTTTCGCGTGACGATACGGATTTTACGAGAATTCGATTCTTTCTTTCGATTTATGCTCGCGAGGGAAATAAAAATAAAACTTCTCCCTGGATTCAGGCAGAAGATCTTGGACCTACGTCGAGTTTGGAAACCGTTCACCCGCTGCAAGGAAGGAACTCGGGGAATCGGTTGTTGCCGTCATGGTACTTGTAGGTGCCAAACTTCTCGCACCCCCCCTTTCAGATTCTGAGGTTACCAGGACCTCCCTTTGCGGATTATCTTAGACGTAGCTATGTAATCAGTTTTGGCTACTCACTCCAGAAGCCGAATAATCGAACACGTACTTCGAGGAAAAAGTTCGATTTAGGTCACCGTTTGGCTCACCTTCGTGTCCAGTATAGAATCAGTATATCACCGGTCTTTGATTACTCTCTCATTCGGTAACCTCGGAAGGCCGGGCTAAGTGCGATCATGCCCACCAAAAGAATATCTTCACTGTCATTCTCAAACATACTTATGAACTCAAAGGTATCGTTAATTTAAATATCCCCTCCCTTAACGTCACCAGTTTACTTGTGAACTATAATTCCCATCCCGAGCTCATAACCTCGAATATAAGAAGTGCTCATTTAATTCAGTGTTTAACTCAATAATAATATTCCATTCATCCTGTTGGATGTCATTAAGACGCCAGCATCCCAGTGAGTAATTTTCAAGTAATCCCCACGAAATTTTTTAGACTCATTTATCCAGTGCAAAATTAATTCTATTTTTATTTATATGCGTTGTTGCTTATTTCAAATTCATGTATATTAAAGATTATTTTTGTGTCTGTATGTTTAACTATTTTGGACTATCCTTTGGCAATTATTAAGCAATCCACTCGGCTTAAATCTCAATATTATACCGATCCTCCATAGTTGGCTTTTACTGAGTGGGGACACACACAGGGAATCATCATTTTAGTTTTGGTCAAAGGTACGCACCGAGGTTATTCTTATTCACCGGAAGTGGCTACGGTAGGTGTATTGGATACGCTTCGCCTCCGCTTCACCTCGGTGCGGTAATAAAATATATGTCTAGGAAGTGGGACTGCGATTACCTACTTACCAAATCCCGACAGCCAGTGCCACCAGCTCTTCACTCAAGTACCAAAGGTAGTTGAACAGCTTCTTGAGGGTATCTTTAAATCTCTGTCATCATCAGCATCCAACGACTTTATTAGTTTCAGATCACTTTTTGGTGCAGCTGTTTGGAGACAGAAGAAGAACCAATAGCCACACAGAGCTTCACTCAAAAAATTCAGAGTTCCTTCATGCCTTTCAGTTTGAGGGTGGTTACACTAATACATCTTCAAGGGAAAAACACTTCAGTGCATTAAATAGTCTTGCCATAAAGCCAGCCCGATGCATTGCCCCCCTGGTTTGGCAAAGTGAAGTAATCTTGTTTGACTTCCAAGAAGGAAAATGATGGTCAGTTCCATCAGTTCCTGGTAATTCCCCCTAGGATAAACTTCTTTAAGTTGTTGTAAGGAGAACTCAATGATGTTGTCTTTCACAATTTTCAAAGCACATGAAACATCAGCATCATGATTTCTTGCTTGTATTAAGCCAATGACATTTAGTCACAGAGACTCTTGAATCTTTTGAAGATACCAATCTCTGGACGGGATGATGGGCACATGGCGACGAAAAAACCTCTTCAAGCAGTATCTCGTTAATATGATGGCGACATGTCAAGTGCAGCAGGTTCTTCCCTATCATCTGCCGAAACAAAGTGCAGGTGCCTGCCAATCTTTCTGCCTGTGTTGCTCGTAGTTGTGTCGAAGCAAATGGAACGAATCCGGTTCTTCAAACACCAATCTTCCGCGCTTCAGATATTGCTTCCGCCATTGCTTGAACAATTCCAGCTGGCAACTTGGGTACGCAAAGCAACTGTTCAACACTTTTTCCAGACACAATGATGGGGAGCCTGTCAACTTTCTCGTCTCCTCTTAGTTCAGCCATCAGTTTTCAGTCCCAGTGTAGTGTTAAGGGTTGTTTGCAAGAAAATCCTTGCTTGACTCTGAAGAGCAATCCTTATGATGTTGCTGACAAGCACGGAGGATGGAAGGCCGGCTGAATTTGAACTCTTCAAGTAGTTGACCAGACGCATGGAACACAGCAGAGACTGTGTCTATGTACTGCGTGAAGATAACTGGTCTAGTTTTGATCCAGGGCTGAAAGAATGTTTGGACTCAGAATGCTCTTCTTTCCTCTTTTACACCCCCGCTGTGCTGGGCCATGCTTCTGCGTTGGCTCCTTCTTTCTCACTTTTTCCTGCTGAGGAGCTACAAGAAGAGTCTACCATGGTGACACTTCTTTCATACTGACAAGCTTCGTTCTGCTGCTTTCCAATTCTCCGTGGCTTCGTCTCTTTTTGATTTGATTTCTCCTTTTTCTTTATTGCCAGCTTAATGTCAACTTATGCCATGCTTCCTCTCCTCGACTTCTCCCACTTTGCCTTCAGAAATGCTTTATTCTCTGTGATTTTTATCATCTTTTGTGCCTCTTGGTGCGCTATGTCGAAAAGATCATTCAGGGTTTCGCCAAATTTCTCTTCGTTTTTCTCCTGTGTTTCACTCTTTCACCCCTTATTATTCTTCCTTGTCTTTCCATTCTGCGACAGGGCATGCGATCTTTTTCACATCATGGTGCAAAGGCCAAATGGAAATGCGGGCCTTTACTAAAAAGGTTTTTGACCTGTTTCATAGTATGCACTGCTGCTTGATGCTTCACCATTCTTTTTCGCCCATGCGTTGCAGATATACTCAGAGTACGTCACCTTTGGATAGAAGCATGCAACCCTATAGTGACGCCTTCTCGTTCCCCAGCCAATTAGTCCTCTTATATCTGAAAAAGACAAATCTTTATGATTTTACCTGACATGGACTACCTATTTCGATTCATTCTCGCCTGACAAAATTTGAATTTTAACCTTTCACAATTAAAAAGTCTATTGTAACAGCATACCTTCTCCAAATTGCCTGTGTGATACAGCTTTGAAAAGAGTTAAAAAAGGTTTCTAGCTCTATTGAGGAGGAAATTGTGAGAAAATGTGAGCAATTTAAAATGTTTTCTATATCATAAATCCATAAAAATATTACTTTGGGGGATACCAGAAGTTACAGCTAAATAAACATTGCCCTCTTTAAGATATACATACTTCACAGCAGACATTTCCCATCCACATCAGTAATTGCCTAACAGGCTAACTAAATGTTTATAAGCATTAGAGCTCTATGTAGTAGCATGTTGGATTAGTGGATTCTTTCTTATGTCTAAGTGCTATAAAATGTCGCACTAATGTGCCAAATTGGCCATCTGCAGTAATGTCATAGATAAGATATATTTTCCAAACTGTATGAGTAGTCTACTGTGCAAAAGTGTATAAAATTCTTACATGTTTACATACAAATCGCGTCTCTAGAGCTCAGATAACACAGCAGAAACTTCCCATCTACTACAGTAATTGCTCAACAGAATAAGTTAATATGTGTAAGTATTAGAGCTCTATGATGAAGCATGTTGGATTAGTGTATTTTTTCCTATGTCTAAGTGCTATAAAATGTTATTCTAATCTCCCCTATTAGCTATCTGCAGTAATGTCTTGTATAAGACATTTTTCAAAACTGTATGGGTGTATACTGTGTACAAGTGTGTAAAAGATTACTATATAACTTTTAAATCACGTCTCGAGCGCTCAGGGTTGCGAAATATTTGAAAAACTGGCCAAAACACACGACCATAGGGCACGGCTGAAATTTCCAATGTATTTAAGTGCACCTGTGCGCCTTACTTCCTATCACTGAAAAAGCAGCTCTGATTTTAACAAGAAATAAGCCAAATATTTCCTATTTTACACAGAAAACAGCATGGTCAAAACCCGCGGACAGCTTTATTCACAGGCAGCTAGGCATTAAAAAACACTTCGGCATCGAGCACACTCTAAATGATAAAATATCAGTCTACTATTTTGCATAGATTAATTACTACCAATAGAGAAATAAATGAGAGGGTGAGAGGTAGATATATCCTAAAAAAATAAACATTTACATAATAAGCCCCCTAATTTATATAAATAAAATATGCGTATTTTCCTATCATACTTGATATGATAAGTTTGTCCATCTCCGTGCTATCTTTCCGAACCATAACGGCTGGCGCATGAAACAAGCCTTTGTAATAAATCATCTATGATCATTATTTTTATTTTTTACGCTCGCTTTATACTAGCCATATCTGCTATCTATTTACATATTCAATATCCATTCTTTTACTTAATACATATATCCAAATATTAGCTCTTAACTGAGAAAATCGGTCATCAACCATTTCATCTGTAAACTTCCCTACGTTTTCTAAGCGGATTTTCCTTTATTTATGTTGCCCAATCAAATTGAATTATCGAATCTAACTTAAAAGTAATTTGTCCATCATAATTATTTGTGTCATGATCAATTTTCAAACCAGAAAACTTTACTATATAAATGATCACTTTATTTACTACTCTACATTTGACTACAGGATTCAGATATTCATTATTTAACCGGTATTACAAATATCCTATTACTCTAATTAAGAGTCTCCAAACAAAGGGTAGTTTTCATGCAATTAGAGATGATTTTATTATTATTATATGAAAATTTGTTTAAATTGTAATATTTATCATTTAGCCACCCTAGGCGTCGAGCATGCGCTCTCACGTTGCGGATGAAGTCCTTCCTTATGCTGAACCACACGCGCTGGACAGAGGAGTTCAGCTCCTCGGCCTTGTTATGGTGGAACTTGTAGACCATGCCTTTGACATCCAACAAAACTTGTGAACGAAAGGATTCAGGTCAGGCGACTGCAACGGCCAAAATGACAAGCAATTCTTCAATTTTTTATCTTCTACTACTTTATTTTATCTCTTTCTTCTTTTTTTATTATTATTATTTTATTCTCTTTACATCTTGTTCTCTTCTCCTTTTCGACTTCTTCTTCTTATCCTTCTTCTCTTCTTCTCTTCTCCGCCGGCTCCTATGCATTATCTTACGTCTCTACCATTTAGCTCTTTCTTTTTGTCTTTCGATAAATAAGACTAATAACTAATAAGCATCATTGAAAACAAATTTTTAATCTTATTCTTCCAGATTTTAAGAAAGAAATTGAACTCATTTAACTCTTGAATTGTTAGAACATTAAGGATATTCGATGTATCGGATGTCAGCAGTCTTAAGAAAAGATACATCGATGTAGGTCAAATTAGAAAATGTTTGCCATTTTTATCTTAATTCAATATAATCTTTAGCAAACAGACTTGTTGTGTCTTAATTCCTGTGTACTAAACTGGCGAAAAATTTTCCTCTTAGAAGAAAAGTCAAACGAAACATTCATATGTTTAAACGGAATCACTTTAATTTTAGTACAACTTATACAATACGACGAACAAAGTTGTTCTTTTGCCTATAAAACCCTCCCCTATTTTGAAATCAGTCTCACCATCTTGTTTGTATATATCTCGAGCGCTGTTTCTTTTCGCCTCAGGTAACTAAATACGTGTCAGTTTAAACGGGGAGACGCGACCTTTGGATCAATAGCTTCTCAACAAAAAAATCCTCGGTTTCATCATTTATCACTCTTTTTCCATTTCCCTAAATTCTATTGTCAGGGGAAAGAGGAACAATACCAATAAATTCCTAAAATAAGACAATAATAAAACCGTGTATTACCAAGGGGCATTGGAAGGAATAACTTCGGATACTCCAAATCCCTTTACCCCTAAGCAAGTAGGGAACTATAGAAATGATTTTTAAAGATAAAACATTACCAACAATACAACCAACATGTTTCATATTATATTTTTCTATTTTAGAATGTAAATTCGTGTTATCTACCTTTTTCTTGCATTCTATAACATTATCGCAATGAATTAGAGTTTGTATGGTTTATCTATCTCTGGTTGATAAAATGTATCCACCTGAGTGAAAATGAAAGACAGAGAAGAGGAAATCCTCATAGCGTAATTATCCCCTAAACTCGAATCTATCAGTCAGAATTTGTTGCCAAATATCACAATGTTTATCATTTAAATTGAAAGAAGGAAAACATCAATAACATCTCACTCATAAGAATAATCAGAATCTAAATGTTCGAAGATGGAGGAACTAGTAATATGCGTCAGATATATAGAGACGATCCTTTTGCAAAGAATGCTTTTGTTTTCTCCATGTGCGCATAAAATGCACCGAAAATGAAAAGCCGACCATGGAAATATTTCTTCTGAATCTGAAAAATATTGATTTGATTAATACGTCACGTATGTGCTTTAAATAGTGCACTAAAATTTAAGATACTCCAAATTTCAAACCATAAATCTTTTTCCTTAAGGAATGGGAAAATTTGAATGTGTTTTATATAAGATTTGCAGATGTATTTGTTGCTCTCTACATATTTAAGAACTGATTAACCAAGGACGAAATATGTTTCCAGAGCGGAGAATTAAACTTTGGTTAATTATTTTATCTCCTTAACGATTGTTAGAGGGAATCCCACAATAAAAAACCTTGGGCAACTGTTTATCTCGGCATCAGTGAGAGTAGTGAATGTCTAAAAAAAGTTCGAAACCGAATGTGCCTATCATCTCTTCCTAGGAGTGTACTGCAAGGAAGTTTTCTCAGAGTCACATTCTTTGTTGAGACAAACAATGACATCAATCACCCCCATTCTTCCTAAAGATAATCTGTCCTGATTCTTCCCAAACGTCTTCCAATTTATTTTTTGCACACTCAGGTGTCAAGATTGGTTTTCCAATTAGTCCAATTAGAAAAACCTCGGACTCAGGTTTCTTAGGATGGCAAAACGCGAAAGGAATGGTTATATTTGGCCAAGACAGCTCCCACAGTTCTCCACCGTTTCTGGTGTAAATCCTCCCCGAAACTTCAAATAAAGGTTACTCTTTTCGAGTGTTGGACTCGCATCAATTCACTGGACGACTTGAATTATTTCACTTACGCCACGTCTTTGAAGCCCATAGTCGCAGCCCTATAGTCTCTTGTAAACAAGACATGGAATTTATCACACCTATATATGCCCCGGGTGGGGGAACCGATAGTGATAAGTGATAATTTTCTTCATTTAATCGCTGATTTTTTTCTCAAAACTTGCCTACTGTGTGAAATATTTACTAAACATCGTCCAAAAGTCTATTACAATTTATGTTTTATATTCACCCTACTGCTTCACGCAGATGACTGATACATCAATCGCCTTACTAATAGATAGGGTATTTCTTTCCATACATTTTGTAAAGTACAGATTAAATTGTAGTTGCCGTTTCAGTGATTCAACCAATCGTCAATTACTTTCATTTTGCCAACTACTCAATTTGACTAGAGCTATGCCGAAGAAAGATACCAAAATAACCTAACAGCTTCGGATTTAGCGCAAGCAATTTCTATCAGCGTTCGGTGTAATACTCGCCGAACTTTTGTTACCATGCATCTAACTGCGACACCAGGGTAGAGGATACCAGCATTGAGCACTTGCGCCACGTCTCCGATCTCAAAGCTTACATAGTATAGGAAATATTGTATTCCTATTTATTGAGTCATTGATCCTGTCTCACGAAAGCCGTGATGTTGTACATAGATGGCTCCAAGTCAGAAGTGAGAGATAGTTTCTATGCTCTCTCCCATTAGTTTCATGTCGGTCGCTCACTGTAGCTTTCGTTTCCGGCAAGCTAGTTCCAATATACCACTGAGCCCTTGTTAGACACCACTTTGTAATCCATAGTGATACTTCAAGTGCGCTACATGTTTGCTTTTTGAATAATTTAAATCACAACAACCACTGGTTCGCATTTTCCGCGAATCCATACCGATTGCTAGTTGGGAGATTGTAGAGATTGTCTTGTGCTCCCTTCTAGGATATATAAAGGTTCAAGGAAACATGACCGGTATTAAAGAGTTAAGTTGTCTGCACGTAATATGCAACAGGCTCAAATCTTTCCCCCTGCCAGAGTGGTTATATTATAACGAGAGACCACCTTAGAATTTAAAATTGAACACTATCTCTTGTTTATTCCCTTTGTACCTATACAACAATACCTCTTCCCTATCAAGTTATTACCGTTGCCTCCGTTCCGGGTTCACCATGTATATTTTTACGAAGAAGGCAGTTTAATTCAAACTGTTGGCCATATCTTGTTGAATTTCATGGTTTAGATAACATACATGTGATAAAGGCAGTCGCTCCTGCTTGTCTGTTGCGATTGGGGTGGGTTTCTGTACGCCAGTTTCTAGTGTTATAAAGTTTTATTTAAGAAAGACCGCTCTCACATAGTATTTTTCTTTATTGTTTCAATTTAAATTTTTTTTTCTTAACTACATGATGGAATCCATGGTAATGGGGGGATATGATAAAGCATATTGATTGTTATATTCCTTCATTTTTGTCGTTTTTGCTTGTTAAAGTACTTTATTGTAAAATTTTTGTTTCTCTATTTTGTCAATCGTATTTTTGTTGGCAGCTCCCAGCTTTGCTTACTAAAATTTAACAGGAATTATTATATGAAGACTTGGTCTTTCAATTCATTTCTACGCGAGCGACAAAAATATACATTTCCTTTACTTCTACTTTGTTCGTTTGCACCTATATAACGCTTCGACTGAGTTTAGAGAGCAGCACTGTTAGACTTCCATCTACTCCGGCGAACGAGCTAAAGGACGCTCCCACCCACTCAGCGGCGATTTCGATTCGAGTTAAAGGCTAAATCGATCCCTGAACTCTGCCATATTCAATTGGCAAGTACTTGACAAGGATTCCCGTCTCCGAAGGCTCCACAAGTGCTCCCTCTTCTGAAGCGAGAGGTAACTTGACTTTTTTCGTCACATTCATTGTACCCCAACTGGCCCCTTTTCGGCAACGAGTTCGTAAGGTGATCGTAACCGTTGCCGCCTGCAGATTAATCTTGAATCTGGCTTACCCAATTGCTCCAATATTTGCATGAACGCCCCAGTTTAAAATCCCCCTGTAAAGCACCATCTGAATCTGACCTCTTTAGTTCCTTAATTAACCTACCTCTATCTCGTGTCGACCTTTAGACCCGTCTGGGCGACCATTCGCTTTAAACCCAATTTTTGTGTAAATATAAATATCATTTTGTTGTTAGTAAAGATATATTTTCGTCATTGTTTTTCTTTTGCAATCCCAGTGCGTACCAGCTATCTGTTAATCTTTGGCCAACTCGCACTCTGAAATACTTGTTTAAAAGGACTCTGCAAAGTTAATAATAAACCATCCTCACGGTCTTAAACCAACTTCGGCCCTAAGCCCCAAAGTACTTACGTATTAGATTCTTAAGACGGAAGGATTAAAAAAAAAAGACTTGGTGAGGTAAAATGCTGAAAAGAGGATGAAATACTCGTAATATATTAGGATCAAGTAACAATAGTCCTTCCTAAGACAAAAAGAGGGGGGAGGATTAACTTTACTTGGTGAAATAAGAGATGGTTATGACATGGTCATTTTAAAGCTACTGGAATAAGCATAATGTGGATGACCTTAGATAGGCCCTTGTGGCTTTTGTCATTCGTGAAATATGTTATGTTATGTTATATATATATATATATATATATATATATATGTATATATATATATATATATATATATATATATATATATAGAGAGAGAGAGAGAGAGAGAGAGAGAGAGAGAGAGAGAGAGAAAGAGAGAGAGAGACAGACAGACAGACAGACAGAGACAGAGAGAGAGAGAAAGAGACAAAGAGACAGAGTCGAGCCATTCCACGACAATGTCTTTCAGCAAGAAGGTGCCCCGTCCCACATGGTCAAGACATTTAAAGTGTGGTTGAGATGGTTGAAGTCGAACAGGAACTTCTGGTCGAAGGACGTTTTGCCATCGCAGTCGCCAGATCTCAATCCCCTCGACTACCGCGTGTGTTTGGATGTCAAGGGAAAGAGCAGCAAGGTCTGTCATAGAAACATTTGCAAGCTGAAGTCCTCCTTCACCCGCGTGTCTGGCAGCATGGAGAAGGACTTGGTCCGCAATCTGGGCTCGACTCTTTGTTCTATCCTGAAGCGCATGCTCTATGCTGAGTTTAGCCCTATTGATTAATATTCCAGATTAAACACATATTTATATGTTGATACATAAAAAGTTGTCTAACTAAATCAAACTTATCATTGTGTCCTTTGTTCAGAGCATCTTAAAAAATCTTTTTCAACATCCGGTAACGTTTGCTCCTTCTTATCTTTTCTCTTCACAAATAGCCAAATAGCGCCTCTTGTTTCAGCTGTTCACACTGTTACATGCATCTCGTAGTCATTTGTGTTGCTAGTGTTTCCGTATCAGCTTAGTCAAGGACTCTAAGAAATTAGAATCCCCAGAGGCAACAACTATAAGTTGTTCTCCTTCTTCTTGTTAAGTCAAGGTTCCAACAAATACTTCTCTCTCACCTGCCGATTTTTTTAGCACTAAACTATCTCTATCATATGAGCTGCAGGGTTTTAAGAGAAAGATGCGAATAATTTTTTAAAAATACGATTAGTAAATGATAATCTCTTAATTCAATAGCGTCCATTATCCTAAATAATCCTTGAAAGACTTTGAACTTTGTAAGTGTTAAAGGAATGCCTGAGAGAAAAATATATGTGTCGTAGAATGACCCTTGGTTTTGATCACTATACTCTTTGACACCCTTTGAGTAGCGGTATGCTTTAAGGGGCGTGAGTTACTTCTATGATGAAGTAGGCTTTGTTCTAAGAGTGCTAATTCAGTAGTTTTGTTCTTAAGGAAGAGCTATTTTTAAACACATAAGGATAAGAGGAAACACCACAATCTACCAAAATAAACATGTATTTTGAATAAAACACTTAACTATTACAAATCAACAGTTAACACATTCCTATCTTTGGCATCAAAGATCTTTCAATGACAAAAAATAAAAAAATAGGCTTCCCGTAAACATACCAATTGCCGATTAGTATTTTTTTTATCGCAACTCTATTTGATTAACGTTTAAACATTAAATTAACGTACTCTTGTCTACAAATACATATGACCTAGGTTCAAGAACAATGGTTTCTACTCTCCTTTAAAACGTGAGACGTACTAAACTTCTACTATTCCAAAAGGAATATAAATGTTATTTTTAACTTACAGGTAGGTATTAGGTATTGCCGGATGTTGCTGGAGGACTTATCTCTCGCTTTGCAGTGTTGTGGCCGCTGGTTGAATTTTCATCGAGGAGGGATTGCTTGTCGCCTGTAACGGGGGCTGATTCTTCGACGTAATTAAAGAACACGAGCTCGTTGGGGCTGAGTTCTTCTCCTCTCACTCTTACGGTGCTTGAGTTTTGAGAATCACTCGAGTGTGAGCGGCTTTGCTTTTTTTTCAGTCGGACTTCTTTGCAGACTGAAAAGGCTTCTTCGGTATGGCACCGATATAAAACTTGACTATTTAGGTTAATATGGCCCAGAAAGGGGGGATCGATTTTCTCAATCTGATCCTATCGTTTCTCATGGAAATAGTCTTGTATGGCTGAAGGATCGATCTTCACGAACTAACCCTTCTTCTGGTGTATCGACTTCTAATCTTCTTGTCCGGCTGAAAGATCGATCTTCACGAACTAATCTTTCTTCTGGCGAATCGACTTCTAATAATCTTCTTGTCTGGCCGATGGATCGATCATCACGAACTAATCCTACTCTGGCGTATTGACTTCTGATAATCATCTTCTCTTTCTTTGCGGGGCTTATTTATAGGCGGATTGCCGCCCCATCTAAAGGTGAAAGTGACCAGGCCACAGAGGCAAAAGGGAGGGGAAAATGGTGAGTTAGCATCTGGGGAGAGCGAAAATTCCTGAGGTGGCACTGGGGTACCCAAGTCAGCTTTCAAATTAGAGGCTCGCAATCGCACCGCTACTTGGCGTGCCTTCTGACTCGCACCGCTTTTTTTTCCATAACCACGGGTTTATGTGTCTCGAAGGTAATTGGATCGTTAGAGCGTCGTTTAAGTACCTTAGGTAATTGCCTTAAAACAGATGTTAGCACTAAGTGCCCACAGCGGCGGGGAGATCACACATGGTAAGCAGTTTCGCCGGCTACCTTTCCCACGCTTCTCCTCATGAGGATGGGGAGCTTTAATGTACCTATACTCCTCCAGGATGCTTAATGTATCCATTTCTCTACATTTACCTCCCTCCTTAAGAAATTAACGGGAGAGGGGAGGGGGGGGGGGCAATCCGACGCTTACAATAATATACATGGGTAACTTACGGAACATTATATTATACAATAAATTCTAGTTCACTCGGGAATGCCTCGATAACATTTCACCTGACCTTACATTAATTCCTATATTACTGCGCCAACTTAGGATCTTCTTACCTACCACTAGGGGGTTACTGGCCCCTACTTACTTACAATTCTACTGATTTACACTTAACTTTGCTATAATACAATAGTTGAGCTGCTCCTTAATCGTCGACAGGGTTCCGACTTAACGAGTCGGCCATACAATTGTTGGACCCTTTTATATAGTGAATGGAGTACTAGTACTCCATCAAGAGTAAACTCCATCTCAGGAGTCTTCAATTCTTACTCTTATTTTTACTAAAGTATGACAACGGTTTATGGTCTCATTCCAACTTAAACTCGCGCCCTATTAGATAATATTTGAATTTACCTATGGACCATATTATGGCCAAAGCTTCGATTTCGATAGTAGCGTAGGCTTTTCCTCTACTCAACAGTTTCCTACTGACATAATCTATGGGATAGGCTGTTTCGTCATCTTCGTATTGAAGCAATACTCCGCCTAACCCGTTTTGACTAGCGTCCGTGTGAAGGCCGAAGATCTTGTTGGGATTTGATAAGCAAAGAATGGGCGCAGTTACGAGTTTTCCTTTTGGAACCTCCAACTGAGTTATTGCATGGGGGTTCCACGTGACAGGGTCTGACGCTGTCTTTTTTAACAAATCATTCAGTGGGGCCGCAATGGAAGCGAAGTGTGGTACAAAACGCCTATAGAACGAGGCCGCTCCCATAAACGATCGGAGTTGTTTCTTTGTTTTCGGCCGGGGCATCTTGACTATGGCGTCCACTTTTTCTTGCTGGGTAGTCAAGTGTTTTTGTCCTATTTTGAATCCCAGGTAGTCAATGGATTCGTAGGCAAAATAACACTTGGTTGGCCCGGCGGTTAGACCTTGTTCCTTCAATTTCTCCAGCAATAAGCGTAAGGCGTGTAAGTGTGACTCCCATGTACGGGTAGCTACGTACACGTTGTCGAAGTGAAACGACACGTCACTTAGGCCAGCGATAATTCGCCTCACCATCCTATTATAATTGCTACCGGCTATAAGTAGTCTGAAGGGTAGCCTGGTAAACTGTAACAGACCTCTCTCTGTCGCAAAAGCCGTCAATTTTTTGGACTCCTTAGCGAGAGGTATTTGATAGTACGCTTTACACAAATCCAATTCCGTGATGAATTTAGCGTCTTCAAATAAATGGAGATTTTGATCTATTAGTGGGATGGGCTTGGCGTCGAAAACGGTCACTGAATTCAATTTTCGGAAGTCCACGCACATCCGAAATGATTGATCAGGTTTCTTAACCATTACTATGGGGGAGCAATAATTGGACTGCGATGGCTCTAAAATTCCCAATTTTGGTAAATTCTGGACTTCCTTATTAAAGGCTTCTCGTAGGTGAATCGGTAAAGGATATGGTTTGCTTCGAACCACTAAATTAGTTTTTAGTTTTATTTCATGGATAAAATCCTTGGCACATCCGGGGTTTTCAGAAATGACTTCTGGGAATTCAATGAGCAAGTTCAACATTTCCGCTTTTTGTTGAATTTCTAAGTGGGGATTTATCTTTAAATCCACCCGAGGGTCTTCCGGGGTAGGTGAGAGCGAGGGAAGTTCGTATTCCTCGTCTTGTTCCACACACATGGTGTGTATGACTTCCAGGGGCGTAGCAGGTAAACGGCATCCCTCGGTTCTTGTGATAGCTTCTTCACCCTGTTGGGGTATCTATCAAGTAATCGACTGGACCCGGTGCCTCAATTACTTCAAACGGTCCCATCCACTGGGCCCATAACTTATTATTTTCGGTCAGAAGTAATAATAAGACTTCATCTCCTGCCTTTAATTTTCGAGCCTTTGCTTTCCAATCGAAGTAGTCCCGGTATTTGGCTAAATTTTTCTTGGCGTTCTCTCAAGCTAAGCCAGTGCAGTATTCTAGGCGCTCGCGCATATCCATCACGTAGGCGTAAGACGATTTGATTTCTTGGTCGAGCTTCGCGTTGGAAAATAATTCCTTAAGAATACTCGTAGGACCTCGCACATTTTTCCCGTATAATAGCTCAAAGGGTGAGAATCCCAACGTCCGATGAAGTATTTCTCGGCAGGCGAAAAGTGCTGCAGGCAGGTATCTGTGCCACTGTGTAGGGTTGTTTTGACACAACTTCTTCAATATATTTTTGAGAGTCCTGTTTAATTTCTCGCAGATTCCGTTAGCGGATGGATGAAATCGACTCGTAAAAATTGGCTTGACTAACAGTAGTTTATTAAAATACTCTATCAATTCTAAGGTGAATTGGCGCCCTCTATCCAAAAGAATTTCTTTAAGCAGGCCTACTCATGCAATTATTGAAATTAATGCTTCCGCGCAGGAAATAGTTCAATCTTCCATAGTGCCACGGCATCTGGGAACCGGGTGGCACAATCCACTAGGGTGAGGATGTAGGAGTGTCCTTCACTTGAAGGGGGTGAATTGGTCTCACCAAATCAATAGCCACTCAAACGAATGGTTGGGTTATAACGGGCACCTTTTGTAAGGGTGCGGGAGGCACCCGTCCTCTGGAGGGATCCTTCTGACACACGTCGCATGATCGGCAATAGGCCACAATTTCCCTGGCGGCCTGGGGCCAATAAAAGTGTCGGAATATCTGCTTCGCCGTTTTGTTGTGCCCAAAGTGTCCGGCTAATATTCCATCATGCGCGGTATTCAAAATTCTTTGCGTGTATTCTTGAGGTACACACAGTGCTTTTTTGTTCTCCTTATCCTCCTCGCTAATAGTACGGTAGAGGAGTGAGTCTTCTACGATATACTGGATAGGCTTCTTTCCTTTCACTTGGAGAGTTTCACCTATAATAGCTTTCTCCCATAGAGGTTTAAGAGTGGGTCATTTCTTCTGAGCACTGGCGAAGGAAGTCAATTTGAACCCATTGTCTTCGAGGGTAATCCTCGGGGTCAACTTAGCAGGTCGCTCTTTCCTCTGGGCTTCTTGTGCCCGGGTGACTACTTGTTGGGCCACTTCTTGCTGGGGAATTAGGGGGTTTTGTCCGATTAGTACTGCGCAGAACTTAATCGGGGCTACTACTACGTCCGTCCAACCGGTGAAATATCTGCATTGTATATCACATCTCACGACGGGGAATCGATTGTTGCGTCCTAAAAAGTCGTGGACGATTGTGAATTTCTTATGGTTAGGGTTTACTGGGGGCAGCAACTTGTTGGATACCACTATGCACGTACATCCGGTGTCTCTGACTAAAGTGGATACTCGGCACCTATTAAAAGTGCCCTCTTCAAATTGCAGGCCGCCTGGCAAACTTTTGTTGAATAGAAAGTTTACCTGTTGCTGGGGCCCTTCGGATGTTGGCGCGGGGACGTAGGACGAATCAGCTTGTCCTGCTGGGATCGCGGCAGTCAGGTTTTGCACCTGTTGTCTCGAGGTCTCCCTCAGTCGGGAGTTCTGTGGGCACTGGAAACTCAGGTGACCTATTATCCCGCAGGTATAACAAGTGACGGGCTTCCTGGGATACGTGCGGGTATTAGGGTATGATCCTTGTGGAATCCTAACTTCTTTTTGATTTTTTTCTCCTCCAAAATTTGGTTTATAAGTTCCTTTTGCTGCTGAGAACTTAAAGGGCTTCTTCTGTAAATGCCTGGGTGGCGGCCCATTTTTCTTTAGGGAGGGAGCCTTCTCTTTCTTGTACTCCCTCGGATATAAACGATGATTTACCGCGTGGAGGTCAGCCTCGTCCAGACACTCATTGAAGGTAGAAGCTTTTCGGTCCTTAACGAATGCACGGATTTCCTGGGGTAGTGTACTTAGTAACTGATCTCTAAGCATGGAGTCGACGACCGCAGCCACTTTGTTCTCTACCCCTTCTGACTCCATCCAAAACTGTAGGCTTCGACGAAGCTTAAAGCCAAAATTTTCGTATGTTTATCCAGGTCTTATACGAGCCTGCCTGAACTTCGTCCTATATTCTTTCGGGTTAAGGTTTGTTGCTGAGATAAGTTTGGCTTTGAGAGTGGAATAGTCCACAGTCGCTTCTGAGGGTAAAGATACGAATATCTCTCTTATCCTACGATTGAGTAGCGGTAACATTCTGGCGACCCCATCTTCTTCTAGGTCCCAATTATTGACTTCAAATATTTTCTAAAAATGGAAGAGATATGAGCATAAATCTTCTTCGTCCTTGTACTCTGGGAGTTTCATGCTAGCCGCTGGTGACACTCCTGTTCTAGATGACACTGACTGTGCTTCTAACTGGTCTTTACAAAGAGCTCTTTCGTGGATCCTTATCTTCTCTCTTTCATCAGCTTCCATTTTCATTTAACGTTCCTCTCTCCTTTCTCCTCTTTAGTTTACCTCTTTCTCCTGAATCAACGAGCTCAGATCGGCTCATTCCAGCCTGAGGCTTTGACCTTGCTTCCGATAAAGGTCAAACAATGCCATCGCGCTTATGTCAGTCATCTACCTTGTTTTTAATCAAGCCTGACCTACTCCACCACCGAAACTTACCACTTAGCCTAACAATTACCTTTAGATTGTATCCACCTCTAACTTTACCAATGTTCCACTCGTCAAATATTCTATTATTCTTGGTGTTCCTTTTATGTGTTAGCTCTCCCTTAAATAGACACTGCTGGGTTCTTTCTAATATATAACCTATAGACCTGACACCACTTTTATAATATGTCGTAGAATGACCCTTGGTTTTGATCACTATACTCTTTGACACCCTTTTAGTAGCGGTATGCTTTAAGGGGCGTGAGTTACTTCTATGATGAAGTAGGCTTTTTTCTAAGAGTGCTAATTCAGTAGTTTTGTTCTTAAGGAAGAGCTATTTTTAAACACATAAGGATAAGAGGAAACACCACAATCTACCAAAATAAACATGTATTTTGAATAAAACAAACCAACAGTTAACACATTCCTATCTTTGGCATCAAAGATCTTTCAATGACAAAAAATAAAAAAATAGGCTTCCCGTAAACATACCAATTGCCGATTAGTATTTTTTTATCGCGACTCTATTTGATTAGCTTTAAACATTAAATTAACGTACTCTTGTCTACAAATACATATTACCTAGGTTCAAGAATAATGGTTTCTACTCTCCTTTAAAACGTGGGACGTACTAAACTTCTACTATCGCAATAGAAATATAAATGTTATTTTTAACTTACAGGTAGGTATTAGGGATTGCGGGATGTCGCTGGAGGACTTATCTCTCGCTTTGAAGTGTTGTGGCAACTGGTTAAATTTTCGTCGAGGAGGGATTGCTTGTCGCCTGTGACGGGGGCTGATTCTTCAACGTAATTAAAGAACGGGAGCCCGTGGGGCTATGTTCCTCTCCTCTCACTCTTACGGTGCTTGAGATGTAAGAATCACTCGAGTGTGAGCGGCTTTGCTTTTTTTTCAGTCGGACTTCTTTGCAGACTGAAAAGGCTTCTTCGGTATGGCACCGATATAAAGCTTGACTATTTAGGTTAATACGGCCCAGAAAGGGGGGATCAATTTTCTCAATCTGATCCTATCGTTTCTCACGGAAATAGTCTTGTATGGCTGAAGGATCGATCTTCACGAACTAACCCTTCTTCTGGTGTATCGACTTCTAATCTTCTTGTCTGGCTGAAAGATCGATCTTCACGAACTAATCTTTCTTCTGGCGAATCGACTTCTAATAATCTTCTTGTCTGGCCGATGGAGCGATCTTCACGAACTAATCCTACTCTGGCGTATCGACTTCTGATAATCTTCTTCTCTTTCTTTGCGGGGCTTATTTATAGGCGGATTGCCGCCCCATCTGAAGGGGGAAGTGACCAGGCACAGATGCAAAGGGGGGACGGGCGAATGGTGAGTTAGCATCTGGGGAGAGCGAGAATTCCTGAGGTGGCACTGGGGTGCCCAAGTCAGCTCGCAAATTAGAGGCTCGCAATCGCACCGCTACTTGGCGTGCCTTCTGACTAGCACGCTTTTTTTGCCATAACCACGGGTTTATGCTTCTCGTAGGAAATTGGATCGTTGGAGCGTCGTTTAAGGACCTGAGGTGGTCGCCTTAAAACAGATGTTAGCTCCAACTGCCCACAGCCGCGGGGAGATCACACATGGTAAGCAGTTTCGCCGGCTACCTTTTCCACGCTTCTCCTCATTTGAGGAATACCTCAAATAAATAGCAAAAGAAAAGGATAGAAGAAGGAAGACAAGTGCTTATTCCGGGTGCATATAAATAAATGCACTTAAAGATAAAAGAGGATTTTTTTATTTTATAATTATAGCCCTATAAAGAATGGTCTTAATTATAGCCCCCTTTAAGCTTTAAATATAAATCTTCGAGAATTAGTCAATGTCAAATAAGGCGATGGAAAAAATGAATATTTTAATTTATCTTTAACCGAAGCATTATTTTGGATAAATAATTATTTCTTGAAATTTCTTACATTTTCGTTCACAGACGAATGAGGAAGTGAGAAGCCGCGAAACACTTTTTTACTACCCACAAAAATTCACTTCTCATATTAATTTACTTACTTTATGTAATTTTTACCTTAAAGTTCATATTTTAGAAATGTACCTTACTTTTAAAGAACACACAGGATAACTGTTTGCTCTTCCATCAAAATGTGATAATCTCTAAAAGATGAAGAATAGAAAAGGCAATCTAATGATATGTAAATAGTGGTAACGAAAGAATATATCTTTAGTTAAATCCGGATGAACAGGATTCACTCGGGTATCTTACAAAAGAAAACTTTACTTTTCACTTGTATTTTCTTCCATCATGGAAAAATATGCTTGAACACTCGTTAGTGCGAGCTAATTAGGTGTTAGTGAAGAATTTAGTGTGGAAAATCACCAAAAAATTGATAAAGCTTCGCTGTTTAAATGTGAACTTAACTAAGACTTGGAAACAAAAATAATTTTAAGGAAAAGACGAAGATTTAGAAGTTTGAATTTATTAATTCTGTATCATCATAACTTAGAGCTGCGAATTGGAGCAGATTTATAAATAACCCCCAAGTTAAATATTGTTTGAGAGTAAAATTGTCCAAAATCAATTAATGGAGCTAATGCTTACGACCTGTCTTATGCTCGATTTAAAATGTTAAATTCCTTTTTTAAAACATCTTATTTGACAATAGTGAATTCTTTTAAGAATAGTTAGGGGGACTTAACTAAGGGGAAGTTATTTGTTGATAGGTTAAAGGTATTAAATTTGTTTGTCAGAGGATTAGTTTAGGTTTGAGGGACAAATGTGAAACTTAACCAAAACATGAGGCAAATTCTTTGGAGAATATTTGCAATTGTCTAAAGGAAATATTGGACATATAAATAGAATAATGGGATTTTGACGAATTTTGCGCAGCTGTTTTTCAAAACTGATGGAGAAAATGACCAACTAAAAATTTGTCCTATCAGAATTTCTTTCTTATAATTAAGTTACATTTTACTTTGTCAAATGAATACTAGGGTTCAAATAGGTCACATAGTGTTGCGGTTGTAGAAGGCAAAAAACTTTGGCAAAATAAATTTCAACCAAGCAAGAAAATTAGCTGAACTTTATTATATATTATAGTTCAAGTTCATTTATCTTCATTTTCTACAGCAAAAGAAATAGAGAGAAAGGGGTTTGCACGTGAAAAATTCGGTGTTCGCTTCAGCAATAGTTTTAAATATTGTATTATTAAAATACATTTGATGTCACCAAATGGGTTGCATTTTATTTCAGATATAAAGGGACCGATAGAAAAACAAATGAAAAAGAAGAATAAACAGGCATAAAGTAAAGGTTATAGATGTTAGCATAGTTATAGTGGCTTCAATAATAAAACATATGAAAGACAAATCAGTATTATTAACCTTCGAGAATATGCTGGTCAAATGTGGACAAACAGTCTAATGTAGAGGCATTGTCAGGAGTAGAAGAAGGGATTAAATGAGGTTTCGTGCGAATTATTCCCTTAAATTCAGAGCAATTAAGAAATATTCTAAAACATTGTTTTTGGTAAAATTCACATGACCTTAACACAGATTAACCTAATGGATTTAAAAAAGGAGTTATACATTTAAACCTCTTCTTTTTATTCCTATAAAGATTCAAAATTATTCTGATTTATTAGTAAAATGATTTATAGTGATCCTGTGATTTAATTCTAAGTTAAAGTTTGTATGTATTTCCAGAATCTCCTCGTATATAAAAGATTAAGAATATAATTTGAAAAATATTCTTCTTCATCCCCTGAACTTAATCGTTCCATTGCAGCAGTTGCGTGATCAAATGTTGTTGTATGGTTACTTTTTCTACTGAAAAATATAGCACAAGATTGATCCCTGTCCTCTTTGCATTAGGAATTAAATTAAACTAAAATCTGTGTCTCAAAAGCCATTAAGTGTGATGATATTTTGCTGTTGTATGCTCACTTCTCTGACTCAATTACACCACAATAATAAGCTCCGTGCATTATTGCATTTTGTATTGAATTAAAATAATCAGTTAATTTCGAAATCTTTTAAGTAGATGATATTTTGCCTATTATTAGAGCAAAGCCGTCGTGTTAAGATGCACAGAAATATAGGTAATTTAAATGAAATAGTCTAACATACATATCAACAAACTAATAAAAGTTATTATATATTTCGAAATATTAGAAGTAAAGAAGTAACTTCACGTTGACATATAGTCTTTGGAAAAATACTTAGAGGGTAAAAATTTTGAACTTAGTTATCGAAGGCATAAAACATTCCTTTTTATTATGCAAATGTACATGAAAATAAGGCTAAATATTTTCATGCAGATATGAAAATTTTATGACGATAATCTTTCACCATACAATTTTGTGCATGACTTGCTCACTGAAAATACAGACTGGAATGTTTAGGGATAATAACATTATATTGAGGACTTTGGTTTATGTAACCAAATCGAAAAAGAATTACCCCAAAACAAGATGAAATAACCCCATATAGCCATTAACTGAGCATTCTGGAAAAAGTGAAATATATAATTTGCTGCTACGAAGTAAAGGGTGATAGAACTTTTGTTATTTCATAATCCAACACAATTTAAGAAGTCCACTTATATCTTATCTTTCTCTTTATGTCTACCACTTACCTTTGGTGTATGCTTAAAATATCAGAAATACTGTAAAAGGAATTTCAAGCCAGCCGAAAGAGTAATGAAGCAAGAAGGAAAGCTCGCACGACAGGTTTAGCAAGGACCTCAGTGTTTTTTATCAACATGGTTCTTTGTTTTAAAAAGGATCCACGCATCAATTATGTTCAAAGATTTATATTATTTCAGATTTTAAAAGAGGCGAATGTTTTTTCTCGCATCCTGCTCTACATTTATAATCCCATTTCGCTTCATTTTTTTTCTCTTTCCACTTACTAGGGAAGATCTATTTTATTCTTAACACTAGGTTTCTGCATCTACTCACTTAAAAAAACACTTGAAGAGAAGATAAATATTGAAAGTGGAGTAAAAAAAAATTGAAGTAAGGTAGAGAGCCTGAAGGAAAATAGTTGGGAAATTTCCAAAGACTTTACATATTTGGTTCTGACTCACTAGGAATTTCACCTATCTAGTCTCAATAAGGAGTATGTTTAGAGAACTGTCTGAATTAAATGATTATTCATTTAAAGTAACTAATTAAAATAATATTTCAAAAACAGCGGAAATTAATCTTGAATGATAAACATTTTTCCGATTTCAAATCTACAATTCACATTTCTCATTGTTCCATCAGGTTTAGGTAAAAAACAAATAAATATCTCTTTGTAATAAATGAAAAAATATAATATTTGGGAGTCATGGAGTTAAATTGGCTGCGAATTCCAAACCTAACCTGAGCTTTAACTGTTTATCACCAAGTTAGAATAGAAATTTTGCTATAATAAAATTTCTTTTCACATCTAGAATTATTTTGTTACGAAAATTTAGTGATATTTAACGTTCACATATATTCATCAAGCATACTACGTTCACACACCACATATTCTGATCTTTTGAAAATGGTCTTTGGTCAGCATGCCTTGTTTGTCATCTTGGCAGTTTTAAATTTTACAAATTGACCAGTTATTATTGATGTGATTATAGTTATAATGGTTTCTCTCTGGTTTAATAAATTTTCTTCGTTACGATACGTTACGTTACGTTAGGTTAGTAGAGCGACTTTGCAAAAAGTACATATTATGAATCATTCATTAGCTTTGCCCATTGACGTTTGCGCCCTAATAATAATTAATAAAAATTCAGCATCTTTTAAAGAGAATCGTATATTTCATTCACGCATGGTAAAAAAAGTTGATAACTACTCTTTTTCTTGAAAGAGAGCATAAAATCTCAAATGATACTAAAATTAATTGCTTAAAACCTTAAATAACCTAACTTACCAACAGACTATACTCTCACTACGAGTCTCGAACACATTAGCTTAACATTAGCCTAACCTTAACCTTGCGATAGCCTCTGATGCCTAATTCGATGTCGACACTTTTAGCAAAAGACCCAACTTCTTACTTAATCATTCGCTTCTATAAATTCCCTGTGAAATGTAATGATTCCTTTTCATCTTGTGCAGAAGAATAATTGACTGAAATAAGTAAAAATATCAAATCAGATAAGCAATTTATTTTTATTCCATAATTTTCGTAAATTTTTAACAGATTATTATAAGCCCTTATACTTTATTATTTTGCCAATCACGAAATAGCTAATTATTTGATATTTTACATAGATGAAAGAATTTACCTTTGCTGTCTTTTAAAAAAAAATTGTCTTTATAAGTTGTATAATTTAATTGTTACTAGTCCATGAACCAAATTTATTATTCATTGTTTCATTATGAATTTGTTTGATATAATCAACTATGGATTTAATTTTTATTTTAACCCCGATCGTTCTAGTTTGTTTTGATTTTCAATTCATTTGAGGAATTTAGAAAAAATCAAAACCTTTTAAATTAAAAAGATTTCTCATTAATTAAAATTGAAGCAATCTTCGACAATGACTAAATCTCTTAAATTTCTTTTTCGATTAAATTTTGAATATTAAAATTATCATGTTTTTAAAATAATATGAACTCTTTGCATTATCACGAAACTATCAATTGTAAAGTGAGGTTAAATCGACTTATAACTATTCAAATAAAATTTACTTTATATTTGGCCTTGTTTCTTAAAGATTTTTCGGACTTAAATGAGAAGTTCAAGCCATATTGTATACTGTCTTTGCACTATATTTTTTGGCCTTCCAAGATACATAAGGCAAACAAATTTTTCCTGCCTATATTCTCAAATGTAAGAAGATGCCCTGGAAACTTATACAAATGGATGACTATTGTTTTTTTCTCTTATAATTGGAAGTATCTCAGGGTCTCTTATCAAAATTATGAAGACTTTGTAGGCAAAATTAAGAAACTTTATAAGCACAGCAAAATTATGCTTAGTTTTGATATAGTTTTGTTGTTCATAAATGTCCCTATCGAATTAACATTATTGAAATAAATAGATTGCTTAAGTATAGATGTTAATTATTCTCCTTTAAAACCTAAATCTCTTATTCACCTTATACGACTGTTTTATTAATAAATATTTTAGCTTTATTGGTAATTTTTACAAACAAATCATTGGCCTCTCCTTCCATCAGATTTGGCAAACATTTTCAGGAGGACTTTTGAAGAAGATTTCTCCTTACTTATTTGGATACTGGATTGAATTGGTTTAGATATGTCGATGACAACATAATATGAGTTCATTCATCTGAACACAGAGAGATTTTAAGATGCGTAAAATATTCATTTTTTTCCCACCATTCATCTTACTATTGAAATCTAGAGAGATAGAAAACTTCCATCTATGGATCTGTGGGTTAGAAGCGATCATTGGAACATTCCGAAATTAAAAATTATTAGAAAAGATGCTTATTTCTATCATTACATCTATACAATTTCCACCCACGCTAATTCAAATAAGAAGATTTAAAGTATGGGAGTGTTTTTATGCGCTAATTGCATTTATGATTCTTGTTTTATAGATGATTTGCTTTATTAAATGATTTTTTAGGGATAGGTTTTCGCTTATCATATTATAAGGCCAAAGTTTCTTGTTCTTTTGCGCTATCACTGCATATCTATCTCTCTCTCTTTTTTTTTCTCTCTCTCTCTCTATATATATATATAATAAACTTTAATAGTGGATTAGATTTGAGATTATCGAAGAGTAGTCACAGGGTTCGATTCCCGTCTAGTTAAGACATGGTTCGGCGATCGTATCGAACAACGAACACTGAGGTATTGTTTGGTCTCTTTGGAGTGTGAGCAAACAGCACCAGCTATGTACGTCTTCAAACATAAAACCAATCACGAAAGCGTTTCAATTACACTCCCCTGCCTTCGAACATACCACACATTACTTATTCTTCTCGGCATCTCCAGATGTAGGGTCCATACCTACACGCCCCTGACTCGGAACGGGTGCCATCCGTTTGTGCATGACGGCTTTACTACTCATGAGCTGGTATAAATGATAGTACTCTCGCCCTTCCTTGACCTTTCAACCCAAGAAGGATCGTCCAATTGTCGTTTGTTTCTTCATGAGGATGTCATCATTCCTTCTGAGACCTTGTTTTCGATCGAAGAGATTTTGGGTCCTATAATGTAGGTTAGCAGTTTAAAGATGTGGTTTACATTCATATTGTAAATTCAGTAATACAGCTATGTGTATTTAAACTGTATGTATATATACAGTTTGTAACACCTAACATGATTTTCCAATTTAAATATATGGATAGATGATGTACAGATTTTTCTGGAGTTGACTATTTTCAAACAATTCACAAATACCCCTAAGATAATTTAAACTCAATTCTTTTAGTTTCCGTTAAAAATAGGTAAGAAAATGATTCCTGATTTTTTGTCTATCTCTTATAACCAGAAGAAACCTAAACTAACGAAAGACAAATATTAGTATAATTTCAAAATTATTCAGAAATTGTCAGAAACTAGAATAATTTACTATTTGATGATATGGTGATACATTCTGCTCCAAATTTGTGGATTGCATGAGGACAATTCGTCTTACAAGGTTTTGAAATAGGACAAGGCGTCTGTTTCCAGAGATGGCTGAATTTTTGTTTGCTGCTTTAGATTCCCGATCGTAATTTATCGCTGTCAAGGGAAGAAATTTTTAGTAATGGTGTTGTGTAGGAGGCTCCACCTTACATATGATAAAATTAATTTTTAGTTTTTGGCAGAGGGTAGGAATTTTAAGCATGCATATGTATTTGCATTTACCTAATGAGTTAATATATTTCCATATCTTTGATTTAATTCACAAAAAAATCAGATTTAACATATATATTTTATAAGCATAGATAGAAGTGTTTTTAAATTTTCAGCTCCCATTTATCAACAAATTTTACAAGAAATTCTCTATATAACATATGTACACACTTTTCTTCTAACTTCAAAAAGTTCAGAAATAGAAAAACATTAAATAACTTTTTTTAAATAACACCGAAAGCTAAATAAAGATTTGATTAAATGTTATAGTTTTTTTCGTCGTAAAATAAATAATACTTATAAAAGACGTATCCCGCAAAATCGATTTGAAAGAAAAAAAGGCTTAAACAAAATTTCACTTGCACTACCATTCTTTTGGCATACTTTATTCAATCGATTTATTCACGAGGGGAAATTCTTCCACACCTTATCTTATGTAATATCCTCCTTTGCTCTACTGAACTTTCCTTAAGCTCATTTTCTTAGTCTCTTTATACTTGGGGTTGGTGTAAACCTTCTCTTAAGATAACCCATGAGATTGAGGCAGCAATTTACCCTTCCTGTTGAAATTAGGACTGTTGCTCTTGATACTTTTGGATCGCTCTGAGTAAATGGAAAAATATTTCATCATGTTTGACATTTACCCTTACTAATATTATTGATCACAAATCAACAAGGTCAGACTAAATTAAATCTATATACGTGGCACTGTGTAGAGGTACTCGTATATACACTAAACATAATGTGTTATATCCACATCCCGCAAATTTTTAATTATCTTTTCTGCGAAGTGATTTTCCTAATTAATGTTACTGACACACTGCACGCAGGAGAGTTTACAATTGTTCCCTGGTACTGAAGTGGGAAATCACGTTGAGCCATTACTTTCCAGACACTGAGTAATTTAATGAACAATTCTAAACCACATATAAAGGAAAAACAGAGCGCCAATAAATAAAGTAGTTGCGGCATTTGATCAAACTTCTCGTTCAGTTTTTTCGCGTAATTAATCTAAACAAATTCCAAACTCACGAAACAAAAACACATTTAAAGTAATAATCAATTTTAAATTTGACATACAAAGGTAAATAAATAAAATAATAAACATGCTCCAAGATTTTGACATCTTGGAGCAAAGTTATTCTCGAGATAGTTGGTAAGAACTCAATTGTAAATAGAGGGATATAAGAGAGAGTAATATAGACAGAGAAGGCAAGGATGCAAAAGTGCAGATCCACGCTATTGCTTGTTTGTACTGCTCTTGATTCCTCACTTGAAAGAAAAGAAAAGTGTCATTTTACATCACAGTTGTTTCCATTTTTTAAGTTGAAAACAACACATTTCTGTATATAGTTTTTAGATAAATTTTTTCTAAGATGTGGCTACTTTGTGTGACGTAATTTTGATAGTGTTACTTCAGTCAAATTTTTCTCTCTACCTTATCCTTATTAGGCATTGCTTGTTTTAACCTCCCCTAACATGCCAAGATTTGAAGAGTTTGTAAAGAATCATCACCACTATCTTCTTAACATAGAACAAGAGATTGTTAACCCTTTTACTATTTCCATTTTCAGAATTAATTCATACTCATCCAAACGTTAATTTCTTTCATGACTTATAAAGTACAATCATCACATCAGGAAATCCTCTATTTTCCTATTACCATACATGCCAATTAATGCGGATTCAGAAATCTCAGGATATTTTAAATCTTCAATCACTTAGTGACTCTTAACTTTCGGGGGCTATGAGGGGTTATTAGGTACTAGTATCACCATAGTCTCGCTACTGATGCCGTCCCAACATAAAATATTCGGTGCAAAGAGTTCACTTTTCTCCCAAATCTCTCTAATACTGCCTATATTATTACCATCACGACAAATATCAGCTTATGTATGTTTATAGGGCAAATGCAGAGTGAGGATTAAACAGCCCAAGTATCAGCCAACAAGACGTACTTGTGTTTAGGTATCATGTCGAGAGATTATGTCTCTATACAGTAATGGATCGTAGTGAAACTTAAGGTGCCAAATTTGGCAACATAAAATAAGAATCTTTTCTTTGTATACATTCAGTTTTTTCAGAAATTCATACTGTTGTTTTCCCGATTAAATAGGAATAATCTTTTAATTATTTATGTGAAATGGAAAGACACTTTAGGTACTGACACTGTGGGAGAGCCCAACAATTGTCGTGACTATTAAAAGGAGCTTGAGAGATAAGGCAATCTAACACTTCGATATCATAGAGTTTGAGCTCATTACTTATATATAGTATTGTCAAATTGAGTCCATACTGGGGAAGCATTAGTTCTAATCCAGAATTAGTTTATCTGAGATTAGGACATTTCCTAGCATTAGCATTAAGGAATGACCACGCGTGGATTATTCTAATCATTTGTTTGAAACTAAAGATAATCAATAAGCTTGAGAATAGCCTAAGATCCGTCTTTCAAAACTGAAATGCCATCATATCTACAAATCTTTTGAGACAATATTGGTAGATAATTGCATCTAGGGATTCAGACAGATGGTATACAATCAAGCAATAACCTGGTAATTAAAATACTAACATAGTGAGTCCAGTGAAGCCTCTGGGTAATATTGCAGTAAACAACAATCTGTAGCACAGAAGTGAATTTAACCTGTGGCGAAGTGCCAGGTCAAAGCGTCGCTTTTTTCAAAATGTAAAGTTTAATTGTACCCATTTAGGGCCATGAAATGCCCTTTATGACCATGCGACATATGGTTATTCACAATCACCATTTTAAATCTGCCATCGGATTTGGCGCTGGTTGGTGCCATCTAGTGGCAAAATTCTCATTTATTCATTTAGCCATTCAAAGCCCCTTGTAAGTTATTTGAATTATGGGAAACCATCAATGCAATAACCATTTATCATCTTATCACAAAACGCCCTAGGTCATCGACGGACTATCCCTCTTGTTAATATGTCTGATGCCAATTTTTTGGAATAGAAATGAGTGATCTTTAGTTTTTTTAGCTATTTTGACGCATTGTATTGAAAATTTGAATTCTTTTTAAATTAATAAAAGGAAATCACGTGCTTATCATACGTTTTCTAATAGATGACCGCTAAATATATAATCATTGTTTCTATTTCGACAGCAGATGTGCATTAATTTGTCATTACTGAGATTAAAACGTATCTCCCATATAACCGAATATTTCAATATCTCGTTTTAATTCTTGCTCCTCTATGTCACCTAATTTATTTATTATCGTCCGTAAAATTTGCAATCTTGCTTAGTATTTCTGAAAAAGAAGAATAATACAGGCCCCAAGAATTATACTGCTTGTAAGTTTGGCTCAGATAGAAAAGTGTCTCGTGGATCCAGCATATACTCCAGATGGGAGGAGATCCTCGTAACTGGTGCTTAGAAAAGGGACCTGAAATGGGAGGCTGATACAATGGTCTGAATGTTCTTTTAGAGCTGTAAATGCTAACTAACATAAAGCAGGTTTAGGTTCTTTTTTGTAGTTACTCACTTCAAACTAGTTGTCATGTTAAAGGTAGTGGTTAAGATCGGATTGCTGGCAGAGTGTGTTGTTGTGAGCGTGTTTTTTATAGGTAGACCGAAAAAGTTTTATAATAGGAACTCTATGAGTCCTTGCGAGAGCACGCTTATCTCGCTCTTCCAGAACAGTTAGGAATACAGAGTAACGAAGGGACCGCACCTCCAACTTTGACATAAAGAAAGTTAGTGGCACGAATGAACTCAATTTTGTTTAAAGCATTTAAAGTAGTGAGATTTTACTCGATAGGAAAGGGAGTCGAACACTGATCCACTTTTTGGACATATAACCGCCCACGTTTGCCATGTGTAGCTAATATCCTTGAACATGATGCATTTAAAGAAACGTTTGTATGGAGGATGTGAGGGTGACAATCAAGCTTACAGCTCTTCTGATCAACTACATCCCTGTAAATGTGGAAAGAAATATGAGGAAGCTAAACATCAGTAGCAGCATTGAGATAGGCGTCTTTGCTATTTCGAGAATTCGATAGAATCTTTGGAGCTTTGTGTATCCATGGGATAAAAGATACCGATTTCCTCCACCTTAGTACCTAATAGGCCCTAGTAAAAATTATCCCCTTCACAGCACTTGAGGCTGTTCTTCTTGGTTACAGTGACTATACAAAAAATGAATTTTACAGAGCAGAGAAGGATTCTGTGGATACACTTCCGACTAGCACCAGACATCAAACATTGCTATCAAGATTTTATGATGGATTTCCTGGAAAAGTCGCTCTCGGTCTAAATACACCGAAGTTCATGAAGAAGATTATCTCAGAAGCGATGAATAGGGTAAATAGAAATAGAGACAGTGTTAAAGAATAGGCGCCAGATATTTGCGAGCATTTAGAGGAGCATATTGGTTTCCAGAGAATTTGTGAGGCTTAAAGAGATGGGTGGAGCATCTTGAGTACGAACGGAATCTGGGAGAGAGGCCATTGATAGAGAGCATGGTGAAAGGACGCAGTAATTAACCTTTGGTGAAACTGTGTATAGTTGGTTGTCTCATTGCACAAGGCCATGGCACGGCCTGCATCGGAGTTCTGCCAGGAAAGATATAGGGTTGGGGTGTGATAGAGTCAAGTTGAGAAACAGACGTTAAAGAATAGGCGCCAGATATTTGCGAGCGTTTAGAGGAGCATATTGGTTTCCAGAGAATTTGTGAGGCTTAGAGAGATGGGTGGAGCATCTTGAGTACGAACGGAATCTGGGAGAGAGGGCATTGATAGAGAGCATGGTGAAAGGACGCAGTAATTAACCTTTGGTGAAACTGTGTATAGTTGGTTGTCTCATTGCACAAGGCCATGGCACGGCCTGCATCGGAGTTCTGCCAGGAAAGATATAGGGTTGGGGTGTGATAGAGTCAAGTTGAGAAACAGACGTTTACTTTCTAAAAGAGGCAGTTTTTTCAGTTTTGACAAATAATAATGGAATATTCAATAAACAGAGGCGTCAGCTTTGTTACTGCACTTACGGCAGCAAGTAATGCGTATGTGGTTTCCTCTAGCATATCAAGATCTACCCATCTAGGACAAGAAATTTTGTATAAATAAATATTTCAGAGAACTAAGTGGGAGAGGATCCTGCTCTCCATTATTAGAATCTGTGCAACCTGATTAGCAACTCTTTGCATGAGAAGATAAGAGAACCACAAGCCTTCGTACTGAGAAGTGGGCATAATAAATAGCCTATTTTTCAAAGAAAACATTCAGACCAATCTTCAGCTTCGATTATTGTCAGTCCGTCTGAAGTCTATCATCGACAGACCACGTTCAAGGCAAGCGATTGAGAGTTGCAAGTGTCATGGACTTGGCAGGAGAGGAAGTTTTTCCCAACGTTGGTAATCAACTATGTTGTGGAATGAAATGGTAAGATAGACAAAACCAATGTGAATTTATCATTTAATGTTTGTTGTTAGAAGAGTAATAATGTAAGAAAGGCGTCAATAATTGGTGTTAAAAATCCCTTACGGCTTTTATTTTTTAGGAGTAATATTATTAATTCTACTTTAATTTTACAAATATTTATGATTGTTTACAGGAGCAGAAGTTTCAGCCGCTCGCACTGTTGTTCTATCTGTGTGGGAGGGAAAACAATATATTCCACTTACTTGTATGCTGTGATTTAGCGTTCAAAATTAATGATATTTATTCTGTTCTGGACAAGTACTTAAGAGCGATATTAATTCTGAATTAGGAGCATATAGTGGTCGAAGCTGAGTTGAGTGCTGCCTTCTCTTATACTCATGCCTATTTAACCGTCGAGGAAGTCCTTGTTTTGGGGGAATCCTCTTACTAAAGTATAAGGCATATGAACTAAAGGTAGCTTACTTCAGTCCAATATCCACAAAGTGAATATATTCAATGGAATTAATGCTTTTATAAATTCCAAGGAGGTCGACAGAACAGTTGATTCCGTTTTAAGTATCCATCTTAGCGGTAGATATTTGTCATTAGTCTGTATATGACCTATTGATAGGTCAACTAATAAAAATATTGTGCGTGTTTTTGTTTAATATGTACATTTTGTTTTACTCGAAAAAAAAGCAAGTTGTGCTGATTGATATTCACTCCAGGAGCTCCAATCAGAATATCTTCGAGTGATTGGCTGTCAATCTTTGAAGAGTGCAGATAATCAGTAAAGAGTTGGACGATTCAGGCTGTAAATACCAGGGTACCATGGCTTGGAAACCACGAGGGATACGTTATAGCCCCACTTCTATACCCTGATGACATCAGACTCAATACTCATTCCTAATTGAATAGAGGGAGGAAGTGTTTTTGTAAGGGGTAAATGAGTGACTGCTAAAAGACAATATCTTTGACCACAACACTCGGAGAATCTGTCCTACCAACTCTTCATATATTTAAACAAGGAGAGTGTCGAGAAGGCCCAGAGCAGATTCTAATTCCGCCTGGAAGACGTGGCTGAGGCCAAAGTCAATTTGATTAAATGAAGTGAATAGTACAAGTCTTTAATTCTTTAACAACTAATTTTGTTAAATAAATCTGTATAAATGAACGTTCGTTTTTATTTACTTTTATGTTGAACTTAGGCTACAAAGTACTCATCTCTCTCTGTAAATCCGAAAGTTACACACTAGTCGAGTGATATAAACTTACAGGGTAATCTTCAAGAACTATCAAATACCGTCCAGAGCGGAATAGGGTAGCACTCTGGAATGGTTTTCATGAATTGCCTTCTACAACTTTTAATTACCTTCCAAGAAAATTTGAACCGTTGAAAGAGTATTATATATGGCTCATAAGTAACCATAGTATGGTTTAGCTAATTTTTCAGAAAAAATTTTTTTTGCTGGACTGTGATAGTCCAATGGCTGTTTCAATGAGGGTAAACTTGGTTCCCACCGTCAGATTGTGCCCATAAAAGTGAGTTGAGGTTGGGAAATAGGCGCTTTAAATGAAGAAAGGCAGCTATAGGAGCCGTTATGTCTGCCTCACAAGATTGCAAAAGACTTAAATCGATATGTCATTTGAGAACTTTATTCACAAAAGTTAAGATAAATTAGCACAGCACTTGTCATTCTGGGCGAATAATTAAAGTTTCTGCGATTGATACTACTTCTTGCATGATGGTTCCTATTCTTCCACTTTCCTAATGAAGTCGTTGAGCTGAGTGAGTCTATGGGATTAGATCCTATGGTTAACCAATTAATTGGTAGCCAATTTATATTGAATGTGAATTAAGTTTCTGACGTCTGAAAATGTTTTTTCACGAGTACTCAAATTTAAGCTGGGCTTACCGAAGGTTTTTTGGTAATCGAGGTAAAGAAAGACTTTGAGAAAGGACATAGCAAAAAAATATATCTCTATTCTTAACAGCGCCTCTTAAAGGGGTAAGCGGAACGTTGCCAAATACTTTACGAGAGAGAAGCAGGTTTTCTTTTCAAGGTGAAGTATTGA
Organism: Ceratothoa steindachneri; assembly: GCA_963969495.1. Lineage (NCBI taxonomy): Eukaryota > Metazoa > Arthropoda > Malacostraca > Isopoda > Cymothoidae > Ceratothoa > Ceratothoa steindachneri. The sequence goes on from OZ018337.1 coordinate 76,296,693, forward strand.
ATTCTGGAGCGACAGGACATGGCCAATTAACCGGGTTCCGTATCTGTAAGATGGAAACGAAATCATGTTAATGTCTTACTACTGATTAGATCTTAAATTGTTAATAATTCTTAAAGACTTGTCTTACTGAATTGCTCGACTGATAAAAAGTTTCATTTCCTAATGGTTGTGGCCTTGACTTGTCCGTGGGACAAGCCTCTATCGTTGGCTTCTTTAGTTTCCACCTCTAGGGTAGAGGTACCGAACTGGTGTGTGTGTCAGATTTACTTACATATTACAAAAGATTTATCTCTAATACAGGATTCGCTTGTCACAAATCTGTTTTACAATTTCATTTGGTCTGTCTATATTTTCCAAGCTGCTGATAAATTTATCCCAAGATGCGAATTGTTTGTTTGTGCGTTTCCTCTTATTGAGTTAGGTATCCTCACCTGATATCTGTTTCCTGCGTTCGAATTTTTTGTGCTCCCACGCGCACCTCTAACGACCGCTTGCCTCCTCTCTATTGACATATATATTTTCATTCCAAATTAATATATACATTCTCATCTTCTTTTTCCCATATTAGACATATTATTTTATATGTGTGGAGGTTGTCAGAAGTTAATAAGCCCCGGCACGCATCCATTTTGTGAAGTTTCTTGCTGGGCCTATTGAATCCTGCAATTTTGTGCCAGTAGCCTACCTACTTCATAACCAGAGCATCCCAGCACTCTCCTGCTAGTAATAGAGTTATTGAGAAAATAGCGCATAACAATTACATAAGTAGATACATATTAAATACATACCTTGGCACGCCTAATGTCGAATTTTGTGTGCTTTTACGCGCACCTCCAACGACCGCTTGCCTTCTCTCTATTGACATATATATTTTTATTCCAAATTAATATATACATTCTCATCTTCTTTTTCCCATATTAGACATATTATTTTATATGTGTGGAGGTTGTCAGAAGTTAATAAGCCCCGGCACGCATCCATTTTGTGAAGTTTCTTGCTGGGCCTATTTAATCCTGCTTTTTTTTGCCAGTAGCCTACCTACTTCATAACCAGAGCATCCCAGCACTCTCCTGCTAGTAATAGAGTTATTTGGAAAAAAAGCATAACAATTACATAAGTAGATACATATTAAATACATACCTTGGCACGCCTAATGTCAAACAGATTTTTTTCAATATACACACAAGGCCTTGAACCTTACATAAGTCCATAAACCTCTACTGAACTGCCCTATCCATGCCATGTTCTGCCATTTAATACAATAATGATATTTAATATATTTATAACAATTTATTTCACAATTTGGTCCCATCGGTCATAGATTCTTATACAAATTATGATTACAACAATGGACAATGCATAATATGGACTTAAGAAAGCTATAGAGTTAGAGATGCGTGTTTATATTTATAACTCTTCCTCTTTCAATAAATGACTCTTTACCATAATGCCTACAAAAAGATTCAGAATTACAAGAAACGACGAATTCCTGGCAAACTTATCTCGTCTTGGGGATCGCGTGAAAACGTCAGTCCTGCTGTCACTCTCTCTTGTTCCTGTAGAGGTGTCTAGGTGACTTTTTTGTGCCGTCATTGTCTTCCGTGCCATGTAATCTATAAGTTAAAGTGCACCTGGTCCTCCTCCTGTTTTCTGTTTGAGTCCATGGGAGTTGCTGATGAACCGGCACGTTACTATTTTGTGCGGGAGTTAATCTTACCGGTTTTAATCTATCCAGTGTCTATTCTTTCGTCTGGGACTTCCAATTTGCAAACTTTGTTTCCTCGATTGATTACTGGGAAAGGAACAGCATATGGTGCTTCTTTTGGTTTGCAAACGCGGTCTATTCGGGGCCACAGAAGAGTTGCTTCACGAAGATTTAGGGGTACGAAAGACTTGGGTACCGAGGGCAGGTGTTCTATGGATGCTTGCCTGGAATTGACTTGTACCAAGGTTTATGCCAATTATTAATAAACTTGGAGTCGAGCTTCGATCATGATGATGAAACTGAAGCTTTGCGGCACAGAAGTGAGGTTTCCGTGACTGCCGTAAAAGGTGAAAATCCCGAGTCATTGAGTAAAGAGCGAATGCCTTATAGGAAAATTGGGACTGCCAACCGACAGCCTTATCTACGGGTCATTTTGGATCACTTCAAAGTACTCTCTGCCCTTTCCACCATCCCGTTCGTGGATGAGTGGTACGATACGGTGCGAAGATGATGAAAAACAACGAGGGCAGAAAGATCCTTGAATAGCTCCTATTTGAATTGGGCGCCTCTGTCGGTCACCACGTAAAGCGTGAATCTAAATCTGCGAATCCATCAGTCTAGGAAAGCTAAAGCAACCCTTGTGGCACTTATGTTCGGGATCGGTAGCGCTTCAATCCATATCATCGCTCGGTGGATTCATGATAGTAAATACGGATGGTGTGAGTTACAAGGAGTTACAAGGAATAGTAGTACCTCAAAAGACTAGTTTGTCCATACCGAGGAGGTACATTTGTTTTTTGTTTTTTCCTAACTAATAGCTTTAGAGAAAGTATAGTACAGTGTAAGGCTATCCCCTCCCACCTCTCTCGCCCGAGTCAATCGGGCATAGAAAGTATGAAAAGACACCTGCTGTCCGAAAAAAAGTGTACAGTCAGGCACTTTTATAGTAAAGCGGAGCCTATCTCTTTATTGTATTATTTAGTTAAGAATCAATTATTTAAAACAAACAAAAAAATATTATCTTAAAAAGTAATCGTCCTTATAATTTGATCTAATCTCTTTTTGAAAGTATTAACGGTGGACTAGAGACAATTTCTTCCAATAACTGGTTCCATGCATTTGAAATTTTGTTCGAGAAATAATTTCTACATGAATTGATTCTGTACTTTTTCGGGACTAGCTTCATGCTGTTATTTAGTGTGATATTTTTATTATATTCGAACCAGGTGGTGTAGTATACATTTTCAATTCCTTTTAGGATTTTAAATACTTTATTAGCTGACCCCGCATACGTCTAGTTTCTAGTTTGTATAGATTTAACTTTTCCAGTCTTGTTTCGTAATTGTATTTTCTTAAAGATGGAATCATCTTCGTAGCCGTGGCTTGAACTCTCTCCAATCCTTCTATGTCCTTTCTGAGGGAGGGTAACCATACCTGTGCACAGTATTTTAATTGTGGTCTTACTAGAGCATTGTATAAATTAATTAATACTGTCTCGCTTTTATAGCTGATTTGTCTCTTAATGTATCCAAGTATCTTTCGCGCTTTCTTTTCTACATCAACACGGTGCTGTGTGAATTTTAGGTCATTAGATATACAAACACCGAGGTCCTTTTGGATTTCTGTTTCTGCTATTATTTTGTTATTGAGTTTAAATTCTGCCTTCGGATTTTTGTGGCCAACGTGCATTAATTTGCATTTGTCAAGATTTAGTGGGAGATTCCATCTTTCAGACCGTTCAGATATGTGGTGAATGTCATTTTGAAAATCTATTATATCTTGCTCGATAACTATGCTTTTACCCAGTTTGCAGTTGAAAGCGAATTTGGAGATCTTAGAGATTAATCCCACGTCTATGTATATCATTTACATATATAATAAAAAGCAAGGGGCCCAAGACTGATCCCTGAGGAACGCCGCTATTTACAGCTATCCACTCGGACTCTTCTACATTGATCCCCACCCTCTAAATACGATTACTAAGCCAGTCTTCAATCCAATTCGCTATTTTGCCTCGTATTCCTAGGGCTCTAACTTTAGACATTAATTTTCTGTGTGCCACCTTGGCAAAAGCCTTTTGAAAATCTAAATACAGGATGTCGACAGATCTCTCACTATCATGAATGGTGTTAATGTAATGAAAGAACTCTAGCAAGTTTGTAAGACAAGATCAGTGTTTCCTAAATCCGTGTTGCGTGTTTCATAGCAGTTCTTTGGTTTCTAAGTGGCTTACTATTCTTTTTGCTATAATACTTTCCAGCATTTTGACAATTATTGATGTCAGACTTATTGTTCGATAATTGCATGGCAGATCTTGGCGTCCTTTTTTAAATATTGGAGTGACATTAGCTAATTTACAGTCTTTATAAGTTAAAAATCTAGGTTATCTGGTCCACCACTGCATCCTTTACTTTTTTGATTACTCTTGGCACTATTTTATTAGGTCCTGGAGATTTAAATTTATTCATTTTGTCTATTCGTATTTGTACATCCTTGCTTGTGCGTTTGAAAATTTCTAGTACGTTATTTCCTAAATACTCATTATACGGGGCGATATTTTGATTTGTGGTGTCGTCGGTGAAAACTGAGGCAAAGTACTCGTTTAGCGCAGTAGCTATATCTTTATCCTTAACTTGTAAATTATTTTGACCATCGTTGATTGGGCCAATGATGTTTTTATTGGTTTTCTACTATTAACTAGGGCTTAAACTTCTTTGGGGTTTTCTTTATAATTTGATGCTACCCTCATTTCCTCATTGTGCTTTGCTCTCCTAATTCCAGTTTTTATCTTTCTTCTGAAATCAAAATATTTCTTTTTATTTTCTTCTGAGCTGTTTAATTTAAACGTCTTATAACCCTCTTTTTTTGTTAATGTCCATCTTAATTTCATTAGTTATCCCTTTAGGATTTTGATTTTTTCCACTTTTTCTGACTGATTGAGGAATGAATTGGGATCGTTTCCTTAAAAGATTGTATTTAAACTCGTTCCATACTTCATTTATGTCTCTGCCATTTAGTTGATAGTTAGGAGACTTTGTTTTAACGCCACGAAGTTTGCCTTTCTGAAATCTAATTTTGCATTACTTCTTACAATTTTTTTGTTTGGTAAATTTAATTCGAATTCTATTAAGTTATGGTCGCTGCCACCAAGTTGATCGCATACAGTTACGTTTGAGATAATTTCATCATCTGAAGTTAAGATTAAGTCCAATATATTCTCTCCTCTAGTAGGCTCGGTAACCCATTGAGTTAGCAGATTTTCCTCTATGAAATTGAGTAATCTTTGTCCTTCAGAATCTGAGTTCCGTGTTAGCCAATTAATTTGGTGGCAGTTAAAGTTGCCAATAATAAGATATAATTTGTCTTTACTAACATTCGTAAAATCTATTATCTGCTTCATATGAATGGTGTGGCTTTCTATAGGCTAAGTATATATACAGACATTTGTTTATGATTAATTTTATTCCTATTGATTCAAATCCTGTCTCTATATTACAATTAATTGGCTGAAGGTCTTCTCTAATAAATAATAGCACCCCACCTCCTTCCTTGTAGATTCTATCTTTGTTAAATAATTTGTAACCTTCGAGTTGAAATTCACTGATATAATCCCTCGTATGACTATGGATCCAAGTTTCAGTGATGCCTATTATATCATATTTATTTAATGCTACTATCGCTTTGAATTCTAATAACTTATTGGTCTTGCATCGAGGTCGTTTTCCGAATTAGCTTGGGGTTCTGGAGAGATGGCAGGTTGCTTTAGCACTTCGGTCAGGTATAAATGGAGCAATTCTCCGTATTGCTCTTTTCCTTTTCTGCTAAAATGCGTTCCGTCTAGTTTGAAATATTCCTCTCTCCGGATAAAATTCTGCCATAGGTCTACGAATTTAACATTTTCTTTTTTACATATCTTTTTTACGCGATCGTTAATGCCTATTGCTCGAATTAACATTTTCCTATTTGAATTTAGTATCGGTATTAATCCTATTACCATGCCTCTTTTGGTCTTTGATTTGATTTTTTCGACGAGCTTAGAATAGTCCTCAATTATCTTTTCACTTCCGGCATAATTTCTATTACAAAAAACATCATTAGTTAAAAGTTGGTTATTACGGAACAATTTTGTTTTTTTAAAGTTAGGTTGTCTATCTCTTGAACTATTTTTTTGATGTTCGCTCCGGAATAACACCAGAATTTACGTTTACTATGATTTTTCGCACCAAAACAATCTATTTGGTTTCTAATTAAGGAATCTCCAATTAAATAAGTGTCTTCTTTTCGATGTGTATTTCTTCTTTGGGGATTACCGAGTGTAATCGTGTTTGGTTTTGATTTAGTTTTTCGTTTATTTGTAATTGCTATAGAATGCTCTTGTCTGACCCTGTTATTTTTAATTTTGTTTTCTAAAAGCAGTACAGATTGTTCTAATTTTATTACTTTTTGATCTATGCGCGTTATTTGATTTTCATTGATAGCACAATCACATCTATTGGTTTCTAGTTCAGAGGTTCTGTTGGTTAGGTCATGAATGATTTTCATTAATTCATTTTTTTCCTTTTCATGCTTTTCTGCCATTTTGCAAAACAGCCATATACTTTGGGCTGTGATTTGTTTAAAGCATTGTTCCTGGAAATTTATGATCCACTTAACTGTCTTACATTTGAAACAAAATGCCTTTAGTCTTTAGGTTCCCGGTAACTATATCGATATACACATTTTCGAACCTTGAGAATGGTAATTCAATGGGCAGGCTCGGGGATTTCGTGGCGACTAATCTTGAAAGAATGTCAGTGAGGCACTCTCTTATCCACGAGCCACGAGTAAAGTTCCCTGTCTATATTGGATAAAAATATCGAGATTTGATGAAACGAAGTGAATCCCTGATTTCAGGGTGTGAATGATTATTTAATTGATTGAAGATAGTTCTCCAGCATGTCATAGGGACAAACGGTAGTTGGTATCTTGATGTTATTTCACACGAAAGCTGAACTTCCTCGGGAAAAGGGTAAGATTTTAGTAGGGAGCAAAATTTCTTCGTTTATTCGTCATTATCCTTCGCTGCCGCCAAAGCTCAGAGGTCAAGAGTTTCAATTTGGACCGAATTGGCGTTCCTTGAAAAGCAGCCAGCGACTATGTTGTCCTGACCACGCACGTAAGCGATATCTCTGATGTATTCTAAAAGGGCTATCCAATGGCGTTGTTGGCTGTCTGTTATATCATTTTAGAGTATAGTTACGAAAATCCCATTAATGATATGTAATAATGGTATACGAGGGGTATTAAAATATTTCCAGATTTTTTCAAGAAATCCTTAAATGAATCAAAACGACAAACTAAAGGCAATTACTTTTCATCATAGTTGCTTTCTTAAAACATCTATCGGAACACAATTCCCATCCATTTAATCCCTGTTAAAGGAATCCAGCATTTTTTGATTTTAACCAGCTTGTAACAGCAGCTTTGGCTTCATACATGTTACAAAATGTTCTCCTTTCAAATAAGTCTTTGAGTTTTCGAATCTTGAAGAAGTAAAATAGGTAATATCAGAAGTTTTGCATTCTTTTCCAATTAAGTTGCATCGAGAACGTAATGAATGCTATAAAAACAACTATATTTCTCTCGATTGATCATCAAGGAGGCTATTTTGAATCTGTCTACACAGCGCAATTACACTTAAATGCATGAATAAACTTATATGATACAGATTTGGGGTACTTATAGGCAGGTATGAACCTGTCTATTTAGTGAATAATTCAACACGTAAAAACAAAGGCAGTTTTTCTTGAGCTTTTTGGTTACCTCTCTTATTTTCTTTTAAGAAACCATTTTGAATATCTCTGAAGGAAAACTCGGAAATAAGCAGATAGTTTCTTGTTTATTTTTAAAATAGAAAAATAAATGGGTAATGAAAACTTAACTCAGAACTTAAATTTTTCGTTATTTACGGCGAAAATTGGAAATAAATAGTGAAATTCGAGTATTGTTCTTTCTGCATTATATTTTGACTCTTACGTATTAAAATAGAGGGTAAAGTTAAAATTTTCCTTTTTAGGTCGTTGCATCGAAACAAATTTTATGAGTGAAACATTTCAAAAATATAGGGAATTAAGAATAATTATAAATAATTCACCATTCACTACGCGAACCATGACGGATGCCAGCTTGGCAAATTTGAAGAGGAGATGTAGTTAACCAAATTTGGTTTACTGGCTTTAGTGAGAAAAAGCTTGGTGTTCGCCTTTGTTGGAGTCTTTTCCACCTCGAGACTGATTGCCCTCTCGGAGATCGTAATAAAGTGTTATTCTTCCCTTGGTCCAAAGAAAAGAACGTTGATCTTCAAATGTAGGTTAACGATGCATGTTAACGAAATGGTGACCCAACGCTTATACATATATACTTCCTTTCGGTTGTCATTGTTGTGCGTTAGGAATTGGGAAATGATGTATCTTCCCATCACATTTATATAACGATGATCTATATAACCTGATCTCTTCTTTCTTCAATAAAATTAAAATTTTATGTATTGAAAAAAATTAATTTTATAATAATTACATTCATAGCTTTGGTAATAATGAGTTCGCTATTCTTGATAACAAAAATGGATTCGTTGATCTGATAGAACTAAACTTTTCCATACAATTAGAAAGATAATTATTTTGCTCAATATAAGTAAATATTTATGCCACACTTAGAATATGCGTTGCAATTCTAGTGTCCGTATGTGTGATATTACGTAGAAATGCTTAAATGCATGCAAGATTGCGCAACCTAGGGCGATCGAGAGCATATGAAGACATGTTAAAGGTGCTCAATTCGTAATGGCGAGAAACACTCAGATTGAGCCGTGAAACGTTAAACATTTTCAGATATTAAATGTACGATTAATATCTCAAGTAGGGCAATAAACAATTGATTTAGTCTATACGTAAGGCGATGCAATATTAAAATATCGAAAAATATTTTCACTAGCAAGATCCTGATGGCCAAGCGTAAACAAAAGTTTTTTGTCTCTTCCTTAAAATCTTACATATTTAAGCCCTAGATTTGGTAAAATAAATCCAATAGGATATTTCCATGTTTATAAGTAATCACTCTAAATGTAAACAAAAGTATAATAATTAGTAACGATGAAGAAGCAACTTTGTTAATTCCATCTTGATGTTGATGGAAAATAGCACGAAGACTGAGAGTTAAATAGATACAAAACGACTGATAAAAGCATAAAAAACGAATTGAAAATCTCTTGCAACTCTGTGATTATTGGCGGTGTATCACTTCTATATAGTTTTTACCTTATTTAAAAAAATAGGTTATGCTAAGTAATTAAAAAGTGATTCCTCTACAGGTATAATGTTATTTATGAAAAAATAATTCTGCTTGTATAATTTTTCTATTAAAAGGAATATTTGTTTACTTGAATCATTAATACATGTTTCTTATTTTATAACCTAGCAAATATATTTTTCAGAGAGAGAAGGTTATCACCTCCCGACCCTAGAACCCAACGTCTACCCGTGGTGCCTGAGAAAAAAAGGAAAGGCACGCCCAGACATCCCCAAGGAAGCAGTGAGAATTTCGCGCGGTCGGATGACCTCGACGCTCTTATCAAGATGGATCGGGCCAGTCGAACCCAAGGAGCCACCTCAAGAATGTTGCACGGCCGTGTGGTTCGTGTTGTGTTCCCCTTCTCCCCCTTCATCGCCTGATCTGCGCCAGACCTACAGTGTTGAGGACCTTCGCGCGAGCCTGTGATGCTCGCCACGAATATCCCGTTAGCCCTGGCGCACCATGTCTAATGAGATACTCATCTCCTTTTGGGCGGCCTCTGGTGACCCGCTTCCGCTGAAGCAGTATAAAAACTTCGGGAAAAGCTTAGAGAAATTAGTACCATAGAGCCCCGTCTTGGTTAGCAGCCACGCACCTAAGACCAATTTTTCCGCCCGAAAGAGGATAGACACGGACAGGAGTCTATCACTCGGGTTGCGACTTCATTCTCGTCTGGAGTACTCTTTTGTTCATTTCTCAGCCAGGTTAAAGAAGAAGAAATTTTGCAATTGGAACTTTACAGCGCCCGCTTCTTTGTTCTCTTCAAATCCTCCGGTCAATTAGGCTTTGCGTGAGTCTCCCCTTTATTTGAACTCTGACTTTTTTCCTGGAAGCAATCACCGTACATCCTATCTCAAACTCTCGTCCTCGTCGAGTCATTTTTATTCCCCTTCCCGTTTGGTACTCCTGGTCTTATCTTATTTATAGTCATTTATTTACTTTTGCTAATAATATTTTCTTTGTATACAGTAAAGTTATTGTTCTACAATCAGTTTCTTCTAACCCATAACCTCTAAAAATTGATTATTTAGGCCAACCGCACTCGATTTTGATTAATTAACCCGCGTCACCGCAGAGTCAATCCTCAGCTAGCATCGACGTTCGAATCTACCGCAAACATTATATAATCTTGGTGTCAGGCTTTTGAGGGTCACCCGCAGTATCTGATCTCATTTCTTTTAGACAGGTGACAGATTTTAATGTGTGATATTCTTGTATATTAAACTTTCTGGTTTTAGGAACTGTAGAAAAGACCTTACCTTTTTCCATTTTCCCTTTCGCGTGCGTATTTTGTATTAAATTTTGTGACCGTGTGAAACTTTAACGCTTTTCAGGCTTCATAAAACGTCTGCCTTATTGTAAAGGAGTCAATCTTTTTTCTTTTTTCTGTATTGTGTTTGTTCTTTCTTCAATGCGTATTGGGCATAAAAGGCTCTCGCTAAATTAAGAAGTGAATATTTCGAGTATAATTAAGAATTCGCGCCGTGCGAAATAATAATCGCTGTGTTTATTTGTTTTTTAAGTGAAAGATCGTAGGTCCGCTAAAGCCCACCAGCACTCCCGCTGTGTGTCTATATGATTCCCCCCTTTGTTGTGATGCTGTTGATGTTAGTTAGTCGAACGCGATAAATTGTCATCATCATTTAACACGTTTAAGTTTCAAGGAGAGTCGCTTGGGCTCAGCCGCAAAGACCTCCTAGCTTATATTTAAGAACTACAGACTACAGAATCTAGGACCAGCAAAGACCCTAAGGTCCGCTCGAGGCTAATCCGCTACACTACCTATATAACTACGATACACCCTTATCTACGAGTGTATTTCTAACATGCTATATCTTTATTTTTTTTATTTTTTTTTTATATATAATCTACTGTACACACTTATCTACATGTGTACATTGTCATGCATATTAACTACTTCAACCTAGGGGTGGGGGGGTGATAGAAAGTTTTTCTTCTCAACTCCTGCAGCCCTCGACTGCTAGTGGTGAAAATCTAATTTTAGGATAGTAAGACTATTTATAGGATAGGCGAAAAAGAAAATGGATATCTAAACTACACATGCAAGAGAAATCACTGGCATCATTTTTAGTTATCATTTTTACTCGTTGTTCCTCGCCTCCAAACTACTTTTGCAAAAGACGTTTTTATTTACTGTGCTCAGACTACGTTATATTTATACTATTTAAGTGCGCGTCGAGATGGATTTTAAACATATTTACCGACGTACTATCTACTACGTGTGTGGGTAGCCTATTCCAAATTTAAGTAATTTTAAACGTAAAATAGTTTTGGGCTATACTAGTGTTAAATCGCTTGTTCACTAATTTTAATCCGTTTGCCGAGTGTTTCCCCTATGATCCAATTCGAACAAATTCCTATAATCAACGTTTGAAAATCCTTTCAATATTTCAAATACTTCTATTAGCTGGCCACGTAATCTTTTGCTTTCGAGAGATGGCAAATCTAATGCCCTGAGTCTTTCCTCGTAGGACCTGTTTCTCAGTTCGGGAATTAATTCTATAGCCCTACGCTGCACTCTTTCTAATTGCGCGATATCTTTGTTTAAGTATGGAGCCCAAAATTGAACCGCATATTCGAGCAGTGGACGCACAAGTGATTTATATAATGGTAAAATTATATCTTTGGATTTGAACGTGAAATTACGCGCGATATAACCCAGCACACGATTTGCTTTTTTACATGCATCCGCGCATTGTTTCGTGACTTTGAAGTCATCCGAAACTAAAACCCCCAGATCTTTTTCCAATTTAACCACGTCGAGGACCTGGCCTTTCATGGTATACTCTACCCTCAAATTATGGCAACTCAAATGCATCACCTTACATTTACTTAAATTAAACTGCATTTGCCACTTATCCGCCCATCTGACAATCAAGTTTAGGTCTTTTTGTAATTTTTCTACATCCGATCTTACATAGGCACGGTTGCCCAGCTTCGTGTCGTCAGCAAATTTAGAAATCGTACTAAATATGCCATTATCCAAATCGTTTATATATATTAGAAACAATAATGGGCCAAGAACTGAGCCTTGTGGCACTCCACTACTGACGTTGACCCAATCAGAACATTTACCATTTATAACTACTCGCTGCAAACGATCCCTCAGCCAATTTCTAATCCAATTTAATATCTTACCCTTCACACCGATTGCTTTAACTTTCATTAATAATCTCTCGTGCGGAACGGTGTCAAACGCCTTTTTGAAGTCTAGATAGATTACATCTACAGCTTTGCTTTCGTCGTAAACGCAAATCATTTTATGGAAGAATTCGAGCAAATTTGTCAAGCACGATCTCACCCGCCTAAACCCATGTTGGGAATCTTTAATCAGATTATTTAGCTCGAGGTGGGTCACTATTCTATCTCTAATAACCGATTCTTAAAGCTTTCCAACTACCGAAGTTAGACTAATAGGACGAAAATTCGTTGCTTCGTATCTATTCCCATTCTTAAATATTGGTGTAACGTTTGCACGCTTGAAGTCTAAAGGGACTACGACATCTTCTAATAAGCGATTTAAAATTGTACGCAACGGCTTCGCAAGCTCATTCTTAAGTTCCTTTAAATGAGAGGGCGAAACGCCATCGGGCCCGGGTGATTTCGACTTTTTCATCAGGTTAATATATTTAAGAATTTCCACTTCATTAACTGTTATATCGGATATGCAAATATCACTATTATCTACTTCTTTAACTAACGATCCTAATTCGGACGAATCTTCAACAGTAAAGACGCTTGTGAAATGTTCATTCAAAATTTTAGACATTTCCGCCGGAAATTCCGTCAAGCGACCATCTTTGTCTTTGATCGGCCCTATTGAACCTTTTAAGGGTTTCCTACTGTTTACATAGCCGTAAAACCGTTTCGGTTCCTTCTTTGAATCCTTCGCCAGTTTTATTTCATATTTCCGCTTCGCATCTCTAACCGCCCGTTTAACTTCTCTTCGAGAATTTATGTAATTTTGCCGACTTATAAATGACTCATTGTTCTTATGTATTTGAAATTTTCTATTTCGGTCCTTAATTAAGCTTAATATTAGTGGGCTAACCCACGGCGCTCTCATCGACTTCCCGCTCTTACGGCGCACATACTTTACTAAGTCGAAATTTACACTAAGGAGTGTACGCCGAAGCTCAGTGTACATTTCTCCTACCGACCTATTCTCGAAGCGCATTCCCCAGTCTACATCCTTAATCCTTTCGCGAAAAGTATCAAAATTACAGCTACCAAAACGTGGCATGAGCTGTGTACTAATTTTTACTTCTACACACGTGTTTACTACGAATCTAATCGCATTATGGTCACTCGAGGCTAAATGCTCTCCTACACAAACATTTTCTACTAATCACTCGTCAGTTGCCATGATTAAATCGAGGATATTATCATCACGAGTTGGTTCCTGCAATTTTTGTAGGAGAAAGTTCTCCAGAATAAAGTATAGTAGTCTCTCCCCAGCTTTATCTGACGTTAGGTTACTATAATTAACGTTTGGATAGTTAAAATCGCCGCAGACTAATGTGGTCCCTTTTCTAACCGAAGATGAAAGCATATCAAAGAGTGCAGCATCTTCTCTTTCTATTTGCGATGGAGGACGATATATGACAGCTAAATTAATTTTATTCTTTGCATTACAACATAATTGGATTAATAAGGCCTCAATTCTCATATCTGCCGTAGACGAGTCGATCGTTATAGCGTTTAAGTCATCTTTTATATACACTAATACGCCCCCCCTCTACCAGTTTGTCTATTTGTATAATGAATTTTATAACCTGGTATATCAAATTCGCAAACACTGATCACCGAATGTGTATCTATCCAAGTCTCACTTGAGAATACAAGATCGTAGTCTCCCTCTAGAACTACAGTTTTTATTTCGGCAAGTTTATTTTTTAAGCTACGAACATTTGAATATATACATTTTAATTTGCGCTTTAGGTGGACTCCTCTATCACACGCGAATCGGTTCCGTTTCCCTGCTCCCTAATACTCATTGCCCCTTCAAGCGAGGACCAGTCCGGCGCATGGGCATCACGTGGCCCCGCAACTCTCCTACTTAACATGCTACGTACTGACTGGTCTAAAATCCTACCCAGCCGACTGTTCCCCACATCGCTTAAGTGGATTCCATCCGTTTGATAAAGTAAAGGTTGGTCTTGGAATGTATCCCAAACGTTAAAGAAGCTAACTCCAGTATCGCGACACAAACGCTTAAGGCACTCGTTTGTATATATAGCACGGGACTGCAGACGCAACGTGGATTTTAGTCGGGGTAAAATACCAATTATTCCTACGTTATCCGCTTTAACTTTCGCAGTATGAATCAGAGTCTTAGCGCGGTTTACTACTCCCTCTGGGGTGCTGTCGTATCTGTGCACATCATTCCCCCCTACCAGCGTGAGGATCGTACGCCCGTCACGTCAGTGGTCCAATTTTTCAATTTCACTAACTAATTTATCTATGCGGCCACCAGGAAAGCAAAATCGTTTTCGTTTTGACGGGTTACGCGCTGTGAATTCTGGCTTTTGGTTTCTAATTAAAGAATCCCCAATTAGTACAGTTTCTTCTTCCCCTTCGATAGGAGTTAGCAGTGCGAAGAGGTTCGAACATGGTTAATGTGAAATGCTGTTCCCTCGATGGTCTAGCCCCATTTCTAACGGGCCTAAATTGCGAATCTTGGGGTCTATATTGTGAATCCTGGGGCCCAAACGAGTTGAAAATCCTTTGTTGCTGGTCAAAAATTGCCTGATGATTCATACGAGTAGGCCGGTTGTCGCGATTTCTATTGCAGAAAGGACCGAATGAGAAGAGAGAAGACAAAGAGAAAGAGAAAAGAATGAACGATAAGAAAAAGACAGAAGAGAAAGATAAGAAGGAAAATAAAAAAAGAAGGACGAGAAGAAAGAAGAGAGAGACAAGATCGGGAAGAAAGGGAAAGAATCCGCCTTCATGAACTTGAAATGAGGGGGATCAGGAACGAGACGCTGTTTATCAGCTGTAGGTCCGAAGCTCCCCCCACCGCATATGATAAGCTTCCGGTTTTCAAGGAAGGCGAGAGTTTGTAGGCTTTCCTAATCCACATGGAGAAAATCTCCGAAATCAACCAATGGGACATCGAGACAGATGGAGTGGCTCAATTGTAGCCCTTGCTCAATTTTCAACTCCAAGATATATTCATATCACTTCCCTCGGAGGCAACAATTGATTATTCAACCTTTAAATCAGAGTTACTGGGGGCATATAACGTTACCTCAGACTTTTACCGATCCAATTTCAGACATGCCTACACTCAGCTAGGCCAAAGATACCGTCAGTTTAGCTATACCCTCCAGCGTCACCTTATTTTTTCGCTCGATGTTTTTAAAATCCCGCATGACTATGATGCCCCAGTTGACTTCATCCTGAGAGACCAGTAGTTGGCTGCACTTCCGGCTCAAATCAGATCTTTCTTAAAAGACTGGCGGTGCCTCACATTCATGGAGTGCACAGAAGAGGCCGACATTTATTCAGTTAGCCACAACCGTTTTCTGATAGAAGGGAATCAAACAGACCCCATTCCCCCAAACCTAATCCAATCAAAGGTTAATTCATCCTTCAAAATGGAACCAGGTTTGCCAAGGTAACCGGGCCGTCGAATCCAAAACCACTCTTTTCGTCCGAACATGGGGATGTAAAACTGTTCTCTTCAGGGCCTCATAAGTCAACTTTCCCCAGGAGACCCATCATTTATTTTTCCTGTGGTGTGGAAGGCCACATGAAAACCAACTGCCACATAACTCAGTTCAGGAATAACTCTTCTCACCAGATACAACAGATATGTGCCACGTCTGCGACTCCGTTAACACCATCGGAATCTTCTCCCACGAGCACCTCAAGTCCCGACGTTCACCAAGTAAACCTCTTGTTTGATAAGAATAACCCTGGAGCTCATAAGTTCGAATGGCTGCCATGTCTTCACTCTTGTGAGAGATATCTGGTTCACCTGCATAGTAGTGTCAGACAAACTGCTTGCCCCAGTAACCCTGGACTATAATAAATTCCCCGTCGTGCATGACTACCTGGGCCGCCAATGGGTTCCACATCGTTAATTGCTACATCAATTGTGTGTAATTCACTGGCTCGGCAGAAGTAGTAGCAGCCCCTATTAAATTCTGCTCCATCCTCATTGGCCAGTGCCCACGGGAGCTCCCCAACCTCTTGGCTTAAACCGTAGTTACCCGTTCGCAAGTGGTAAACGATTCGAAGATGTTCTTGCCGCTAGAACACTCACGTTCTTTAGAATTCCAGGAGATCCTGACTACAGACTTCACAAGGAACCAGAAAAACTGCGATTCCCTCCGACCTCTGTGGGCTAAGGCACTGTCAAAATAAAAAGAAGACACCCGAGGAGACAAGCTGATCTCCTACCAAGTTACCGACGGCTTACTTTACCGTGCGTGCTCAGAAAATGGTAAACCCTAGACGAGAGTATTGTGTTCCACTTTCCAGGTTGGTGAAATTTTAAACACTGCCCATGATAGTATATATTTCAGGGCATTTTAGCCACACGTAAACCAACCAGATCTTCAAATATTTTTATTGGCCAGGCCCGCATGGAGAAATCCTTCGCTACTGCAGGTTTTGCGACATCTGCCAAAGGACTGCCGTCAAAGGGCAAGTTAAGCCCGCACCGTTGCAGAGAGAACCCCTAATCTAAGAGCCGTTTACCCCTGTCACAATTGATCCCATCAGTCCGATACCCCCCCCCCCCTACCCGTTGAGTGAAAGTTACTGTTACGTGCTAATTTTAGTGGATTTTGCCACCCGCTCCCCGAGGCCGTGCCGTTGATGAATGGTAACAGCATCTCATGCGTGGAAGCAGTAATCTTCATCTTCTCCCGCGCTGGGAGAAGAAATTCTGTCTGACCGTGGCCACCAATTCACGTCTCAACTGATGGAGTACGTAGGCAAGCTCCTCCTCAAGAAACTGTGCGAAGAACAACCCCGAAAATGGCACTGTTTCTTGCCGGTAGCCCTTTTTGCATACTGAGAACTTCCCCATCGCCCGTTAGGTTTTTCCCTATTTGAGCTTCTGTATTGTCATACTGTTAGAGGGAACCTCAGCATTCTAAAGGAGCTCTTCTCTTTTTTGAAATTAAACTAGCAAATTCAATCTTTCTATTCTTACCTCCTAGATCTGAGGCAGAGGTTAAAAAAGTGCGCAGAGATAGCGCATTAGAACGCCGAGACAAACTTGAGGCAAGTATTAAACCTACTTCGCCTTTAAGTTCCAAGAACGAAAATTTAACCCATGTGACGAAGTCCTTTTACTACTCCCTAAGGAGAATGACAAATATTTGCGCGAATGGAAGGGATTATTTCCAATGATCAAGAGACGCGGCCCCGTCGACTACTTGATCCAAACCCAGTCTGCCAGTTTGCTATTCCACGTGAATATGCTTAAAATGTAGCGTCGACGCGCTTGTGCCAACCAACGTATGGCCCTGGACGAAGAATCCGCCTTCGAGTCAAGCTATACGCTCGATCCCTTGGTAATAGTACAAGTCGCCTGCTTGGAACAAGACGAGGAATATCCTCTTCTCGTCTTACCAGATCGCCCAGATTCCCCATCGACCGAATTGATTATAAACCCTCAGCTTCCGATCACCCAGAAGACCTACTTACAAGTGCTACTCACCCAATTCACCGATGTAATCTCGGATAACCCTGGTTGTGCTGCCCAGTTCGAGCTCAATATTGGGCTCACCACTCAGGAACATGTGCGTTCGAAGCCTTACCCTCTACCCATTCCCTTAAGAAGAGCGTTCAATGAGGAGGTAGATAAGCCATTGAAGATGGGTATTATAGAGCCCTCGGAGTCAGAGTATGGCTCCCCGGTCTTGATGATGAAGCAGTCGGACAATTATTACCGGATGTGAATCGACTTCTGGAAATTAAACTCTGTTAAAGGACTATATGCTTCCTTTATTACACTATAATGAAGTTTCCAAAATATAATATCAATAGCCTTAAAAAGAAAATTGTCGGCATTAATGGGTTAATTAAAGACGAGCAAAGCTGCTAATAACTTTAATGAATTAAGCTTTATTAGTGTAAACACTTACTATTTATTATCCAAAATTGGATGATCCATAGGGACTGAACCTTATCACTTTTAGGACGAATTGTAAGTAAATAAGAAGTTGTGCGTTGTATATGAATGATTCTCCAATTTTCTTTGGAAAAAATAGGTGTATACTTATTGTGGCAAGGCAGACTTAATTTAATAGAGATATGAAGTCATCACATATTGGTAACTGTTGAAGACTAAAATATTGAAAGGAAAATTTGAGACGGATAAGTATAGGGTGTATTATATATTTTCCTAAGAGCATTTATGTATTTAAATTAATATAAACATGGTTCGCCATACATACCTTGAACCGTTGATAACTTGTGTATGTTGCCATTCCAACTGTCAGAATATGCAAATCCCTTTTCCTTATACACGTAACCTAAGAATAGAAGTTATTTTTTTTCTTGGCTGCAAAATTTTGAATGCAAATCAAATCCCTCTTATTCTTTCTGCTTGGTTCAAATACCAAACTTTCTCATTTCTTTCATATTTTGTAAGCTCTATTTAGAAAAGAACAAAGATGACCCTAAGTTTGAGGCCGGAATCAGCAAACATAGAGAACAATGTTCTACTTTCAAAAACTTGGTGAAATATTTCTGAATCTTCTCAAAAGAAATAGGGTAAATATTGATTAGAGCAAACAAGAGAGTTAATTTCTCCTTCACATAATCTATAGTTAATTTACTTTCAGATTATAAATTAAATGCGTTTTAATAATTTCTAAAAATTATCCGCTGAAAAATAGCTTAAGTACAGTAAAAATATAAGATATTAACCGAGGTGCTCTTACGTTCTAATTAAGATCGGATTTGGGTGGTAAAATCCATACCAAATTATTACATCTATGGAGTTCAAAGGAGCAGATTTACTATTCATACAACTTCATTGTAAAGAGACTTTTGAAACCCTAACAATTATCTCGCCATGAAATATTGAAATTCTATAGTTCTTTTTCTCTGGTTTATAATTTTGTATTATATATTTTCATTATAATAATAAATTTCGTTATTGGTTGATAATGATTTAACTAAGGTTTATATTTGTAGTATAAAATTAAAGAGATATTATCCGATCACCATTATATTTTCTTTCCTTATTCAAGTCTGAGACATGTGCATGTTAGCCTTGTTTGCTCTCCGTCTCGTGCTCTTAGATTCAGGTCAGCAAAAGCCGCATTTTTGGCATGAGCTCTTCCCCAAGTTATATTTGACTCATGAAACGTATAGGAAGAACGATAGGGACGGCCTGATGTGTCACATCTTCGAGTCTCATGGGTAACTCGCCGTTATTGTTTACTCTTTCCGCGGTAAAAGTGGAATAATTTTCCCCCTTCTTATTTGCCGGACATTGTAGAGAGTTTCTACTTACTTCCCGAGAAAAAGATTTATCAAGAGCAAGGGATTATCTACTTTCGTCTACAAATTCCTTTGGCGGAGTTCTTTGCATCTGCGCGAGGGTGATCGTTTTTCTCCTGATAACATGCGATAGTCATGATAACTGATAAAAGAGAAGCGCGTCTGAATCTGATTACTTACATTGATGCTCAAGATCTTCTATCTACTGGAGGAGGTGAGACTCACTCGAGAAATCTGCGTGTGGTGGATAAGAGGATGAAGTGGTTTTTAAAAGGATGCGTTCACTCGATAGGAACTTTGCATCGGTTAACGAATTTGGTTACTTTGTTTCTGTTTACGAAAAGGCAGTGTTTTGGGAGGTCACTTTATATATATATATATATATATATATATATATATATATATATATATATATATATATATATATTTGGCGGTGTGGTAAGTTGCCGTCGTGGCGCAATTATTTTTCATGCTCAAGCCAAAGAAGAGAAATAATTTAACTGTTTTTGTAAATCCATTTATTCAGAGTAACTACGTTTTGAGTGAGATTAGGTTAAATGCTTAATATATATATATATATATATATATATATATATATATATATATATATATATATATAAACTGGAAATCTTATACGTGACAGAGTATAAGGTTAATGAACAATAAGAGTAAGGAGAAACTGTATCCCAAGCTTTCGTCTTGTCATTTTATAAGACCAACCAACGATAAAAATAAGGTAGATTATGGAAGAAGGAAGAGATATATAAAAGTTGGCATAAAATATTTTAAAATGATAAAACTCTTTAATTCGTTAATGAAAGTAAAATTGGTTTGGGTTTAACCAATGTCATCGAGTCCTCTTCGCTATCCAGGTCACTGCTGTAGACGCGGCCACGGCTAAAAGGAGTGGTTTGAGAAACGCCCATTGGTAGAGAATCCAAATGGAAACACTCCTTTGTCACCTAGCAGCCACGAACGCAAGCAAGGCTCTTAAAGCGTCCAGAGTCACGCAAATTAAAAGAAGCAATTGAAGTATAATCACGGGAAAGTTGATAAATGAGGGAAATCCTGAAGGCAAACCCCATCTTAATTTTAGCTTTCGAATAGACACTTTAAATAAAATAATAAGGTATTTTAGGCGGGACTTCGAACTATTTCTGTAGTTTTTTCCGTCAGGGATGATTATAGAAGACGGATTTTGTTATAAAAGTAGAGATCCTAACACAAAGCCATTGTAGGAAATTAAATTTTTATTAAGTCTGGGTCTTAAGTAGAAGGGAAATTGCTTGAGTAGAGAGAGTTTGTAGTTTTCTTTTGGTGTGTATGTTGTACCTCAACTGCTGTATAAGAACTAAACATCACAATAGATCAGCGATTCCCAACTAGTGTGCCGCAGGAGATTTGAGGAAAGTTGATTCTGCCTTAAACAAGGAAGAGGAATGAACAAATTTCGGTACTGTACGAATGTATGATAGAATTATTGTAACAGTGACACAATAAAGTGTCTTGCCATAACAGAGTGTCCTACCACAGCTAAGGTTGCCAGGTTTTACTAACATTAATAAATTCTTATTCTATCTTTCATTATGTCATTCCATTATTTTCTTTTATTTTTGGCTTTAGGCATATTAATATTTATAAGTTTGGTATTTAGCTTTGATATATAATTTTTTATTAACTGTGAGAACTTTAAGACGATTAATTCTTAAAGCGACAGCAAGTGTTCTACGGGAGATTTAAGTAAAATATTATTAAGGGCGATGTTTACAATTGATATAAAATTGCTTAATAAATGATAAATTTAAGAAGTTAATCCTTAAAATTTTGTGTTGGAAAATACTATTTCTGCTTTTCATTGTTGTGTTCATTCCTTGTTAATTAAATGAGTTAATAGGTTTGTTTAATTAATTTTATTTGGATTTAGAAATTATGTACTTTATTTTTTCTTGTACACTGAATGTTTTTATTTTCTTATTTTTTTTTCGTGCTCATGTCTTGAATTAATAAATGATTAGCATGCCTAACTTATGAACATTTATAAGCATTTATTATTTTGTTTCAAAATAGTCTTAAATACTGATGGTGTGCCTCGACCATATTCCTCCCTGGTTGATGATGCCGTGAGATAAAAAAGGTTGAAAAACTCTGCAATAGATTTAAGAAGGAGGCTCCCCCAAAGCACATGGATCACAAATTGCAAACAAAATACAAAATATAAAACTACTGAAACAATCTGATACTCTACATTCCTATTACATTCAGTAATCTATTTCCTTGACATTCTGTAAGTATTAATTACATACCTCGCAGAGTCCAATGGTAGACTAAATCTGGAAACTAAATATAGATGATTTTTCAGATATAAAGGAACGAGAACACGATGGCTGAAAAGCCATCTTCCATTGAAGATTTACCATCAGATGTGAAAAGGCTTTAAGCTTACCAAGAAGGTATTATGCTAGAAGCTTTTGATGGCATAAAGTATGTCACCGAGCAAGATAAAGGGCCTCTTCGAGCGATTTCATAGTTTAATTAAATAGAAAGATATTGCTTATTTTAAAAGAAATGAGCGTAGCTTAATATCAACATAAAATATTTTAGGTGGTGAATATTTACGGCTAAAGAAATCTTCTACTCATGCTTCATTTGCAATTTCCTTGCAGATTGCCAGAAATAAAAACCTCACTCGATTGTGGATGACCTATTTAAACATGCTTACTCAAAGCCACAAGGCATGGAGAGGAACAAGCATGTGGTTGAAGACAGTGACAGAGCAGCAAAGCTTTAATTTCTTGCATAATAAGATAATTCATCCCTGAAAGAGGTTTATCAAGATCAATCGTTGATTATTTTAGTAGGCCAAACTAAGTAATGAATATTCCATAAAAAAAATAGTTCATAGTTTACTCCGGCCATTTGCTACCACCTCCCGATTCCAAAGATAAAGATGCTCATATATAATAATTTATGTTTGATTTTATTGTCATTTTCATTAATTTATATATTTCAATGATGATTAATTTAAAGAAAAAATATTCAGTAATTTTCTCGAGAATGATGATTTTGTTTGGCTAAACTTTGAGGTTAACCAGGTGATACATTTTTCACTAAAATTTAATATCGCGTGACTCATGACAAAGGCTCCGGCGCAGAAGTAAAAGCGTCGGCTCTCTCAGTTCTCTCAAAAAGGGTCAACTTTCACTTATTTATAACTAAAGGCGTTCTGGACGTCTTTTTCAATAAATTCCTTGTTGCAAGAGAAAGTTAATGAAAGCCTCCCCAAAATACTAACAAGAGGAATAAGCTACTCCAGACGGCAACGATATTCTCTGCAACGAAATATCATAAATCCCTGGATACATTATTAGTCTTTTTCCCAAAGAAAGCCAATCATTTATCATTCTCTTTTTTCATGTTATGTTTAACTCATTAAAAGTTCTTATACATATGCAATGTGCACTGTACTCGATAGACCATCTCATTTTTTATTAGTAAAGGTCAAAGTTTTAATTATTTTTTTGTCAAAAGAATAATGTCTAAAATATGAATTCTTCATTTCTTCGGTAAAATTAATTCTTACATATAAAATTTATAAATGAATAGTAATAGAGAATGGGTTAATGGGATCTATGAGAACAAAGGGAAGGATAAAGATTTCACTAAGTTTATGAACCACTGGTCTATTCAATACAAAGATTGAAAACATTTTGCAAGGTAAAATACTTAGAGAATTTTTTTTTAATTTTATACATTTATACAGAATTTTTAGTCCTATTTTATTCTACCCAATGATGAATTATGTATATTCTTTTATACTCACTTCTTGGATATCTCATAATTCATCAGAAAGTTCGAATTATAAATTTCAGCCCTTCGAATTATAATTGTATTTTGCTTCTAATTTAGTAACAGCCCAATGAAAAGGAAGCTAAAACAAAAAGATATTTTAATAAAAAAATTGAAGTATGTTGGAAATATATCGATAAGGAGCACAAGAATTGAAGGTGTAGAGAATTTATGTGACTAATGAAAATTATAAATATCCCGCTGATATATGTTTTAAATCTTAGCATTCATACCTTTATACAATATTGTGTTTTTACTTTTGCTGCGTGCAAGGCACGTTTGTGGCATTTATTAGCCGTATTTATTAATTGGCGATATTAGTAAGGGTCCAATGGAGTTACAGTCCAAAATATCACACATCCTCATGTGTCAGAGCACTCATCTCAACATGCACTTCACATTTTGCCTTACCTGCCGAAAAACGAGCAGAAGTCGTGATGGTGAATGAGGACGTACTCGCAGCAAGATAAAAGGAAGAATTTATCCGAGAATCCGGAAATTGTTTGCTATTGACTTATTAAATCTTGAAGCGTTTGTTCATATTCCTCTTGATAGTCATTTGGCGCATGAAAGGGAACACTTAAACTACCATACATTTTAATATTTACTAGAATTTTTACAGTTCTGGAAGCTCTATGAAAGGTCTTTGGATATATTGATTTTTTGTATTTGAATGAAGCTTTACTTGTTATTTAAATAAATTTAGAAAATATATTTTTTAAGGGAATTTTTTTACTTAAAGTATGAGACTCCGAAAGGGATTACTGGATTCATCCTTAGTGATTTTTTTGTTTCTTTGTTTCTACTTCTATAGTGTTAGCAAAATCTTTGTCACATTTCGTTTCTTTATATACATTTAAGAAATGAATATCATACTACATTTTTAGGGGTTTGTGGTTTGAAAACGAGGTATTCTAAAATTTGCCTTATGTGCGTTTGTTAGAGCTGATTTGTCTGCCATGTAATAACATAATTTTATTAACAGTTCGCAAAAGACGTCAAGGTTTACCTAGGTTCATTCGATTCAATAAAATTGTCCATAAGTTGTAAAATGCTGAACTCATCAAAGAAAAAAGAGAAAATTATTCATGTGGATCAACTTGGAGTGTCAAATCACATTCCAATTTTATAAATTCCTTTATTTTTTTTTATAATTTAATCGGAGAGATAATTTATTCAGCATAAGCAATTATTAAAAAAATGATTTGAGGGCTCCATGGCCACCATTGGTTACGGTTTAATGGCTCTTGCGCGACAGCATATATAGCATTCAATCAATATATAGCATCGTATGCCTATAAATTTCCGGCAACATGAGAATTCACCTAAAAAGAATATAGAGGATCCAATACAACCAAATACAGATGCTAAGGTAAACATATCATCGTCTCAGATACATTTTTAAAACAAACATCTTTATCACGTTCGCTGGAAAATTCCATTTTTGCAACCCTCCCCATTGTGATATCAACGAGCTTACAATCACAAGCCAAAGCTACCATACTCTCAGTGCAATCATTCATTAATCGACTTAAAACTTCACTCACCAAGCAACACCATCAAATCACGCAAGTTTCATCGAATTTTCGCTTGAATATGCTTTAGTTCTCCTTTAGTCATCGAAAATACATTGAAGAGTTCAAGCAGCAATGCAACGCTCGCCAAACGAGTCGCACCTTTAAGAAGTAGACCAAGCCAAGTGCCAAAATTATCGCAAGAGCAGAACATGGATAGGTTATGAATTCTAGCACTCTCCAACTCTTCACGACAAGCATCTTCCTTTTATTGATTTTAATCACAGTTTTGACATTTCACTCGAAATTTTTCCTTCATTAAATATCTATTTTCTTATGTGTATATGCATTCCACCATTACCTTTGTGATATGAAGAAAAGCCATTCTTTTATATTATTCATATGGAGTTCTACGACCACATTTGTTTAGGAAGATTGAAGATAGTAACGAAGATGATGTTTAAAGCTTTTATTCCATCAAAATGAGTATGAATGTAGCATTTTATATAAATATATTAACTAATCACATATGTCTTGTTGCCACAGATATTTTTCATTCACTGTTTAATAAAGAATAAAAAAGAATATTAATTGAAAAAAGACAATATTAGAGAAAATAAATACAAAATACCAATTGCATTTACATAATCTACAAGGCAAACATACAATTGCATAAAAATAAACTCCTTTCCGACCTTTTGCATTACGCCGCCTAATATACGTCTAAAAAGTTAAACATTCATTAAAGCTTTCCAGTAGTAAGAGCTCATTCTTTTCGAGGAATAGACCAGCCCATTCTCGTCTTACCCTAACATTATTTTCTAAGTCAAATAAATAGATCCGCTAAATTTATCTGTAAGCTTCTTGTTCAAACAACAAATTGAAATTCCGATTTGAGTCGTAGCCAAAAGAAGGTGATGTGATTTCTAACTCTAGTGTAGAGAATTGGCTACACTAAGCATCCCGGAGGAGTATAGGTATATTAAAGCCTGTCCATGAGGACAAGCGTGGGAGCGGTAGCCGGCGAATAGCCGTAACTGCCTACCCTGTTTGATCTCCCCGTCGCTTTGGGCAGTTGGAGCTAACATCTGTTTTAATGCGACCATATAAGGCCTTTAAACAACGCTCTAACGATCCAATTCCCTACGAGACCCATAATCCCGTGGTTATGAGAAAAAAACTGGTGCTAGTCAAAAGGCACGCCAAGTAGCGGTGCGATTGCGAGTCTCTAATTAGCGAGCCGACTTGGGCACCCCAGTGCCAACCTCTGCAATTCTCGCTCTCCTCATTGCAAACTCACCATTCGCGTCCCCCCCCCCTGTGGCCTAGGCACTTCATCGTTTAGATGGGGCGATGATCCGCCTATAAATAAGTCCCGAAAAGAAAGAGTAGGGATTAGAAGTTGATACGCAAGAAGGGGGATCAGTTCGTGAAGATCGATCCTTCAGCCCGACAAGAAGATTAGAAGTCGATACGAAAGTAGAAGGATTAGTTCGTGAAGATCGATCCTTCAGCCGAACAAGAAGATTAGAAGTCGATACGAAAGTAGAAGGATTAGTTCGTGAAGATCGATCCTTCAGCCAGACAAGAAGATTAGAATTCGATAAGAAAAAAGAAGGTTCAGTTCGTGAAGATCGATCCTTCAGCTATACAAGACTATATCCATGAGAAACGATAGGATTAGTTTGGGAAAATCGATCCCCCCACCCTTCCCGGGCCGATTAAACATAAATAGTCTATCTTGATATCGGTGCCATACCGAAGAATCATTTACAGACTGAGAAGAAGTCTGACTGAGGAAAAGTAAACCCACTCACACTCGAGTGACTCTCAAATCTCAAGCTCCGTAACAGTGAAAGGAGAAGAACCCAGCCCAAACGAGGTCCCGTTCTTCAATTAGAAGTTTCATCGTCTCATGTCTCTCCTGCCATACTACCTCTACGAGATTCAATCTTTGGCCACAACACTCCAAAGCGAGAGATAAGCCCTCCAGCGACATCCGTCAATCCCTAATAGCTCCTGTCATGTAAGTTAGAAAGAACATTTATATTCATATTGCGATAGTAGAAGTCTAGTACGTCTCACAATTTTAAGGGGAGTAGAAACCATTGTTCGTGAACCTAGGTCATATTTTCTTGTAGACAAGAGTACGTTAATTTAATGTTTAACACTAATCAAATAGAGGCGCGATAAAAAAATACTAATCGGCAATTGGTGTGTTTACGCGTAGCCTATTTGTATATTTTTGACATAGCTGGCATTGTGGGAGGCCTAGATGACAAGTTGAGTTTAGCATTGAGCCAAGGATAGAAATATGTTAACTGTGTTTTTGTCATAGTTAAGTGTTTCTTTTAAAATATATGTTTATTTTGGTATAAATCTTGTTTCCTCTTATCCTTACGTATTGAAATAGCTCTTCCTTAAAAACAAAACAAAGAAGTAACTCACGTACCATTAAGCATACCGCTACAAAAGTGGTGTCAAAGAGTGGAGTGATCAGAAAAAAGGGCCATCCTGCTACATCTAGCCTTATTAGCTTCAGTATCGCTCACCTTTATTACTCTATATTTCTGAATCATGATTTGATCAGTTTCAGTTCTTGATTAACATATGTATAAATTTGGCAGAAATGCTTATAAAGATTGAAATTGAGCATACTGTATGCTCCAAAATGATCAAATTCCGTTCGAAGAAAGAGAGCAATTAAAAACGAGATAGCCCCTACCCTGCCTCCGGTTGTTATATTCTTTCAGTCCTCTCTATTTTAATAAAGATCAACCGACCAACCATACCACAATTTTGTGCAAAGAACATCGTGGAGCTAAAAGCTAAAAAAAACTGAAATATGAGAGCCAAATCTGAAAAATATCTCTCATCGTACCTAGATATCAATTGATTGTTTGTAAATATTTAGGAACATGTTTTTAAGAAACGTTGGCACGTGAAATGATTAAAACAAAGATTTAAAACATGCAAAATCAAATTTTGATCTCTCCATATTTTAAGATATATTTCAATACCTCTTTATTATAGAGAACTCCTTTCCCGAAACCTTAAGTGAAAATAAATAAGGACATGAGGTACTCATTTACCCAATGAGACAAAAGATATGAGATATTGTATTGAATTTGGTCACAAGAATGAGTTCTAACCACGACCACTACGAGACACTTAGAAAGGGATGAGAGTCTCAGGTTTTTGAAGGTTCGCACTAATGAATGATATCAACTGTTATCGATTTTTTGGCAAGTGGCTTCAGCTGAATGTTGATTGGGACGAAACACTTGAGTATGGAAGAACATGATACGAAGATATTGTAATAAGACAACATTTGTTGGTGAGTTGATTATATAAAAGAAGAACAGAGAATGAAAGCCATATAGTGATATATGTAACCCTTCTTGATGTGCCACCTTCAAATATTTTCATCTTTACACAATCGCCACCTCACTATCATATTATCATAAGAGTTAAAGGGTCTGTAATTAAAGATCTTACATCTTTTTCGATTTTTGTTCTATTCCAGTTCTAACTTTAAATATAACATCTTTCAGACTTTGAATAAATGCAAAAACTTTACATAATGATTTTTAGTCTTTTTCCCAACTACTTACATAATTTTTTTTAGATGTGGGTGCAGGGTGCAGTTTAAGATTTCTCGCGTTAAACTGGACCAATATGTAACCAGTAGTGCGTTAGCAAGGTAAGTATTTTTTGCTGTAAGTTTGGTAAGTTGGAAAAGAGTAAAAGCGCATGTATTCCCCGCTAAATAAAATTGAGGAAAACTATGAATAAGTATTACTATTGTAGAAATATTCAACGTGATTGCCTATATTTGGCATCTTCATTTCGATTTCTTAATGTTATTTGCAAAGAACTTCTGCCGTTTAGCGATAATCCAAACACCTCGAGTATCTCCTAAACCGAAGAAATTTTAATGGGGAGAAATGTTAAAATCAGAGGATAGTTACCCAGAACAATAAAGAGAATACGGCATTAATGCCACATAAATCACAAGAATATTTGTTTTTAGAAACCGGTTGAAATATTAATTATCTTCTTATATTTAAGCAATTTCTATTGTCTTTATATTGCCATGAATATCCGTTGATCCACGGTCACTCTAGTAAACATGGTTTATGTTATTTTGTGCCTTGATATCATAATTTTATGATTGGTGGAGGGAATTCGCACATTGTGTATCTGCTCTCTTTCTACCAAATTTTTTTGGATGCAAATCCTGCACTCAAAGAGACAAAATAATAATAGTCTAGGAGATATGTTAGGGAATTTGATTAATATCCATGTATTTTTACTGTTCCTTTCGTTCTTTTCCTGTGGCCTTTTTGTCTTATTAATTTAGGTGGCACTTTCCTAATCCAGTTTCGAACCCTATTAGTGGATTGAATAAATCTCTTTTTATTTTATGATTAACTCCTTTCAGTTTTAACAAGCACCAAACCCGTTGCCAAGCAAAGATAAATTCTAAAACACAAGGGACATTGAAACCGGAAATATGAGTCCAGCCAAAAACTCCTCTCTGCAGATTTTTCGTTTCCATTTTGGAACGATAACGAGGGTAATATCTCTGGCACGAGGTCTTTTAAAATATTTTAAAACAGTAAAGTTAAGAGAAATGAAAAGGTAAGAACGAAAACGGCCATAGTTGAAAAAAAGAGAGACTACTTGAGATATTAGGCATATAGAGCTAAATGCCTTAACTTAGTATGTTCCGCAATGGTAGTTTCTGTTGTTTCTTTTTATTTGGGATTCAACTTAGAAAAAACAAACGAATATTTTTAGAAAGAAAGTGTCGATAGAAGATACATTTTTGTATCAGAGAGGGTTTCACTATAGAAAGCTGAGGCTGAGTAATTGGACACAACGCAAATTGATGTTTAAATTCATATAACTCATATGTTTTTTATATGCTTTCTTCCAATTTACAGGTAATAAATTGTGCAAATGCTTATTATTATTGGTATTAATAGTTTTGATATTGCTATTATTTGGCGATAATACTTCTGGTTATCTTGAACTGGTAGCGATAGTTTTGCTGCCAAAATGTCATCAATCTACATATGTATTTATTATTACTGTCAAAACGTCTCTTAACTCTGCTTAACTAACCAATACTGAACGGAACCAAATTTACGCGTCTCTTAAAATGATCAGACTTTGTTTTGTTTTGACAATGCATTTTGAATGTTTTGAATTTAGTTATGTAGATGCCATTTCAAGATTTCTTAAAAAAGGACCAGGAAATAATTCCGATTGGGGATGATGGCACTATCGTCGGAATTGACGAATCCTAGATCTACAAAAACTAACTATACTATACATAGGTCGCTCTATTCAAGGAGTTTTGGCATTTTTTTAGTATTTACAATAAAATACTTCTCTTGTCGATTTTGAAACATATATACTATTAAGATTTCCATTATTAAGTAGGATTAAGTAAGATATTCGAAGTTTGTGCGATTTTTATAATTACAATAGATAAGTGATATGCGCTTTGTCGAGGATAAAATGATTAAAAGAAATTCGAATATAAAAAATAACACAAAAGAATACATGTTTTCTTTAAAAGGGTGTTCCCATTTATAATAAGAAATTGTTTGACAATGATTCTAAAAAGTTAAGAAGCAATCTTAAGTCGCTATCTGTTAGAAGAAATTTTGTTGGCTTCGAATCAAAGTTGCTTTTGAAGAAAGGCATATATAATTTAATATTTGGCCTTTCTTAACCAGTTAGAGTAAGAATTTTTAATTTATTTAGAGTAATTTTTCCTCCCTCCTGGGTGGTAAACAAGTACGCTAAGGGTACTGGATACTGTAGGAAAAGACGTTAGAGATTTTTGATTTGGAAAAGAATTATATTTGTTTATTTTTAATAATTTGCTTCAATAAATATAAATGCAAAGACGCCAATATACATATGCAAATGAGTTCCCAAATATATGAATATTTAAAATATACTTATAAATCAATACGACAATTATCTGTTGTTTTTAATCATCTATAATATTTTTGGATGATAATTGAAAAAGATGCAAGATCAATCAGATACTTTCTATTGGGAGCGAATTAAACCTTTTAGCGAAAGTAAACAGAATGTAAAGATTAAATATAAGATAATTAACTGCATACAAACAATTGTGCAGGGCATTATTTTCGTGCACTTTCAAAGTACTAGTTTTGCCAGTTGACCAGGGCACCGGAGCAGCATTAAGTGGGAGTGTGAGATTAAAAAATTCTGAGTTAAGTGTAGAATCAATCACGTAGGGGCTCTCTTCGAGAGTCTACCAGGCATCATATGCTTCATTTTTATTTGTTCTACTGATGGCATCATGTTGGCCAAAGATTATAGTTTTCATTAAAGGATTTTCTAGTTCAAGCTAGAGTAATTGTAAACAATTCAGAGGTGATCCGTTTCTCGGACAAATATTTTGTTGTGAAAGCACCGAACCGTCTCCAAGTTGTGATAACTAGTGTTCTTCGGACAGTCACTTGCTTGCATGTGCAGGGAATACAGCACGCTACCATGATTTTTATAAAGGGTTGGTTTATGCGATGAGCTCGTATACTGCTCTTCAGAAGATTTTAACGAAGAGTTGAGCAACTAAGCGGCGGTCAAGTTCAAGCTGGTTATGATAAAACAAAAGTGGATCAAATCTTATCCTTACACTATTCGTCACTTTCGAAGACAACAGGCGCCTGAGTTGGTGCTCTCTTTCTGCAATCATCCCGCTACAATGCTTGCCTGCCACCGATGAACACCTACTACTAATTCAACCATTTCGGCTACACAAATCGGTTCTGCAAACTTTTAAATTCTGGTTTACTAGATATCTATGCCAATAGCCCACAAACTAGGTACGAAAAGTCCATATTGTTTGCGGCGAACCAAAGCAGCTCATATGTTGTTGACACTGGCTCCTAGAAGTTCAGTCTATGGACAAAATTTATTTTCGTGAGCGTACTATTTGGTTGTATTGCGCCCTGTGAGACCTTGAACATCCTACCTCTCTTATGTACAAAAGAACCCTAAGCTCCTTGCCCCTCCAGTCTAATAGACACGGGAGCCTTAGCTCACATTCGCAAAAGTACTGCGGATTCTACTCGTATTTCTCTCTCTTCCCTCTTCTGCGGTACTGAAACACAGTTGGCTGCTCTAAAAGTTCACCCCCAAACCAGATAAAACGAAAAGTCTCTATACTCTGGTGGATGGACCCATCGAATTAAACTTCGCGTTCGTGATCGAGCATTCAGACTGAATAAATCTGGTAAGTAAAATGTAACTA
Organism: Ceratothoa steindachneri; assembly: GCA_963969495.1. Classification (NCBI taxonomy): domain Eukaryota; kingdom Metazoa; phylum Arthropoda; class Malacostraca; order Isopoda; family Cymothoidae; genus Ceratothoa; species Ceratothoa steindachneri. Next base: position 76,328,884 of record OZ018337.1, read on the forward strand.
ATATTAATGACAAACGCGCGATCGTAACTCTAGCCGTCTCATGATATTTTACGATGGCCTCGTAAAAGAATTATTACGTTGAAGAATAGATGTTAAATAAGGCCGTATTGTGACTAAATAAAAGTTTATAGAACTTCGCCGCCATCGAATATTAATCATAGGACACTATAACACACTACTAAGAAGTATTACATGTTTTATAGCCTAAAGAGAGTACCTATATTATTTAATATTACCAAAATATCTATAAAACATGACAATTAATATAAATAAAACATTACTACGTAGGATTTCTAGCCCCAGGTAACGTTTTTTTGCCAGATATCCAAATTAACCTTCGTTTTCTTTGATTTCTTTCAAATATATATATTCCTAATTTTAGGATTTTCTCTAGCTTGTGATTTTTGGGGAATATAAATTACATTCTTTAGTCGCTCGCAAACCGTATATTAACTGCTTTAGTCTAAAATAATGATGTTTTTCATCTTTCTATTAATTGCCGATTCTTCTCGTTTTTCTGTTTATTCGAAAATCGAAAATTATATAAATTATACTTGCACATAATTGTTTTGACACAACCATTTTGAAACATTTCACATATAATCAGGAGCGAAAGAGTTGGCAATGCTGCCAAAGCTATTGAATTCAGAGTTTTTCATTCTTCTCACTAATATAGCATCATATAATAGGTCACTTATTTTCATTTTTTCATAATATGTGTACAAATCATTAATTTAAGTAGGTAAAATAATAAAAAAGCTTTTACTTCACTCACATTTACTGGTGCAAGTAATTCACTTTTGCCGTGAATTTTTTCAATTGGCTGGTTTCTAGGTCCAAATTGTCTAAATTATATTGCAAAGAATTATAGCTGTTGATGCAGAATGCCTTTTTGAGAATCACTGTAACATGGCTGGAAGTATACTATCTATGTTTAAAATGAAAAGATAACATCATATTTTCATGTTTCAATTAAATATAGCTTTGTAAGATTTTTTTCTTTATGGAAGATTTCCCGAATAACTTGGAAATTATTTTGACTTCATAGGATGATACCAGAAACATTGATTTTTTTAGTAATCTCGAATGAATCTAGCAAAATGTCTATATCGCCAGAATTATTTGCAAAGCTTTCGCTTTCGAAATTAATTCTTGTGTTAAAATATCAACTTTATGAGGGTAGTCATCCGACTAGTCATCTAAACCTAATAGTTTTTCACAAAATTACAGAGAAACAATGATTATTTCCCATAGAACACGGTACCTTGGGTTAAATCTATTCATTTGACCTACGAAAATTGATAACTACATTCATTGATCCTTGCAAATATCATCACCACAGCTGCTTCATAAGTATTGAAATCCACATTTTTCTTTGGAATTATTAGATTCCTCTAATTTGAACTGTTTCAAAAACAACAGCTTTCGTCGGCAGAGGTCTAGAAATTTAACGAGTTATAGTTATCTAAATTGTATTCATCTTTCTTCGAGTAATTTATTCAAAGCAGCGCCCAGCTCGTTCATTTCTTATATCTCACCCCTCAAACTTTATTACTCATTTTGCGGGTTGAGCCAATGTTTAGAAAGATTACACGTATGTTTATACCTATTGATTCCTGCAGAGATTTCGTAGCGTCCTGTAAAAATGAACTGAAAATATTTCGAAGTTACTGGAATTTGCTTTTCCTGCATCATTTGGGACAGTTTGTCAAATTATTCTAATTAAGGAAACAAAAATCCAATTGTATGTATGTCATAAGTTTTGGGGCGTAAAATATGTTTTAATTTCTTGACCTAGGACAGGCTTATGTTAAAACACTACACAAAATATTCAGCGACAAATGCTTTGACCTTCTTAATTACAATGATAATTAAATTAAAGGACTAAGTTTTCTCACAGACTTTTGGAACAATGCACAAATTGAAAAAGAACTAAGAGCGATGCCGTGCATCATGACTATTTTCCTGAGTATTCCTTTGCCTGTTCTTTAGTAGCTGCAGTTCTTCGAGTGTTAAATTTGCATTTTTCATAATGGGTAAAAGTGACGTAGTTTCTTAAAAATTCTCTAATCTTAAAAAGTTAAATTAAATTCAGAAAAGATTCGTTTCGGGCAAGCCTTAAAACTTGTTTAATAATAAAATTATCGAAAACTGATGTAAAATCTCGGTAATACATCTAGTAAAAGATCTTATAATAGTTAGCTTGTCACTCTTACGAAAGTCTTTAAGTAACTTATGAGACTTTTTTATAACTTTTTGTACTTTTGAGGTGTAACACTTCAGTTTAGGGGTGCACGGTAGGTGGTGCTGTTTATAGGCTACAATTTGGACTACAAAATATGTTTTATGACGTCAGACGGTAGCGTCAGATGTGACCAATCACGACGTTATATTTTTTGTATACGAGTATATACTGGGGGGCTGTGCCCCCCAGACCCCCAAATTGATTGAAACTCAGGATCAATCATAGCGTGATCTTTCTGCAGTGACACCTCCCCCACGAGCAGTCCCCTTGAGTTTACTCTTTTTTTTTCCTATTTTATTTTTCGTATTTTTTGTTTCGCTGGGAACAACAACAACATTTTACTGGCAGAAAAACCTGGTAACCTAATGACAAACAATACTTACTTACGCAAAACGATTAATTACGAAAAAATATGAAATTTGAACTATGTCTTTTAAACTTAAATGGGAACCCGTGAAAAATGTACCCCTACGCGCTGATTCTTTGAAACGGCACCGCTGTTGCTTACTGTTTTCGTTTACATATATTTTATCGCAACTAAACATTAAATTTTCTGAAAAAATTAAATTCACGCTGCATTTCGGGCATTTTATAGTTTTCTCGATTAGTTTATGCGCCTCTAAAAAATCTAAAAGTTTTTCGCGGTCATGAAAAATAAACTCGAATTCGAATAACGAAGAAGCACAACTAGAGAACGAAGAAGTCATAACGAAACCGAAACAATTGCGCAGCGGCTCCTATTTATAGCTACGACGTTGCCAGTAAAAAGCTGTTATCGTTTATAGGGAAACAAAAAATACGAAAACAAAATAAAATAAGAAAAAACAATAAAAGACATCAAGAAACCTTTCCTAACCTAGAAAAAACTATAAAAGAGCAGAGGCGCAGATATTTAGTAAATAATACAGAATAAAGGTTACAAACCCCCCAAACAACCAACAGATATACCTCCGTGATTGGTCACATCTGAAGCTACCATCTGACGTCATAAGACATATATTGTAGCCCAAAATTGTAGCCTACTAAAAGCGCCACCTGCCGTGCGCCCGTAATCTGAAGTATTACCCTTTTTTTTGTTTTACATTATTTACACATTGCAGATTTAATTCTAATTGATTAAAAAGTATTTCCATCACTTAAAATGAAAAATTTTGAATTTCGACTAAATAAAAGAGGAAAATAACTATTTGAAATGTTTAAGATATGTATACATACACACATGTAGGGTCTCTATTACGCCTAAGCCATTTGAAGGAAAACACTACGTTTGCAAAACAAGATTTTCTTATAAAATACACTCCTAAGCAGATCTCTCTTGTGGCTTGATGAGGTGGTGTTTTCTTGCGCAAAATAGTTGTGTATTGATTGAAGGGCCACATAACAATGCTGGTGAAATGAGTTCCATGAAGCGCGTGACCCTTGACGAAGTCACTGTGAACAGCGGGTAAGAAAATGTAAACGATTCTAATATATGCTAATGTTGCAAAATCAGATTTAGAAGTAGTAGCATAATGGAATAAGTGTAAGTTTATATATTTCCTTTAACTCAGATATTTATTTGATTAGTATAACTAACGTTGGATATTGAGCATTTTGCCCTGTGGCCATCTATTTACTCATGTGAAAGTGAAGATCACTAACTAGAATAAGTTAAAGCCGTTGAAGAATATTGATTAGTTAGTTTCTCATTAGCATCTAATTTATGCGATTAGATTATTAGAATTTGTAAGAGATTTTCTGTTTGATAACTCTTATTGAAGTTACATTGGTATTTGTTTTCTTATAAGCCTCAATTTCCTCATGGAATACCCAAAGCTCTTTGCAAATATTTTCTGGCAGCATAGCTAAAGTATCAGTCCAGTTAAGCGGTGAAGTTTTCCAGTTTCTTATGCAGCTTACTCATATCATCTATAAATTATGATGGATCCACTGCCGTGCTTCAGAGTGAGGAAAGTGTTATTAGCCTTATACTCTTCTTTTTTCCTCTGCAAACTTATCAGTGGTATATTGACGAGCCTAGAAAAGGAGGATTTATGGTAGACGGAAGTGGTGAAGTTAGGTGAGGAGCGAGATATGAGAAAATCCCAAAATGGTAATTTTCCATGTTTTTCTTTATCAATTGTGAATTTTATATTGGAATTGCTATGATTCAAATAATCGAAGAATTAAAGAGACTGTTGTTCTGTTTTAAATATTAGAACCGTATCGTCAACAAAACGACGGTCAAATATCGATTTCAAAGCAAGAGGGCATTCTCGCAAAGCAACTTCTTCAAAGTTGGACATAAAAATGTCAGCAAGAAGAGGACCCATTGGAGAACTCATTCCAACACCATCAACTTGTTGATAGATGGAGGCACAAATGCAATGAAAATCGCCACAAAGCTTTTAACCAATTTCATTTGCTAAATTTAGGCAAAAAAGAGATAGAATGACACACTCGGTAGATTATTTCTTGCTATGAGCCCTTAATAGCTGTTAGACACGAAAATTATTGCTTTCTCTCGACTTTAGTTAATCTTGGCTATTTTCTCTACGAACCTATTGTTTTCTTTGGGTATTTGCAATAATCATGGCTTTCAGACCTCGGAATTAATTTTGATAGCAATTCAGAAATTCTAAATATAGATTAAATAAAGAAGATTGAAGAATAAAGTAATGAAGTCCAAGCGATCTCTTTTCTTCTTTATTCATTTCTTTGATGAATATTGATTCCAATCAAACGGTTAAATCCACTTTCCAAAACAAATTTTAGGTTTTCGAGGGCTAAATTTGAAATTCTCGATGATAAAACCATTTGGAAAATTAAATTACCAAAATAAAAATCTACTTGTCGTTTATCTCATAAATTAAAATATTGGTTGGTTAAAAACTTTGATATAAATTTGGTACTTTGTGATTCTGTGGTCATTAATATGCGTTTTTATAAAACATTGGATTCTGAAATTGGCTATTTTATCCCCTAAATTTGTATTTTAAGACTTCTCTAACTTATATTTCCACATCATTTTTCTAAATGATTCATTCGTCAACTACTTGTATTGAGATATTTTACATCTTTCTCTATCTCATAGCACGAGTACGGTAACTTGATTCTTGGTGCATTACATCTGCCAAACTTCTTCGTTAGTTGTTGACACAAGCACAACACAAAGTGTGCTGCTGAACCCCCAAATCTCAATGAAATTGATCGCTTTCTCCGTTTTGGCTCACCTCTCTCAATTTGTTTGTTGTGAATTTTCTTATACAGTCTGGGGATCTACCACACATAGCAAAGATAAAATGTGCAGCCTAAATTCCTGTTCTACTCATATCCATTCGATCCAAGAAGATCCCTTTCTAGGGCCTCTATGTTGATTTACAATCTTTAATAGCTCATCTTCCGCCTACCTCCCCAGCCCATGAGAACTCACATTTTGTCCATTGTATTTGTAATTTTTGCCTGGGTGATAGTCCTCTCCGTACTTTTACTTTTAAATGTAGTATGATAATACTACTGCTATACGCTCCTTGCTCTACATTTGTGCCTTTTAGCGTTTCTTGACTCTATAATTTGATTTAAGGCTGCTTTGAGAATTTTGATGTAATTAAAGGTAACCATAAAAAATTTTACTTATTTTTATTATTTCTAAAGCTACTTTGTGTTAGAATTCACAGAGAGATAGAGAGAGGAAGACACGCGCTGCCTTGCCATTCAATAAAGAGAGAGGCAACAGACACCTGGGTGACCCCTTTTGTCTGCGCTAATGGAGGTGCGAAATTATGAGACACCACGATGACCTAAAATGCGGCCATCACAGAAACCTGCGAAGAGTGTAAGAGCCCAGAAGGTCCCATTTGAAGACGGACAAAGTTCACCTCGCTGGCTTCAGAAGCTTCTTGCGTTCGCTCTAAAAGGGCGAGTCCATTCTCGTCTGCGAATGCGTCTGACCCTAGAACCATTCCCTTTGGTCGGAGGGGGGAAACCTCATTCGACCCCTATAAATCCTCCAGCGACAGAGTTGGAAGAGAGTATCCACCGTCCTTCCTGCCCCGTCAGTAACCTCTCTCTGCCTCCGCGTCCCGTTTGACTCTGCAGAATTCTCGCAAAATCACTCAAGGTCTCGGTATTCTCGTTAATTCACGTGAGTCTACCTCGACCGGCCTCCCCCGCCCCTCAAATGCAGAGCGCTCAATCTCGATTCGTGTTACTCGAAAGCAAGATTTAACTTCACTCCGTAATAATAATTATCTAAAGACTATTGTTTGTACTTTGCGCCAGGGCAAGGATTACTCTCTTGAACCAAATCTTCGAGGTAACAGTAACGCACAATTCTCCTGTGAAAGTGCTCTCTCTACTCCCCCCCCCTCCTTCCCCACTGTAAGCCTCATCATCAGCTTAGTTTACGTTCAAGGTCGTTCGAGCTTCCTTTCGTCAATATTGTATGTTTGCTTGTACGGTGACCATCGTCACCACGTGCCTTTCCCCCCCCCTTTATCTGCGGAGACCCGTGTGAATCTAGTATGTGTATACCTAATTCTAAAACTCCTTTTAACCTTGTAAAATAATATTGATTTGCATATTAGTAAAGTTATATTTTTGTACCTGTGTTTCTTTTATCCTGAAACTTCAAGATAGTCGCTATTGGCCAACCTACTTTCAGTTAATTTGCACTCTGCTTATCTTGCTAGCTCCTCACTACACTTCAGTGGTTAATACTTTGTTTCTCCTCTAACATTCCATTAAGGCTTTATAACTTAACAGGGAAAACTTAGAGTTATATATCAAAACATTTGATTCTTTCCATTAATAAGAAATAAAGGACCAAGTTTTGATTAGATTGTAGTAATACATCGCAAGGCGAAATAAGATTGACAATGAAGCCACACAGGTGAGTGTCATATAAATCCTATGAAGGCTTCTATTGAGGACGCACTTAATTATGCGATGCAAATTATATAAGATTTTGTTATTGAAAAAGTAATATCTTACATTTTTGTAAGATAAATAATAAAATATATTATCTGATCATGTATACTGTAATATGCACTATTCCTATAAAGAGCTACAGGCAGAACCAATTTTCTCACTTATACTCGCTCACATACTTGCAGACTCACATGTATATACACTTAAACACCTCTCGCGATCATCAAAGTTCTGGGAATCGCCAGAGCTGGACCAGCAAACGGCAAAATAGGGTTAGTCTTTGACACCGAGCTGGAGACAGGGGGCTGCAAAACGCCAGATTTTCTACTCGAAAAATCAGGAAAAATTTTTTTTTTTCCCTGTGCAGACACAAATAAATATCGTGTAGAATAAGCTCCGCCCAAATCATATCAGTGTTAAACAGCGAGGTACGCACACTGGATTTCGATAAACTATATACAGCTTTGATGAGAATCTATTGGCTGTCAGGACCAAAGAGTTAACTGAGTCAAGAGTCAAGAAAGAGTAAAACATATTCAGTCGGTCAGACGGTCGTTTTAGTCATAAGGACAGTCTCCATAAACATCATTAGTCCTGAAGAAGAAAGCCTTGTTACCAGTTATGGCGTGCTTCCCTCTCAAGGGGACTAAACACACTCATGAACTGTGAGCCCTCCAAGGATGAAGAAGATGAAGTTGGATTCGCCAAGAGATGAAAAAGCTGCTCCTTTGTTATCTAATAAGAAAAGGACATGGCGAATTCTACATCAAAAGAAGAATCCCTCATACCCGCCTTAGGCCGTCACCTATAACTTTGTAACAAGTTAATAGGCCATACCTTAATAAATAATAATCCTTATAGAATCTTTGTGCAATAACTGGTGACCCTTTTATCAAACGAAGAGACACATAAGAAAATGAACTCACAGACCGAACAACGAGCGAAGGATGAAGATACAGAAGCCCTCGCAATCACAATCAAGCCTACTGTCTACTCAAGAAGAAGTAAAATTGGCGAACTCTATCCTCGTTGCAGCCCCCCACTTTCACCGAAATACCATTAGAATTGTAAGGACCTCGTTTATACCCACCGGACTACTGCAAGCAACTTAGATGAGCTAAGATGCACCGCTACAGGTGAAGAGAGGTTGAAACTTAACCTGGCAAATATTTTTCTTGTTTTTACAGTCGAACACAGCGCCCATCATCGCAGATCAAAAGAACCACACTGGATCAAGATGAAGACAACAGACGAACTTACGCCATTCTTTCGGGTACAGTTTTTGAAATTCATAATAACAATCGTAAAAAGTTTTCTGAATATCAATAAGGTGTATAGAACAATTCAAGTGCTAATCAGATTAAAAGTGTAGATTCAATGCTTATTTTTTGAGAAGTAATAAATGATAAATATCTAGTGTCGGCTGATTAGAAAGTTTTATTAATTTTGCGTACAGAATCCAGAAAATTATTAAATTTAAGTTAACTCCGTATGTTCAGGTTCTGTCTAACTTATGAAATGTAGTGCGGTGATACACACAAATTTATGAATATGATACAAAATGGGCTTTTTTTTCGTCTAGGAACAGCATCTCGAACATCCGAACGTTCAACTGTTAAAACCTTTGGAATTACATAGTTTAAACAAAGAATCGCAGGATTGCGGCACTTTGAATCTGCAGCCAAGTATAACAAAAGCGAAATAAAAAATAAATATATTGTTGTGGTGCGCGGTCTCAAATTTATACGCATGTAACGAATAAAATAATAAAAAAACAGCTGAATTTTAGGCTGCAGTAAATAAATAAAAGGGAAGAAAGACTAAGCTAAAGTTAACATTAATAAAGTTGTGGTGCGTACACACACCTGCACAATATTTTTTCTCATTAAAGAGCTGCAGCTTTCACCTCTTAACGCTCCAGTGAACCGCTAACTCCCGTGCGTGGTATAAATAAGTTAAAGGAACTCAAACATAAGATAAAAGTGTACATAAATTCTAAATTGTCCTCTGATTCTTAAAAATGCATAATTTATTGTAAGACTATGAAATTCAAAGTAACCCAAATTAATGTAAAAGTGTACATTTCTTCGAAGTATATAAATTATCTTACATTCGTTATAACTTGTAATACTCAATGTCTTGGAGGGGAGCTTCTCTGTAGTTCCCCATTGCAAAGAGAAATAGGATTAATAATGAAACCTCACATATGAGTGTCATAAAAATCTTATAATGGCATTAAATGGGGACGTATGCGCATTCAAAATACATATATAACATTTTGTCATTTAAAAAGTAATATATATATATATATATATATATATATATATGTATAACATTTTTGTCAGAGAAATAATAATATACATTATCTGATCACTTAAACAATAGTATTTACTATTCTTATGAAGGGCTACAGGTAGAACGAATTTTCTCACGCATACGCGCTCACACACTTACAGACTCACACGTATATACACTTACACGCCTTGCTACAATCACTAAGGAGCTGTAAAACGCCAGAGCTGTACCAACAAGTGGCAAACATGTGCAGTCTTTGACACCAAGCTGAGGACAGGAAAGATTAGGGCTTTATTTACGCACAGAGAGCTGCAAAACGCAAGATTGTATGTTCCAAATTTGAGATAAAGTTGTTCTCGATCTCCCTGCATACACAATAAGTATCCTGCAGAGTAGTTTTCACTTAATCTGAGTCTCTGGGCAACAGCGGCCCACACTGACTGATTTGTAATAAAGAATATACAGCTTTGAGTAGAGAGTAAGGCTAGTCACGGCAGGAGAGTATAGTGAGCCAATAGTCAAGAAAGAGTAAATGATATTTCTTCGGTCAGATAGTAAAAGATAGGCTCACACATAAGTAGGCCTGACTCAAATATCCAATGCTGGTTCAATCAAATTCTGTCTGCCTAAGCCTACCTAGCCCTCTGCCTAATAAAGAGTCTATTGAATCCGCCTTCCGAGATTACCCTTCCTGAGTATAATCCGACCGTCCGATTACCCAGCCTATTTCACAAAAACGAAGCAAGAGGATAACCTCCCAACAATTGGAGTCAGCCCAAAGTCAGCGCCCATTAATCGAATAGCCCAATATCACTACGTCAAAGTTAGGCAGCATTGGGAACGGTTAGTCCTTGCATGCGAAACAGCCGTGTCGACCTCTCCTTTAATCTACAATTATAGGACAATTCCCCACCTTTAACCAGCGACCTCTGTCGAGCCACTACCTACTAACCTATAGAGCAGGTACCATAACTAGTGACCCAATCCAACCTGCCATAAGATAACTCTCCAAACTCTTGAAATTCATGCTCGAACCGGACTTTAAAATCCGATGAAGGAGAGATGTTGAAGTTTTATTGATCCATAGGCGAAAAGCAATGAACTTTGCGAGACAAGTATCAGTATGGAAGAATACTTCAACGCCGTAAAATATAATGAAAGACAAATATAGAAACTTAAAAAGGGTACTTTATGAATATAGTAAATGATGAATAAAAGGAAACCTCAAAATTTTATTACTTTCATAATTCTGCATCCATTTTCCTGTCACAATTTGCGTATATTATATGCAAGATTCGCATCCTCTTAATTTTCTTTCAGTACAAAATGAAAACATCTTTATATAATTTATAGAGTGAAAAGAAATATTTCCCTTTTCTTTAGGGTATTTATGGAAAGATATATATTGAATTTAAAGGCACAAATACCGCCTCCCAAAGCTAACAAGCATTCCGCCATTCTATCAAGATTTTTTAAATATTTGTGCATTTTTGTCTTCTCCACTCTTTCTTATTTCTCCTTTAGAACTACAAAATATTGCCTTCAGTAAATTTAAAAACTAAATTAATAGTGAATTAAATTTCCTTATTTGAAAGAAAGAATAAAAAATTACCTTGAAGTGATCAAACAATGAAAATTAGTGTTATGCAATTTGATACAAATCAATAGATGGATTAGAACGGAAAACAACAAACAACACAAATCTCCGCCTAGTTATAGTGGTCCATTTTATAATTGATTAGGATGACGAGACCTAGTTTTGAAAAGGTTCAAGTATTACTAACCATTGAGGCTAAGAAAGGGGATGGGACTATATTTCAAATCGGCTTGAAGGCATACACTTCCATATCAAAAAAAGCTGAGAATAAAAACTTCAAATCCACAAGGAAGAATTAATCTGACTCTAGATAGCAGATGAGTCACTGAAATCCCTACGGAAGTTCCTATAATTATTTTTACCCCAGAGACTATTTTTACATTGATTTCTAAGATAGAATTTGAAGCCGTTCCAATAAAAATACTAGAAAATGAATGAAATAAAAATAGAGCAAAAGGAATAAAATAGTTTAAAAAAGGAAATGCCGATGTAAGGAAAATCTCTTAATAAATAATAGTGTTGGCACAAAAATTTTAAAACCTAGGGTAATGGTTCTTCGGTGTTTTGAAATAAGTTCACCTTTTCTTAAACAACTACTGCTCAAATCTTTGGAGCAAAGTTGCTAATGTGGGCTTTTCTAGCTTCGTCAATAAATAAATAACTTTTCATGAATTGTGTTCGTCCAAGCTAGGAAGAAATAAATACCAAGTGCATAAACTAATTACACGAAGCAGCCTTTTCAAAATTAAGGAAACTAAAAACTACAGTCAAATCCCAAGGAAAAAATATTTATTTCTATAGGTTAATTGCAATAATTCTTTAAGATAATGTTAAATTTTTAAAACATCCAAAAACCATCTTCAGTGATGAAGTGGGTTTCTAATTAATTATGCATAAGAACATTTTCTTTTACGACAGAGAAGTTTAATTACAGATGAAGGGATTCTTTCAAACACTCTTTGACTGGAGCAGAAATAATGTCATTCTTTATTACGCTAATAATTCTTTAAGATGTTAAATTTTTGAAACACCCAAAGACAATCTTGAGTGATTAGGTAGTGTTCTAATTAAGTATGCCGAAAACATTTTATTTTACAACAGGAAAGTTTAGTTACAGATGAAGGAATTCTTTCCAACACTCTTTGACTCGAGCAGAAATAATATCATGCATTATTACGCTAAAACAGATTTAAATTTTCTTTCATTTAGGGAATAAAACTACCATTTTAACCACAGTTTCTCCTTTACGCACGATCTCAGTATCATTAAGCAGGTTTTTTAACAATTAGTAAAGTAAGAAGAGTTAAAAGAACGTAAGAAGAAGAAAAAGAGAAGATATAATGAATTATTTTCTTCGCGAATTAGAATCTTATGTAAAGTTACTTTGAAGTGTTGAAACTGAGAAAAATATCAGTTTTATGATATTTTTCTAATGAAAAGTTAATGGAATTTTTGAGATCGGGATTTAGAAAGCAGTCATATATATACATTCATTCTCCAGTAGGTCAAAAGAGATTATGATAAGATACAAGAAGAGATGCCTTTTTGTACGATTAGTTATCATAAAGAATATCCATGAGCAACTGCAAGCATTTGTAACTGTTTTAACATTTAGATTAGATACGCTCTGTTTAAGCAACCGTTGATTATATTAATTTTGGGGGGGAAAATTGATTTAGAGGGCTAAGAGTGAACCTGGTGGCAGCAATAATGTTAACGCGTGAAGGATAGAATCTTCAAGGATTCTTTCGCCACATTGAGACACCATATATGTATGAATAAGGTCAGAATTTAGGGGGGCAGTTGTCAATCAGAGCAAAAAACAACAAAGAACGAATGTCAGAGAGCAATACAATCAACGTTGGCAACGATTGCAAGTTTGACCTGTGTAATACAAGGGAGAGAGACATAACAGAGTAGTATATTACTAGGTCGTTAGCGTAGAGTGTGCCTTTAATAAGTTATGGAAGACAAGTGACCATAAATATTACAAAAGGAGTTCACTTATAGTAGAACTTCTTCAGATCCATCTTCTACTCCGAAAAAGGTCGATTAAAGAGGAAGCTAAAACAAAGAGAAATAAAACTGTATATGAAGTCTAAAACTCGAGTTTAGTTAGTGGTAAAAATTAGATCTAAATGTAGAAAGAGGTGAGCCTTTATAAAATAATGTCGTATAACTGATCATGCTAGGTTTATTTGTTTATGTTGAGAAAAACGGTGTGAGACCTTCAAAACTTTAGATTCACTTTACTGTTACTTGACACCTATTCTTTAACTCTTCCTAATGTTTAATTAAGTTTAACTCAAAATAATGCATGCATACATTTAAGTCAACTATCATAACCTTGTTATGTAGTGACGCTTATATGCCTTTTCGCGGGACTGCTTAATAAAGAAACATGAAACAGTACAATTTAGCAGAACTAAAATAAGATCTTATCGCATGTAAGCAATTTAAACTTAAGAACTTCTGTCAGAAAATATTTCTTAAGCTTAAGGTTAATGAAGTCGTTTATTCTACTTTCAAAATTAGGTTTATTCCAGCATGCACTAAATATTAGAGAGACTTCTTTCATTATTGTTTTCAAGGCAATATACTAAGTATGAACTACATTTTGACAGAGGATCTTGTATCTTCAATTATTTGGAAATAAAAAAAGATCTACTACGCCCACTGCGCAATCATTGTTCAAAATGAAGAAATGCCCTAGAAAATACAATAAATAGTATAATCTCCTTAATGAGATTAATTTGATAATCAGAGTGTTAAGCACAAATTAAGATTAATTGATAGGGTGGCATAGATGTGGTCACCGATTAATCAAGACACCCTCTGCAGTGATATCAAAATTTAAATGAGAAATTGCAACATTATCATCATGCATGAAAATGACATAGAAATTGAACTTCGCCAAAATGTGTAACCGCAACGTAATGATATTTTGATTTTGAGCAAATAAAAAGTAGACCATATCCGGCCGCGGGTGCGCTGAGATGAGGGCAGATATATTTTTCTTAATCCGTGGATATATTTAGAATATATTTAAACTACCATACTAGGTATTTTTAAATAGTGTATTCATAGCGTGACAGAGGGAGAAGAAGAAGATATACAAGTATTTGATATTGTTTTTTATTTATTAATGAGTTTAATCATTTTATAGGGTCACAAAGTTCCAACCAGAAAATATTAAATATACGAATAAAGGCTAATATGGAATAAGGATTTTGCTTTTCTGATGATATGGGTTAGATTTAATAGTAGTTAAAGAGATATATAGGTAGGAAAATCGTGATTAATCTAAGAACGTAAAAAATGATACACAAGCTTTTTAGCGTATTACTAGAACCTAGAAATGAGCAAACCTGGATAAGATAAATTAATATAAAAGCACAATAAGGAAGATAAAGGATAACTCGGTTGTACAATGTTAAGATGAATGTGCTGAGGAAAACCCACGAAGAATACTTGAGGATTATCAATAACCACTAAGCAATGGCTTTAAAACGTATCTAATCTTGATAGAATCAATGTTTCTTCCTGGTGTGTAATCCAATTGAGACCGAAACGGAGTAGAAAAATTGGTTTGTAAATCGAAGAAAAAGCGATGGTAAAAGATATGCTTAGTGAGTATGTGGTTTGAGGTAGTTACTAGATTAGTTAACTGGTATATATACTAATAAGCAATTAAATATGGCCGTTGAAAACTTATTGCGCCAAGGAGAAGTGAGGTAGTCAGATACCAGAAGTGACAAGAGATTAAGAACTCATATCCTTTTAGAGTAAATAGATGCAATTAGCGAAGCCATCATGTTGAAGCGATAAGAGGGATTCTATGTGTTTCGTGCAGTATAAAGAAACCTAACTATCTACTCTCATCAAGAGCTGCTTAAGAGGTATGCTGTTCGTCATTATTGAGTGACCACTACAGGGACAAAACTTAAATCTATTAGATCACTTAGCTTGACAATTTGTGAAAATTTGATGAAATCGATGACCCAAATAATTATGGATGTAATTATAGCAATAGGCAATTAAACTATTAAAACAATAAAAAAATATACTTTATCCTATATTTTTAGGACGAGATTTCTTTCTTGGTTTGGAGGTAGTTTTGTATATTAAAAAAAAGCCCGTGCCCCCTCCTACTAGAAAAACACTTGCCTTGTCTCTCAATGGATAAATAGCTACACATCGTAATTCAAATAGCTTCTTGAATCAACCTTTTGCGGGGTTAAAGATGATACTTCCGGCGAAAAGCGTCGTGGTTATATTAGCAATAAGCGCTTTATGACACAGGTTCGAATCCTACTCCTTCATTTATTTTCATATAATGGTTAGGATAATTTGCCCATTTTTTTAATTTCTATATCTCTCATTTTCTTTCTTATTTTTTAATGGTTCACGTAATAATTTCCTTAGCGTTTTTTCGGGTTGTGTTACCAATTTTTATTTTGGGGGGCATTTAAAAACATTTCTATATATATATTGACTTGATTCAGCACAGATGTCTAATTGCATTATATAAATGATTCCATAAGGTGCTTTATACCTCATAAAAATAGCTATATATTAAACATGAGATGCAACATGATCCTAACCAACACCCTCACATGTTCAAAGCGCCGGGGTCAACCATTGAGACTCTTGTCACATTGCTGGTTCGAATACCCGTAGAGGCTCATTTTTGTATAGATTATTCTAAGTACAGGTAAAAACGTAGAAATTTCAGTTTATATTTCAAACTAGAGAATCATATTAAATTAAGAATTGTTTTAAAACATTAAAATAAATTTCAGATTTTTAGAAAGACACTGATGCTGTTTCGCTTAAAAAAGCCGCGGAAGTTAAAAAGCATATGAAATATGGAAATGCATTTAAATGGATCGAAAACTGAGTTGTCTGAGAGCGGGCTAAATGTGTAGTCTATGTGATGACTCAACCCTAACATCAGTTTTTATCTTTAACCCTCTTGAGGCATGTTTCCTCTATATTACTATCATCTATATTATACATTTTGGTTATAATTTACTTCCAAAATTTCACTTTTCAGAAAAAGGTTTAACGGGAGGAAATATGGCAGATCATTAAAATACAGCCAAGAATCTTCATGAATAAAGGCCTTTATAAAAAACATGCTATCATACCAACAAAATGTTTATATCTTCTGAAGAACAATACAGCCTTTTGAAATTGAATCCAAAAGTTTAACCTATATCTTAAATAGAATTAGAACACAAACAAAATCATCCAATTCTTATCTATTCTGCAAAAGTGGTTAAGTTAAAGAACAGATTGATTACAATGTTCGATCGATATTTCGTTCCTTAGTTGGCCTACAGCAACCTTAGCCCAATCCTTGTCACTCTTTGTCGTGATTGACTTAGCTTTTTGAAAAGTTAACCACTGTCTTCTCGAATACTAGCTGGTAAAGTAAGATATTTTACAGTAGATAGATTTTCCCTGATTTTACATCAATGTCAGACAAACCTAACAATCTAAATCATATTAATAGGTTCAGACAAAACCAACAAAATGGAAAGATTAGGTAATTTACCTATGCTGCAAGAAATATGACCACATGACAACACATATGATGTTCCCTTATTTCACAACCAATGTAATTTGACATTTAAATATGAATTAACCACAGTTGTAGCAAAAAGAAGCTGGAAACCTTACATAATTTCTTGGAATTATAATACTGAATGGGGCCTTAGTACTTCAATTAAATAAAAATGCACAAATAGTTAATGAATAAAATAACAAACACATGAATAGCTACATAAATATAAGTTGGTCAACTGAAGGTAAACCAACCCAAACTTTCGATGTTTGACTTAACCTCAGTTTATAAAAGATATGGTGACTTATCTTCAGGTGAAAACAGTTAGGTAGTTTATCGTCATTGAGAAGTTTATAGTGCTAAATAGTTCTCAGGTTGTGTTAGATAAACATAATCTAGACAAAGTTCTTGCTTATGTTCTGTGAGTTTAAGATTAGGTAAAAAACTCTAACACTTTAATAACGTTAAACATTAAGACAATTATAGTCATTAGCACAGTCTAAACCTCTTTATATTGGACAAAAATGGAAACACCGTAAGAACCTAAGCATATCTACAAAACCTAGCTTGTTTTTGTATAATAAAACCCATAAATCAAAACCATCTGACCTCCCCAATAAAGTATCAAACACCTAAGGTGTTATTGTTTTGGGGTGGTGTATCTTCAGGGTAAAGAGTGGGGTTTGATTGACTATCGTACGTTGGAGATTTTTAAGTGGCTTATCCTTAGCTGATCCTTAATAGTTATAAGAATGTCTAATTATTAATATATATAAATATGTCGGTACAAAAAGAAGCATCCCAATAATGTCATATGATAATTAATTCGAATGATGGAATATCTATGATTAAAAACATCTTGATTAAAATTTATTAAATGACGTCGAATACGGAACAACACGTCCCTTAAACAGAAGTAATTAGTAATATTTTTTTGCCTAAATATTAAACGGATTTGAAGAAGGAGTTTCTATTTTTGTAGTCGTAATGACTGAAAGCAATTCTTAAGAAAAAGTTTATAGCATTCATAATAGCATTTGTTTTTATCTCATTTTGAATTATTGAATTCAAATCTTATGATAGATTTTCTAGATTAACTATACATCTTCTTGATTATCTACAGACTTTTATTTTTTTCTTAAACATAATTTCGACAAGAAAAGAACTGTCTCCCTTCCGATGAATTTCATAGGCGCAAAATGCAAATTTCACCTAAATTGAATTTTCATCTGATGTGAAAAGCGCAAAATTATAATTTACATTTCTTCCCGATTATTTAATTACTTCTTAAGATCATCAATGACGCTCATGCATTTTAATTGCTCCAAAATAATATGAAAATTACACACCTACATTTGTTGACATCTTATTATTTATTTTATTACACGGTCTGAATGGAAACCTTTGGAATCAATCTCAATCAAATATTAATTAAAAACTGGATTAAAACCGTTTACGTTGAAATGCTTTGCGACAGCGCAGCAAAGAAATCGGCAAAGGTGTTAGACCATGTGAAATTTCAGTTCTGGATAATCTCACGATTAAATGACATCGAATACGGAAGATCACCTCCTAGAACACAAGTAATTCCGAATATTTTTTGCACCCACTTTAAACGGATTCGAAGGAGGTGTTTCTTTTTTGGAATTAGTAATAACTGAAAGCAATTCTCAAGAAAAGATTTATAGCATTCATAGTAGCACTTGTTCTTAACTAATTTTTAATTACTCAGTTCAAATCTTAAGTTAGATTTTCTTGATTAACTACAAATCTTTTTCCATTGAGCTTATTTATTTTTACTCTATATTCTGGCACATCTAACATACTCTTATGTGCTATTGAAGGAAAATATTGGCGCACTATATTTTACTTTGCCCTGTCGCAAACATTTACGCAATTGGGGGTTACGATATTCTCTTGACTGACAAACGGTTCCTTCTCAATGTTTGGCTTTCTTGCTTCGAGAGTTTCACGGATGGGTCATTCCATTTCAGCACAGAGTTTGTCTCCAGTTTTAATCTCCCCATGCAGAGATAACATGTGGCCTTTATGAATACTTTAGGATGGCTTAGGAGAGGGTTTATAATATTAAGTTCACAAAAAGTGATCCAGTTTGGCTCTTCATATGTGAATAAGTGCATGACTATTTTTATGTCTACATGAGTTTCTCGCAAATGCATCGTGATCAACTGGAATTACACCAAATACATTTCCATTATGAAAGAGAACACATTTGAGGCAGCTTTCAGAATTATGCAAAAACAATGTTCATTATCTAGGGTTATACGAGGCAACACCTAACTTTGATATAAGACCTATGATATGGTGGTGGCATTAAGCAAAATGCATGTTTTTTGAAATAAAGTTTCTAAATATCTGTTCTAGTTTTCTGAAATATGATACTTTTGGAGTGCCAATTTCTTTTGCAGAGTGCGAAATCATTTCAATAGTCATCTAGTTCCACCTAAGTATAACTCTGAGGGACTGATGACTGTTTCATATTATATGAAGAGTCCGGAATCTAAGACCATGTCTTGAAACTCCTGATTGGATTTAGTGCTTTCATCTTCAAAGGAGGCAGAACCAATAAAATCCTTAAGTGGAGCGTCCTCAGATTGCGAAATGAATCAAATTTCGGAGAGAATACAGAGCTAGGAGACAGTAAGCCGATTCTTTTGCCCACACCTTTAGTGTTTGCCTAGACAAAAAAAAGACAGTTAGTTTCGTTGTCTTTTGGCTCTAACCAAACCATGAGAATGCAGAAGGTAGAACTTTGACTTTTTCTTTTGTCCAGTCACGAATATGACTGTCATAAATATTGTGTCATAAATATGACAGAAACCTGTTGAGCTCATTTCTTATCTTTTTCACTAAGGGGTACAAATAATGTTATACAATATTACGCTATTGAAGAACAAGAGTGTGGCAAACAAAGATGTAACAGAATGCATTACTATCATTTCTAGATTTATGTTTAAGAAGAAAACATCGTTAGATTTGAAATTGAATTTGGTAAAGTGTTAATTGTTTTTTTACATAAACGTAAGAACGGGCAGAAAGCGCTATTTGGAGGTAAATGACAGGTGGCTTAGTAAATTCATTTGCAAACCCCTTAAATATATATATTTACAAGTTTAAAGGAAACCTCCTTTTAACAGTTTTGCCCGAATAATTGTTATTATGGGTATATTTACAAAGGTTTTGTATAACATTATAGATTTATCATAATAATTCTATGTCATTCTTGATATCTTTATACCACCATTGCATTTTATATATCTGTTGCCCTCTCAATCACTAGTTTTTATATTTAAACCAAAATTTAAAGCAATGTATAATACACCCTTGTCTCACAATAGTCATAAAGTTGAAAGCGATATCAGAATAAAGTTATATCATGAGTAATTAAGAATTAACAAAAAACTAAATGAACCATTCAAAGGTAGTCCCCATAATTTTTAACGTTATAGGAGCACAATGTAAGTTTCTTTCTTCCGAAATTAAAATAAACTTTGAATAAATATTATAAAAAATAAAGTTTTCTAAACAAATTAATTGTAATTCCAAAATAAACTCTACAATAGAAAAAAAAATTGTTCGGCGACGAGATCTACTACGACTAAGCGGCCGACGACCAAATGGTCAGGCGAGGAAATATCTGCCGACAAAAAGTCTAGCGACGAAATTACCGCAACTAACCATCCGAGCACCCCTTCCTTTGATGAAAATGATTGCTATCTTTAATTTTCTCTTAAAGTATAATCGAAAAGATTACTTAATTTTTTCTATAATTAATTATTTTCTCTTAAAATATGAGGGAACGATTGCTTTTTTTCTATTATTAATTATCTATTTATCTATGATTGGAATGAATGCCACATATTTTCTCTCTTAAATTATTTTTTTATATAAACGAGATGACTGCTACATGGAATTTATCGATACTTGTTTGCTGTCTTTAATTATCTCTTTATTTATGTTCGAAATAATTGATAATTGTTTTTTATATTTTATTATCTCTTTATATATAAAGGAAATGATTTACTGCTACAGGTTTGTACCTACCATTTTATCTTCATCTATGAATGGAAAGACTGTTATAATTCTCTCCTTATATATATATATATATATATATATATATAAACTCTTTGTCTATGTTGGAAATGATTGCTACATGTTTTTCAGTAGTGATAAACCCAATAAACAACAACGTAAGCAAACTTCTTGTGTAAAGAGAAGGCTATAAAATAACTGGGTTAACCGATGATTCAAAAGTTAGATAACAATTCCATCTTATCTGATCAGACATATTTGTCTGATCGAATCTTTTGATTTTACATTTTCGCAAGGCAAAACTTGTTTAAATGAATGGATGTAATATAAACTTATTTCTGCCTTAAAACATAAAACAAGGAAGTTGGACTAAATTTCTAATGATTTAGAGTTATCACTTGGTTCCGACTAAATTAGCATGCTGATATCAAAACTGGAATCAATTTTCCTCTATAACGTAAATTCTTTTCTGTACTGCTTATTCTCCTAATAAGCACCATTGTATTGTGCTTCTCAGTAAGTAATCGGACTGATTAGCTGACTAGTTTTATTACTTTACTATTTATTTAATTGCTAATCATAAATATTGGAAGGAAAAGCTATAGTAAGTATGTTTTAAATAATTTTATCAGAACAATAACCACGCTCGTAGAGGAAGCACTATTAGCTAAGGGCAAAAGGTTATGATTTATGCATTCTGTTACACGTTTAACAAACAGCCGATGAGAGGTTTGGTGCCACTCTATATAAGTGATTCCGACCGATTTCTGCAAAAAAATAAAAAAGTCAATAAACAAAGGGTTAGGAGAGAGAACTTAGGTACGCGTCTTTTTATAAGCTTGTGAATGCTTCCAATTATTTATTTTCACATAAATATTTCATTTTTTCGCAGCATCTCTACATCTGTGACATCCCGAATGTTTGTGTTATTGAGGTTGATTTCCATTCAGAGCGCAAACATCAGTGCATATGTCATGCAAACTGATCTTGTATATTGTAAAGTACAAAATATAATTAAGATAAGTCTTGGGGCCCCTAACGCAGTATGTAAGCAGTGTGTCGAGAGTTTACAGATATGGAACATAGAAAAACTTGATAAGTTGGAATTTGGGATAATAATAATAACAGCGGTTCTATGGGGCGCTCTTAAATAATTTGAAAACTTTGTAGTTTGCTTGTCTATCGAGAATAAAAAAGCCACAAAGATAAGGTAGGATTTTGATCGTGCTTGAAACTGGAGAGCGAGGAAGGGCAGTCTATGCAAGGACGCAGAACATTCCAGAGTTTATGTTAAACTACAGAGAAATATTTATATCCAATTTATTTAAACACCTCATAAACTTTTTCTTCACATATTATTTACAATGCATTTTTCGCCAACTCAAGGATATACCCTTTAGCTTATTATAACTAGTAACGGCACCCAGAGAAGCCGCTGGTCCTCATGGTTCAAGTGAAAAACCAGTGTCAGTGAGTTGACTTGAACACTTTGAAAGGGTCTGTGGAAGCGGGTGCTTCGCCCTTTCCTCTTCTGGTATCCAGTTTTGAATGCGACAGTCCTGTCGTTTCTTTTTATTATTTAAGCACCTCTACACCCCTGGCAGCTGTTAATAGATAAAATCTATCTAGGATTAAGGCACTCCATGAGGCTAACCTATCTAACTTGCTAGACATGGTCCTGCAGTGATTGCAGGTACTCCTTGGATAACCCACTGCCTTAGTATGAAAATAATATGTCATCACCCATAGTACCTTTTAGTAGATGACACGACTATCTCTACTTTTCAGTATTACACACCCTTGTCTATCCCTTCCATCTTTTGTTCTTACTATCAAAAGAGGGTTTTGCGGCCCTACGGCATTTCCTCTTATTAAAATGTCCAAACCCCATGCCAGGATATACTTTGGGGACCTGTTGCGATGGACGAAAGCTCACCGAGTAAGTGAAGGAATAAGTTTAAGTTGTTGTGTTCTTAGTGTCTGTTCGCCGCTTACATGGCACATATAAGATTGCTACGCAATGAGCATCCATTTTGTTTAAACCTATTATGGTTGCCCATTCGCTTCAATCCTGTGGTTACTCCAATACTCTTTTAGCAGTCTGTGTGTTTTCCCTTCATTTATTTTGTAAGAATCTCTTTCTGGACAAAGATTTTCTTTCACTGCATCCTTGGAGGGCTCAGCCAAGACAAAAAATGCAACCAAAGACAATGCGGCCTTGAGTTTCGCTCTCAATAGGCGCAATTATATAGCATAAATCCGCTTAGAGGGCCAATGAAGTCGGACTGCATTAGACTGCCTCCGTTCCAACACATAGACTCAAATTTATTGACGATGTTGGAGCCAGGATACCTGCTGACCACTCTTCTAGATGGAGGTTTGTGTGATGTCCTTCATGAATAAGTTTACCTGGTTAGGCTTTAGACCTGTTCAGTCCCCTTGCATGGTACATGACAATGGCAGACAGAAAGAGTGCGAGCCCAAAATGAAATGGACATGGATGTTCCGTAACATAGAGGGCAGGGTCTTCTCTGTAGGTAATCATTAATTTAGTGATAGATATTGCCAAATCTAATTCTTCCCATGTGCAAGATGGCTCTTAGGCGTTACAGGTTTCCCAGGAAAAAATATAGGGAAATGAGGAAATGATCTCTTCTTTCGGTTGGGGCTTCTAGAAATTTTAAATTCTTTCTGATTTGGAAAAAGATAACGCTGAGTCTTTTCCGTTTGTCTTTTGCCTATCCGGCCCACCCAATAGGGAAGATAAGAATGATAACTCACCTCAATCCTTTCTAAAAAGAAGGAAAAATTTAAAGAAGAACAGGCGTTCCTTTGCTATGAGAAGGAACGGACGGTTGCCCCGCCTATTCAGTATAAGACCAGTGCAAGGATCCTACATGCGATCACAAGCCACTTTCAGTGATGTAGGGCCCCTCATCGACGAGATACCTGCCGACTACGTGTCTGATTCATCAAGCATTTTCTAGTGATTAACTTGACTGAAAGGACATATGTTCTATCAGCGTCATTCTCTCGATAGGCTAGTTGATGAAGAAAAAAAGGCCACCCGTTTCCCAGAAGTAAACATTCTGTTGGAAGCGTGTGAAGGTACGCAATAATATATGATAAGTGTCCTCCCTGAACTTAATGGGTCGCCATACTAAGCAGCACCATAATCTACCATGAATTTGTTAAAATTATTGCACTGATTCTTATTGGAAATCACAGAGGAGCTGTGGGACAATTGCTTGTTTAAGTTCGAGCGTGTGAGGAGAAAACAGGGAGGGGCATCGGGATCTCCTGCTTCACTCTTCGTCATGTTTAACGTGGCCAAGCTCCCGATTCGGTACGTGATAAGAAAGATCTTTAAAGCGTTACGGCATACGTGCCTCGACGTAGAGATAATATTAGTGCCAACACTTGGGGCCTACATCTCGATATTTTAGACGCGCCAATTCCTTTCTACCTTTCTACCTGGAATATGTGCGATCTTCACAAGGGTCTTACATGCCCAGTGTGTGAATTGCGGCGAGCCACAACTTGCTTTTACGAAGAATGTAACTCTTATTTTTTATAGAATTTGGTCACCTTCGAGTTATCAGCAAACTTGTTCATTCGTGCTCTGAGCAAGCAAGAACTTACTATGCATCTTAGAAATAGGAGGCCCTCTGCTTCTGTACCATTCATCCCTACTAACATGGATAGCCCCGCGCAAATGCTGAACCCTTCTGCCTGTTTCATCTCCCCGGGACCCCACCGTAGTAGAGTCAGGGCTCCGTGGGATGAATCTCCGCCCCAGCTAAAACAAGGACTCTTACCTCCTTCCCCACATCCTCACTTCGCGTAAGGCAAAGGTGGTCGTGAGAAAATTTCCGGGGAATTTGATGTCTCTTCCACTTAAGGAATGCAGAAATAAAGGAAACTTTGTTTAACACCCATGACAAAAGATGGACGGACTCCTCGTAGACTCGGAATCCTCAAAAAGACGAGAGACACTCGACCTACACAATGCCCAGCCCACCAAATGTGTGGAAGCAGTGGGAGGAAAACACTCGATCAGCAAGTCCAACCTCCTTTAATAAGTCCTTGAGCATAAAATGAATATGTTCTTCATGGTATAATTACCACCTTCCAAGCATTAGCAGTATAGCTAACCTGCATATGAAATATACTTTTATTTCAGTTCCAATATACGTCAAATACTCTAATACGGCTAGAAAATGTTGTCTGCGAGGATCTGCTCACTCAGTAAAACTTTACTCGAAATTAAAAATATTTCCTCGCTTCCTTTAGCAGCTTCAGAAATACTCATGCCAAACTGGCAGCATAAATTTTGATAGTTTATATAGGATATAAAACATTGTAAAAGAACAGTTCATCAGGGCCATTTTTCAGATTGATTAAGAGAATTTCTTTAAATAGCCCAGGTTGCGTAAGCTTTTAGCATAAAGCCACCAACCCGTAATTGCAGGCATCCATGACAAGATTGAGGCAGAGAACAACGCCTAAGATATTTAAAACAAAAATCTGGATGACGCAAATCTAGTTTGAGCAACATAAACTCCTGTTAGTGTTAAAATGAATTGCTCGATCACCACATATCAATTGGGCAATTTCCTCATGAATTCTAGATTCGAAATCAGGTGGACACGTCATGACTGGAAATTTCAATGATAACAAAGTCGAAATTAATGAGTGGTTTCACTCAATAAAAGGCGAAGGCTTAAAGTTGCTAAAAAAACGTGTGGTTTGAGAAAGCAACCTTCAAGCTGAATGTCTCAATAAATTGACACAACTGCAGACATTGATAATCCAGACATTTATGTAGATGAACATGTTAATTTACCAGAATTAAATGTATAGTGTGTTTTAACATCCAGAGATTTGAATGGTCACTTATATTTAAGGGATTTACTAGGCACGAATATGCGGATAGAAATTAAACTTACATTTTGGAAGCTGTTTGTAAACGACTCTTACTTTCAACAAGATACAGACAACTAACCCTTATTATCATTGCAAATTCCTACGATCAAAAGACAAAATATTGCTTGACCATTTCATGCGATTAAGAGGAAGCATTGATGATTTTTCTCCACGCTCAGCGGACCTGATTTCAATTGATTTTTTGTAGTGTTGCCGGAAGGATATATTTTATGCTACAAGTCAAATAACGTTTGAAAATCTGAAACATGTAAACAGGGAAAAGTGCTATCCATCACTGCACCTAAATTAGCCACTGTTCTCAAATAACTTTAGCTATGCATAAATAAGCACCATTCATTTCGCAAGAGAAAATCTTGAGCACTTAGCGTAGTCAATTAAATTTTATATATTATATACAAACAACTCGATATAACATTTTAAACCTTGATCAATAATATACCTTTCATTCCCCTAGCATATATAGTTTATTTAATATATATATATATATATATATATATATATATATATATTCTTTACTTTAAAACTGACATATTATTTTTTGAGAGAATAGACGAAAGAGAAATTGGTGTCAAGGAAACAATGAGACTATTTATGAGGATTATAATGTCAAGTTGCTATTTATGGAGGTCAAAACTTCCTCTCATATCCTTTTTGTTCTTTTAATTCAAAGGGCCGGTTTTTTTGCCCTTTTATTTTTAGGAGCTAAAAGGAATTTTAAATATGGACGCATTAGAGGAAGTAGAAAGAATTTTGGCCGAAGAGCAACTGAATGAGGTCTACTTTGGGGAGTAATAATAATGCGCCCCTTAATTGAACTTCACAAAAGTGAAATTTCTTTAGTTCCTAGCAAAATATGTTTTCTATCTGGTGTCATCATTCCTGGGGTATTTTAAAAGCAACTAAATTAATTATTGTGTGAAGAAGTTAAAGAGTCATCTCTTTTTTCATGTTCTTTGTGAAAATAAGGATCCATATTTCGGACTCCAGCACCACATTCACCTCTTTTCCTCTACGTATTTTTATAACTTCCTCGCTCTTGATTTCGTTCATCATAAGCCTCTACCCTGATTGCCATCGGTGGCTCAACTTCAGAATTCTATTTTAAATGATAATAATACCAATGATAATAATAACTGGTAAAATTCAGAGCACGGGGTAGATAATAGAGCAGAAGCATTATATCAGCTATCGTAAAACTTGGAGGAAGAGCGTGACCTCGCGACCTCATGTTCCTTGTTAGAGTTTATAAGTTCTACCATGAACCTGAATATTAAATGTGACATGTGGGTCCTTGAAGCTCTAATGCCATCAGGTATCTCTGCTCATATGTATACCAAGCATTTTTTTTAATTAATCTTTCTTGTCTGATCTCACCTTACTTTCAGCTTGAAATGCACTCTTTGGGTTCTCTTTTGTATTTCGGCGATCATTTGGATGCGAGGGATTTTCTACAAGCACAAAATTAGCGGCACTAATATTTTGCACAGATTAAATACAAGATAAATATTGCTGTCTTAGAATGAACTATACCCAAATCCATAAACATGTTTGATCTGCACGTTCATTTTTTTCAGACGAATTAGGCATGGCAAAGATAAAAATCTACATTAGACCTGCTGGATACATCGGATCTAGACAGATTTAAAACTTAGAGGAGGAGAGACTATATTACCAATGTTGATATTAACAAAGTTCAAAAGTAAATTAGGGAAATAAAAGATATGCTCATAACTTTGTTATTAATAAGGTTCAAGAATAAACAAGGGAAAATGAAGCTATGATCAGAATTTTGTTATTATCAAAGTTAACAAATAAAGTATGGAAAAGAATCTCTACCATGAATGTTGTTATTTGCAAAGTAAAAAATAATGTTGGAAAAAGAAGCTATGCTCAGAATGTTTTTATTAATAAGGTTCAACAATAAACTATGGTAAGAGAAGGTATGCTAAGAATGTTATTAACAAAGTTCGAAATTAAACTAGAGGAGGAGAAGCTATGCTCCGAATGTTCTTATTTATAATGTTAAATAATAAACTAGGAGAAGAGAAAATATGCTCAGAATGTTGTTAGAACAATGTTAAATAGCAAACAACTGGAAGAAACGATATGCTCAAAATATTGTTAGTAACAAGGATCAACAATAAACTAGGGAAGAGGAAGCTATTTTAGCAATGTTTTTATTTGCAAGGTTAAACAATTAGCTAGCGGAAGGAAAGCAATGCTCAGAATGTTGTTAACAACAAGGTCCTACAATAATTAATATTATATTGAGTTTCCAGGAACTATGTCTAAGAAAACGGAATGCCCCCTTTATCTTGCATATTTAAATTGTTTTTATTTAATCCAGTATCAAGAACTATAGAAAATAGTCATTGCCTTCAGACAAATGAAGAGCAACAAATCACCAGGTGGGACAAACAAACATCGCACTTGATAAAGGATTTTGCCTGTGTGGAGAAACATGCTTGCTTCTATACTCAATGTCTTAAAATAGCAAGATACACGATAACTAGCACAATGCAATAATAATAATCCATTTACACAAAAAATTCAAATTCAAATCTTTATTGATTAAAAACATTACAAAGTTAATTCTTTAACTTAAATAAGAGTATAGGAAAAAAAGGGTACACATTAATTCAACAAGATCAAAAGAAGAGATTTATGTGATCGAACTCATCGTAACCGCAAGCAGGAGTTATATCAGGTATAGTATAGTCGACATTGCTTTGGCTGTTATCTGAAGGATTGTGTGCCATCGCGGCCCCCAACGTAGTCACTCAACCCACCATGAGCCATTTGCTGGAGGAGGATCTAGCCATATGTATTCCACCAATTTTCACTTCCCCTAGCTTTACCAATTTCTATATAGATATTGGTAAAGCCCTCTCAGCTTTCTGCGCGATGCGCATGGTTGAAATAACGTTTTAATTCTAGGATGAAAAATCGCTGTACTATAATATTATCAAGAGAGACGAAGCAGTAATAAAGTCAATACAAGCTTCTGACGAAATATCTACTGAGACTTTCAATGACCTGAGAGAAAAGGCATAAATTCTTATCTAAGAGGATAACCAACCTCGCAGATCCTACTCAATTAAGATTTAGTCCTTTTGCCATAATCAAGTCGTCGAGCTCGTAAAAATGCTCCCAGAGATGATAATTTTTTTGTTTTTTCATGGCAAAGAACTTTTTACTAAGACAATTTACCAAAAGAGATGTTAACTTATCTTTTTCATTCACCGTAAAGTACCAAAAGGAATAATTTTAAATCTTGTGTCTTTAACTTTTCTCATTAGCAGTAAATAATGGCAAATCGCTCCTCAAACCAAATGCAAAGAGCAACGACGAGTACTATGGTAGGGTCTGCATTCGCTACACTTAGACTGAAGATGAACATTCTTTTAATGTTTATTTATAGCACGCAAGAAAAAGTGGTTTATTCACCCTAATAGTTAACATATTAGATATAGAATTGATTAAATATAATATTCTCTACTACTCTTTAATTCATTCTTGGTATCTGAAGAAAATAAGTTTTATTAGATGTCAGGAAACAGTGGATAATATTGATTTCTCCTGAATCGGAAGTTGATGTGACCAGGAGGGACTCATCCTTATTTTTGTTGCCATGACAATCATGGAGGGCAACCCTGTCGTGCTATGCTATTATTGACTTCTTAGGACTATTTCCTATTTCCGTTTCTAGTATAGAATTTCATTCCCTCCTGGATGGTGTTCTCTTAGGGCATCCCATAAGTAAGTAATGAAACAATTATTCATATTTATCATTATTTTATGGATATAAAACAAACATATCATTAAAGTTTTATTTAAATAAGTATGTTTTTTTAATTTAATAAATTATATAATTTCAACAATGTTCCCACATTAGCCTCCATCTTTGTACTACCTTTTCAATGCATGTTTCTAAAAATAGTTTAACTTTGAGTTTAAAAAGTATTTTAAGTTTGTTTCGATCTCTTCTGATGTTGAAAGCCTCTTTATATTCAGGTAACTCTTTAAACTACTAGAAAGATTGTAATCTGATTGGGTTAAGCCCGCTGAGTAGTTACGATGCCTCATTAGTTCCTAATCGACTTTTTTAAGCTGTTGCGTGGTATCCCTTTCTCTGAAGTTGCGCGCTGCTTTAATGCAAAAAATTTTCTTCTTCTATTAATTACTATTTGCATTTCACTTGAAGTGTTGCATGTAAACGGTCCAACCAGACCATAGTGATTTTCAATAGTCTTATTTGGTTTAAGAAGTTCAAAATGGATTATGCCATTCATACCAAACGCATAACAAAATCTTCCGTGTCTGAGACCTTTGTTCCGGTTAGGGTATTATTATTTTATCACTAGGACTAATCCATTGTCTAGAATGTTTAATATTAATTTATAAAGCCTACTTTCTGTCTCCCATTATTATAATCAATGCTAAATTATTTTTAGAAACATGGTATTAAATAGTTATCAAAAAGATTAAAAATAGTTGTAGAAAATGGTGGAAATTCTATTACTTTTTAAATTAATAATGAGAGACTTATTAAATATAAATAACTTCAAAGAGTTGTTTGATTTTATCCCTAAAAATATGAGTTGTTCCTATTGAAATGATACATAATCCAATTATCCTTATTTAGAGAATGCAATATTTGTTATTTCAGACACTTCAATTAAAGGTTTTCACTCTTAGTTTAGTTTTGTTATTTCTGTCTCTTTTCTTTTATTTTGGCAAAGCGGAGCTGTTTTCTATGCGAAAAGGGTCCGGTTTGTGTAGAGTGGTTTACCTTCTACCGATTTTTCTTGCTTTGTACACACAAGTAAAGCATTTTACACACTGTATGTATAAATTAATCCCAAAGTATTGATCCATTCGGGACAAAATTTACATATTTCTCTATTGAGTTTAACTTTAAAAACAAAACTTCTTCTGTCTGTTCTTTTTCTTTCTCTTATTCCATAAACTAAACTATGCAATATGCCTGTTTAGCACCATTATTATTACTCGTATTGGCCTTGCTATTTTTTGTAATTGTAGTAATAATAATTAAAGTATGTTGAGAGTGAAATATCTACACCATCCTTCGGGGAGTGTTGGAAATGGGAGATTGCCCGGGAAACCGTTCCACTGATATTGCCGTATTATTAACGCGTTATCTAAGACCATAATTAGTCCCTCTCTATTTACTATGATTATTCCCCATTAATGCTTAATCAATTGGCTGTATGGAATGTGAGAGAGATAAGTGATGAAAGAAACAAGGTCAATGTTTTGATATGTAAAAAATAGCAAGCTTCTATTTGCTTTCTATATATGAGAAGACTATGAAAAGTAATGCAGTGGGATTGCGCGCAAGGGATTGAATGGAGTGCTATCCGAATGAGTCAGGGTAGTATGCTTAAATTGGGTGTGTCTATCTCGCTTTCAATTAAGGAATGTCACGAGGCACTGATTTAGTATAGAGATGGTTGCCCATGAGTTATGAAAGTAGAGTGGAAATTTTCCAAAGAGAAACTACGAATGCTATTTCGGCTCCCCCCCACCCCCACCCTACAATAAGAGTATGTAGGGGGAATTGGGTAAGATTTAAAGATGATCCTTTGAAATTTGTAGAAGATATCAAAGTACTGGTGAGTGTCATGTGTATGGTACTAGTTGATCACAAAAACTGAGTTAAGTAAGGATAAATATTTTGATTCGCTGAAGAAAAATCTTAAGAAGGTAGCAAGCAATGGAGAATCGAGAGGTATGGAGTGAAATGCTCCAAGACCAACGAGAGAGCAAGGAATAAGAAATAATATATTAGGGCAGGAGGGAAGTAATCGTGGCCATGGAGAAAACTTAATGATAATAATAAATAATAGTTTCAGGGTGTGATATCGAGAGTGTCAAGGCTGCATGTAAATGTAATGATGAAATGAAAATTATAATGTGAAACATGGAATGGAGACAAACCTCTCAGCCTACTTGTTTGGGCTCATAAAGTGAATTAGTATGCGTGGTAGATCCGCTCAAAATACATTGACGAGCATTGTAATGTGTGTATGCAAGAGATAGATAATCTATATATAATGGGATTACAGAACCAATAAATACTTTTATACTAATAGCGTTGATGAAGTCATGATGACTGAAAGAAGATAATGCAGATGTTGTGCTGATACTCTCAGACGGTAATCTAACCCTATGATCATGAGTGCAGAATAGGTAAGAAAGAGAGCTGCGGGGTAGTTTGCTTCATTTAAATTTGCCACTTAAAGTGGGCTTATTTTTTGAGTGAGAAGAAAAGATCGATGAGAAGTGGAATGAAAATAGAAAACTTGAGGGAGAATTTGGATGGTTAGGAGCTTATAATGATAAGGATAGGCAAGTAAACATACCTGTGAGCACGAAAGACCTCAATAAATTATGATAAAAATGTTCAGATGTCGTTTTGGGTACGCGCATCAAAGAATAATGGATAAAAATACGTTTTGAAGAAATGTTTCGGTGTGTGAATGAGGCCAAACCTCTTAAATGATCGATTGAGTTTGATAGACTCTTCTATAAACGATAGTTAAGAAAAATTAAATTTGAAGACATCTATGAAGTTACTGGTGCATGAAGAAGGTTTGTAAGACTTGTATGCTTGAAAGCTTCTGGCTTGCCAGTCAGTGTCATTTCGATTTTTATGAAAATTGTTTTTTAAAGTTGGGCGAGCTTGTGCATGCCTGTAAAGGGACGTGCGACATAATTATCTAAGGTCTCCATTATATTCAGCATCGTTTCATAGTATTTTCTATGACCTCATGCTATATAATTTCAAAGGTTTTTATTGGTGTTTACATTTCCGTTATTCTTAATTTTGGGTCTTTTGATTTTGAATTTCTTTTAATTTAGTTTTTTTAAATAACTTCTAAAACATTATTTAATTGATTATTTAATCAGCTTCCTCCCTTTTAACAAAAGATCAACACAGTTTAAGGGGTAATTCAAATATATTTGCCTTTTGCTATTAATTAAAATAATTAAGAGAAGTAATTTACCAGAGAATAAAAAACTTTAAGAACGTTGCAATTTTCCATCGCATTAAAATATATTTAGAGTGATTTGTTACATTAGAGTGCTAGAAGTAAGTCTATAAGTAAGTCAGAGAGCAAATTATAAACTATTCTTGCATTATTGGGAAAATACCCTAGGCATCCATTAGCTTAATCCAGTCGAAGAAATTCTTCCATAAGAGATAAAAAACAGTCAACTATAATATCCATCATAAAGGTCAGGTGGAAAACCTGAATTATGATAGCGAAATCTCAAAAGATTCTCAGAGTTTCTGAATAAATTCCTCAACAAAGAATCGTGAATAATAAGGACCTATGATGCATACATATATGGGTAATGGTAAGCAGGCGATTAATCTAAGCAGTATATTTAATATGTCCCATATTTCTTTCTCAGTAGGTAAATATAATATAAATTATTATTACTTTTGTTTTACAAAGGAAATAAGAGTAATTCTAATCAATATACTTGTTTAAAAATTAACTAGGGACGTTATCTACTAAGTATTATTTTTTATTCTAATTGAGTGGCCTATGTTCTAAACAAAGGAAATTAAAGGAAATTCTATATTCCTATACAAAAGATAATTCGGAAATGGTTAACTTTGCTTATAGCAAAATTGAATTCATAAAGTCCATATGTCACAATCACAAAATGGGATTTTGTTGGCGATCTTTTTATCTTTAAAGAGTTCCTTAGAGCTACCAACAAATTTGATATTTTATTTGTAGGACATTTTATCTGGCGAAACATTCAAACACGTGGAATGACTTATTGCAAAGGTGTTGTGCGAGTAAAAGTGTTTTACGGTGGCTTTCCAAATCATTTTGTCTAATACCCGAGAAGCTGCTTCCAAACAGTAGCTCGTGAGTATGCACACTTGAGGCATGGATCGAGTCATAAACAACCAGCCGAGAGACAGAGAGAAAAAGAGAATGATAACAAGAGAAAGAGAGAGAAAGAAAGTGAGTGTAGTCATTAAATTAAGTGTTTAAAGCTAGAATTTTTAAATTGAGGAAGTCAACTCTGGTCAAGAACATCTACGGCATAAACAGCCCAAATTAAATTTACCACATTCTATAGTCTATGATAAAGATAAGAAAAGGCAGATAAGTAGAACAAACATAAATGATAAGCCACACAAAACCAAAGATCAACTAAAAAAATATAGTTTGGTGTCGAAGAAAAGCCCATCCTCCTCGTACGCCCAAACAAGTATTCATTTGATGGAGAGCTCTCCATCAAATGGTGCTGGATCATGCAAGAAACGACTATATTGACATGATGCTTTAGAAGCATTAAGAAAAGAATAGGTCCATGCAAAGAGCATCGGTACAGATGCACGCAACTTTACTTTCGCGCACGCAGTCTCCAATCTTATTTTTCATGCAACAAGAAACCTTCACCTCATTAATACCATGTAAATCTTTGTCACTATCAAAAGTACTCATTTTTCACAATCCGCACATTTCCAACTACCAAGCAGAAGACGATCGCAGATAATTTAAGGTTCAGATGGAACTTAGTTAATTCTATCAGACGCAATCTAGCCTAAGAGTCTGGTACCTCAAATAATCTCACTGACTGAGTGGTGTTGAGTCTCGTCGGACTCAAACAAGCAATGACAGCGGAAAATGCAATCCCTTCTTTGCATTCGAATTCGTCCATGTATATTGGCACAAGTCCAACGTAAAGCTCTCTGAAGCTCGCGAAAAAATAGTCATACGCGTAAATAAACTAGAAAAAGGGCAATGAAAATATAAGCATTTGCATTATAGAACATTATTGAAATGACATAAGAAATTAGTTCATCATTTACAGCCAATTAAAACCTTATCATGGAGCTAAACTCGATAGAAATAATGTTAGAGGAAGTTTGCGGTCATCCTCCAGTTACGTTTTGTCTGCTTTATGTGGCCTATTATTATCTGGGTTTTTAGTGGCCGGCGCGCGACTCTATAAGTTACTATGTTAATCCGTAGGTAGGTCGATCAGGTGGATAGTAACCGTTTTAGTTTTCATGGAGATTATTGGCAATAAAATCGTAACTATTTGGTCGATTGTAACAAAATTTAAACACCTATGTTGTTTTATATTGTCTTTCGATTGATAAATTGCCAAGGTCCTCCTAAGGTTAGTACGGGAATTATTGAAAGCTTTTTTCGTCGTAAGGTCATATGGTAGTGAGTCAGGATAATTGAGACCACGCGATTTAGGTCGTTGACCTTGTTTTTAAATTTTAGCGATTCTTTATGAATGTATGTTTTTTTGGTTTTATTTTCTATAAATTATTCAATGGTTATTCCTTCCTTAAGAGAAAACAAAGCCTTTTCCAAATGAAAATGGATCGACTGCGCTCGATGCTCGCTCAAGTTTTCCAAGGAACGGATTTGCGAGGAACATTTTGCATAAAAGAAAATCTCATCAACTTAGTAAATATATGTAATTGCAACTAACCTTACAGAAATTAGGGTATCTTGGATAGTGCTAGAATTTTATCTCCTTATGTGGACCAGGAAGTCCCAATATATTGCTTATCATACCCTGAGAATTGCTTTAAGTTTCTTAAGAGCATAAGTGATTAAGTTCTAATTTCTTGTAAGATATGTGTTTTCTGATCGTGGAGAAGTTTCTTAGAGCAAAAAGAACACCAATCATCCTAATTATTTGGGAACTCATAATCTTCGAATCGGATAAGTGGACAAAGTGTGAACAAACTACTGCGCACAAGTATACAAAGAAAAGCGCAAACGTTCAATTGGATGCTTAGTAGGTAGTTAAAGCAAGAATAAGACCATTTGGGAACCATTTCAAATTACATAATGCAAATAACCCTTCTTTCCTGGGACAAAGTTAATTGTAAGCTAAATCTTTCCAAGATCGCCAAAACAAACTGCGGACGCTCTAAATATTATTGCTTGGAGGGGCCATACTAAAAGTCATGCATAAGTTCGTATAATGTACTCAGGGCCTAAATGTGATTGTTGGAATTTCCTTTAAAATGAGTTGAAACAATGATAAAGAAGGCGTCTATTAATTAAACTGGGTTACAAAACAATCTATTTGGAACTTCCCAAATCTAGATTATTCCCTTAGATATTAGTGGGGTCATATATTTCTAACTCTCTTTGTACATTAGTTAGACTCACTAAAGCTTGACCCACCTTATATATATATATATATATATATATATATATATATATATATATATATATATATATATATATATAAATTAGAAAGGGCTTATGAAAAGATTTCTTAAAATTTATCTTCTTAGAGAAATGGATTGGTTGCCTAGTCGTCTATGTAACACTCTTGAAGAGGGTTGAGTAACACAAGGATGATTCTCTAGCAGATTAAGAAATTCATATCGTCACCCTTACCAAACCACATGGTCTCCATTATGAAAAGTTGGACATTGCTTAGGAGATTGCTTCCGCGCATTACACAAATGAAAGGATTATGAAAATGATGATAAATATATTTTCAAAAGGAAAAGGAAAGATAAAATTTGTTTTATACTAACTTTTTATTATTAGAAAGTTAAAGTATCATTAATCTCACTAATTCTGATAATACTTAAGTTTTCCTTCTTTTTGAATCTGACTGGAAAGAAAAGTTTCAAAATACCTGTTACTAAAGGGTTCAGATTTTTAATTAATCTGATCCTGAATCAATTAAATGACCAAATAGCACTTCAAATGCACAGATGCCTCTCAACGATGCCATATTGAACGATCTTACCAGGGATTTCAACCTACACAGATAAGCTGCAGAGATCTTGGGTTCACGATGTCGAAGGACAACTTGCTGGCTCCATGGACAACATTTCAATTGTTTAAGAAACGAGAGGAAGAATTTCTCAAGTTTAGGCACGAAAATAGCTCTTTCTTGGTGTAAGGCGGTATTTTTGAGAGGCTGATATATTCCTTGCGCCTACCAGATAATGCATCAGAATGGAAGAAACTTTTAGACCCATAAAGAGGAAAATTAACAGGCCTTAATTCTCAACTTTAGTGATAATGCTAAATCCGTTTCTGTAGTGAATTCTTCAGAAATACTGAGAGCAACGATAATATTAAAATTTTAGTGTATGATCATGAATACGGCCAACCTAACTGGAGAATCTAAGGAGATTTGAAGTTAATACTACGCCCATTCTCGAATCTATTTTCCATTACAACAATTGAAAAAATAGGTCAGCGAATCTAATATCATAATTAAACTATATTTACTTTATATTATTTAATTATTTTTTAAAAACACAAAAGAACGACTATTACAAGAATAAGTAAAGGTCCAAAGGGCCATTATTTTTGATATATCGAATCGTAAAGATTGGAGGTCTCTACGGAACTTCTTACCCTCGGCATTATCCTAGATCCGCAAATATGGCAACAGTTGTTTACTTTAATGGTCGTCTGCTATCACTGAACATTGTAAAATATCTCCGACAATATGAATCGCTTAACAAATTCTGAAATGGCAGATATGCACATGGCATATGGTTCGGCGAATGGCAATGCTAGATTGACTGCTAGATTGTATGCAGAGCGTTTTCCCAACCGTCATTTGCCTGAGCATCGCGTTTTCACCAGGGTGCATCAACGGCTGCGAGGCACTAGCAGTTTTCATGTAAACAGAAGAGAAATGGGTGGTGATCTTGGGCGATTTAGCGCTGAGAACGAAGAGTGGATACTACAACATTTTAATACAAACCCACGTGCAAGCACTCAGGCCGCGGCAAATACATTTAAAATGCATTATCACTCAATAATATGGCAAAACCTCCATGATAACGGCCTCTACCCGTACCATTTTCAGAGAGTGCAAGAGCTCCTTCCAGCCAACTCAACCCTCGTGAACGGTTTGCATGTTGGTTCATGAATAAGACCATTGAAGATAATGAGTTTCCAAAGTATGTGCACTTCACTGATGGAGCTACTTTTACGCCAGGTGGTGTGTTTAACACACGCAACTTACACATGTGGCAGAATGAAAACCTTCACGCTGTGCATCAGAACCACCACCAACACTGGTTCATGGTTTAGTGTTAATTTGTGGGCTGGTATTATTGGGTCCAATTTGGTTGGGTTCTATGAGCTTCCAATGCATTTAACAGGAGATCACTATGCAGTATTTTTATGGGAGGTATTGCTTGGCCTTCTGGAGGATGTGCCTTTAGGTATTCGACGTTAAATGTGGTTCAAACATGACGACACTCCAGCACATGGCTCAAGGAATGTGAGACAATATCTAGACCTTACTTTTTCCAACAGATGGATAGGACGCTTTGGGCCAGTGCCATAGCCAGCAAGGTCTCCAGATAGGACACCGTTGGACTTCTACCTGTGGAGCCAAATGAAGTTTAATTTATGGAACCACAGTGGAGAGAGAGATGGATCTTGTTGGAAGGATAGTGGACGCTGCAGGACTAATTGCAGATAATCCACCAGTGTTTGATCGTGTTCAGGAAAAGATTGTACGGGAAGGATATTTCGAACACCTATTGTAATTCTAATTCCATACTAAAGTATGTACTCAAATGTCTTTCCCTCCCCTACTATTATGGGGACTGCCCCCACTAGAGTTAGTTATACCATACTCAACTTTACGATTCTATATCTCGAAAACTATAAATTTTTGGACATTTACTTATTCTTTTAAAAGTCGTTCCTTTGAGATTTTATACCTACTGTCAAAGTACGTACTATTAGTTTTCGAACAGCCTGTTTATCATCAGGTTATTTTAAGGAGTAGAACGTCCCTTAACATCCTCACAGACATAATACTGATTTAAATATTTTTATCCTTTCTTGATTCTTATGATTGTATTGGAAATTCGAAGGTAATTTAAACCGTTAAATACTTCGATAAGTTTGTCTTGCAATCAACTAGTTTCTAGAGTTGGTAGTTTTAATATATTTAATATTTCGAGATATGACTGATTTCTCATCGAGGGAATTAGTTTAGTTGCCTCTCTTCGAATTCTTTCCATTTTATCGATGTTCACGTAGGTATAAAGTGACAAAAATTGTATCGCATATTTCAGGTGTGGTCTTACTAAACTTTTGAATAGGGGTTGGATTATATCTTGGTGTTTTTACTGGGAAGTGCTCGCAATAAATCCACGCATTCGGTTAGCCTTCTTACGCGCTTTGTTACTCTATTTATTAAACTTAATATCCTTTGAAACTCCCCCCCCCCACTATCTCTTTTTATTCTTGCATGGAGATAAGATTTTAATCACGCATTTGATTGTTAAAACTTGGGTTATTTCGACCTACGTGCCAAAATCTATACTCGTCTAAATTAAATTTTTTGTTCTATTTATTTGACCATTCAAACATTTTATATAGATTCCGCTGAAGTACTTTGTTATTGTTTTCATTTAAAATTTTACCTCTAGTTTTTGTGTCGTCCGCAAATTTGGATAACTTCCAGAGTAGGCCGGTTACATATCGTTAACATAAATAAGGAAAAATAATGGTCCTAACACAGATCCCTGGGGCAAGCCACTAGTTACATTTCTCCACTCCGAAAATTTTTTCTCTAAAACCACACTCTGCTTACGAATTCTAAGCTACCACCTTATCCATTGTAGGGGATTTCACGTAATTCAATGGCAAAAGGCTTAGTTAGTAATCTCCAACTAGAAACGGTGTCGAACACTTTGGTAAAGTCTAAAGAAACAATGTCCTAACATCTACTTTCATCATAGCTTTTAATCATGCTGTCAGTACTGTAAATACTAAAGATTGGTCTAACATGAACGTTTCTGTCTAAAGCCGCGTAGAGATTATGCGCTTCCAAATGGTTGATCATCCTTTTGCTTATGACGGATTCCAATGATTTACCTACGATGGATGTTAAACTTATGTCAGAAGTTCTCTTTTTCCCTTCTTAAAAATAGGAGTTATATTCGCTAGCTTGAAATCTAATGCAACGACAACTTTTTTTAAACATTTGTTAAAATTTCGTTAGCAGTCCCACTAACACGTCGAAATGTGTTTCTTTTATATGCACCGGATAGATTAAATCAGGAACCGGAGATTTACTGGATTTTAACTTACTGATATAAAAATCCTTTTCTGCTTCGAAGAATTTGTTATCGGTTAAAAAGTTATGTTCGTTAAAGTTTATCACGAGATTTGTTTGTGAAAATTTTGTTCTTCGTTTATAAATACCAAAGAAAAAAAGCTATTTAATATATTGTCCACGTTTTTTTATCCAAAACTAATTCTTTATTGTAATTTTTGATAGGTTCGTTTTGTTTCCATTATCCGGTTTCTATTGGATACCGAATCGAAAAACTTCTTAGGATTATGTTTACTTTCTTTGGCAAATTGAATTTCCTATGTTTTAAGCGCCTCGTGTTTTCTTTCCACATTCTATTCGTCGGTAAATGGAAATATGATTATTTTCTTCGGATGGGTTACGCTTGTGAGGCTTGAATGCATAGTTTCTATCATTCCATTTGACTCCAATATACCGATTCCACCATTTACGTTTAATTGAGGTGTTTCCTGTGTGTTTTCCTGAAATGAATTGCTCGTATATTTCTCTTAAGCGTTCGGTGAAAAAGGGCCAGCACTGATGAACATTTCCTAATGTTGGATCTCAGTTGATCTCTCTAAACTTGCGGTTGAAGCCATTAAGATAAAGACGTTTAAAATTTGGCACATTAAAAGCATTATTATCCTTGTTACGATTTATACTAATATCGAACTCTATCTATTTGTGATCGCTGGAACCTATACCTTCCCCATTACTAATACTCAAGTTAGGATTAACGTTGTTAGTTAGAATTACGTGTAGGATATTTTCCCCTCGGGTTGGTTCGTTGACTAATTGTGCTAAGTAGTTTTCTTCCATAACCTCCTAGTCTCTGCTCCTCTCCCCTGTACGCATTTAACGTTTCATAGTTAATATTTTTACAATTTAAATCTCCAATTACTAAAGTGCGATTATACACGGGGTAACAAATTTTCACAAAATATTTGTGTTTCTGATTTTACACTGATTCTCCGATTATTCTAATATAAAGAAATGTATGGGGTATAGGTAAAGCACACTTACATTTGTCGCTTATTTATTTATTTTCTTTTTCAGGTTTATATGTTAAATATTGACTTTCTTGATTATGGCTACAAGAAGATGCAGAAATTCACCAGATTAGTTCTGTTTTTGTGTGTAGGTTCTATGTTGGACATAAGCATGTATCACATAAAATTGTGAAAGGTGAAAAGTACTTAATTGCTTATAGTCTGTAGGTTCGAATGAGTATGGGTGGCCAAGAAAAATCATGGTCCCCTCATTTGATATGTGGAAGTTGTCGATCAAATTTAGATGCATGGTTGAGAGGTGCAAGAAAAGCAATGCCATTTTCTGTTGTGAAAGTTTGGCGAGAGCCAAAAAATCATCACGATGCTTGCTATTTTTGTATGATAGACATCAAAGTACAGAAAAGTTAAGGGAAGAAAATCCCTTCCATATCCCAACCTTTCATCCTCTATTGCACTTGTTTCACATGATGATACCTTATTGGTTTCACGGCCGCCAGAAATGTAAGTAAATCAATCAAATTTAAGCTATATTTTGTGTAACAGAATCAATACTGAAATATTCAAAACATCTAGCTAAGGTTCCTTGTAATTTGATTACACATGCAATCAATATTTATGCTCCAGCTATTAAATGCTTCTCTTTTTATAGATTTTTTTCACGCAGAGTGTATGATGGAGGTCTCCTCAGAAGAGTCGGAAGGTTGCAACTATGAAGAAATAGATGAAACGTTTGAGCCAAGAATGAGTACCCGCCCACACTTTCCAAATCAACGTGAACTGGATGATCACATCAGGGACTTGACTCACACTAAATCAGGAGCTGAACTTTTGGCATCTAGCCTTAATGAATAGAATCAGTTGGGGATGGACTGCAGATCAACATTATATAGGAAGTGCCATAAGGAATTCGAAGTAAACTTTGATATAAATAAGTATTTCTTCTTCTGCAAAGATATTAATGGCTTGTTTACAGCTATTGGAATTGATCACAACCCTGAAGAATGGCGACTTTTTCATAGATCGTTCACAAAAAGCTTCAAAGTTGTTTTACTATATAATAGGAATTAGTAATCATCCCTCCCTATAGCATACTTGGTACAGATGAATGAAGAATATGACAATGTAAAAAAGCTTCACGAAAAGGTAAACTATACTAAGTTGAAATGGGATGTTTGTTTTAATTTTAAAATGCTTGCTTTCTTACTCGGACTGCAGGGTGGGTACACCAGGTATTCATGTTTTCTTTACCTATGGGACAGTAGGGCTGATCATGAACTTTACCAGATGGTTGAGTGGCCCCCTCGAGATGACTTGCAGCTAGGAAAACTAAATGTCATTAGACAGCCTCTTGTATAGCCTGCCAAAGTTTATCTACCTCTAGCTCATATGAAGCTTGCTTTGGTAAAACAGTTTCTCAAAGCATTTTATCATGCTGGAAAAGCATTTCAAGAGATTCGTCTACTCTTTTCAAAGCTATCAGAGGTCAAAGTTAAGGGTCGTATATTTAATGGACCGTTGGTAACGAAAGTGTTGAAGTCAGTACAACTTGAGAATGCTATGAGTGATGTCGGAAGTGAGCCGTGGTGTGGATTTTGAAATAGAGTAAATGGATTTCTTGCTTAAAATAAAGACCCAAACTACAAGCAGCTGGTGGCAAAACCTTTAAAAATTTATAAGAATTTAGGATCTAGAATGTCATTAAACGTGCACTTTTTGCATTCACATTTGAAGTTTTTCCGTTAAAATCTTAAAGAAGTGAGTGAGGGGCATGGTGAGCCATTCCATCGGGACATTGCTACAATGGACAAGATACCAAGAAGGATGGGACGCTGCTATGATGGTGACTATAAATATATGGTCACTGGTGTGTAAAGATCAAGGCGGTCACAGTAAGATAGCACGTTCTTCTTTGCACATTTAGTAGGTTCTCTCTTATAATCACATTTTCTCATTAGTTTAAAAATAAATACAAGGACAAAATATTATCAGCTACTATTTATGGACAATGTGAATATGGTAAATAAGTGAACTATCGCAGCTATTTATGGTTAGTCTTATATAGAAAATTTCAATTATCTCCCTATATATCGAAGCTATGCAATTTCCAATGTTATTTTTGGATTCAAGAGGCAAAACCACCTTAGAAACACTAAAAACAGTTAAAGAAACAAAACTAGTGTTATTTTTAATGTTATTTTCAATAATAAGATATAATTTCATATTAACCTCTATCAGTTCTGGTGAGGGTCTATGCACTACAAAAATATTTATTGGAAAATCATTCGATATTATCTCGGCCCATATAACTTCAACTTATTTGGGAGAGTCAATTTCAATTTATGTTAAACTTATATGATTTGGGTTGTATAGTAGTATTCTTCAACCACGTTTATGCGTAAGGTCTTTATTGATTAATTTATACGCTAGTAGTTGCAATTTGCCAATATAATCTTTTCTAGATGTCTTCCCTCATGATTCCTTTATTGATATAATTTTGAAGCTACGTAAGTGCATTAAACACTAAAATTTGTCGAGCCTATTTCGAATATTACGCGCGTTGCAGTCCTAGCAGATAAATTTGTTTTAAAACAAGTAGATTATTATTACAAGAGAATTATTAATTTGTATTTTCAGTCTTGCGCTCCCACCCTGTCTAGATAAAGACCGTCTTGCCAGAATAGCTTAGTTGTTTGTAAAGATCACCCCTTAAATCGATGAAGTACACTTTTTCTTTCTGGCAATGAACTTTAAGAGAGTTGTTATTATAGGATGATCCTTCATAGAAAACACTTGCCGCACCTATTCTCGGCAGGATACAAGTAAACGCTACGTTCCCTCTGCCTTCTTTTAGTCGGCGGTACCTTGCTAGAATTTCCTCTGACCTTGTAGATAATATATTATTAGCACCTATCTGGATTATAAAAGCTGTGTCTTGTTATCTCTGCTCGTAATATCTTCCTTGAATCAACAGGATCCTCAATTCTTCCTCCAGGATAACAGTACCTCCTCTGTTTGTTTGGCTTTCTGCCACAGAATTTTTCATGTTGGTCCCTACTAAAAGAATTCCCTACAAAACAAACTTTGGATTCATCGTCTTGCTCGGTACCCAAAACGAAATATTTGTTAGTCGCGATTTCCGGCACTCCTTGCTTAGGCCGACTTGGATGGGGTGCCACTTAAACCGTAACGAGGGGGTATCTCGATGGGCTTGATCAGCCGCGTTCGAAGGTCGTCCGTCATATCGCAGTGCACCTTCCGTTACCTGACTATCAGAAACAACCAAAGATGAAGCTCACTGTTCATCCGCCCGACATCTCCAGACGGGCCCTCTGCTACCTGGGTGTCGAGCTTCCTGCCTATGGTCAGCACCTTCATTTCCTGTTCAAGAGACATAATTTTGACTTCCAAATCTTCCCTTTTTTCGCAACCCCTCTAGCTTACACTCCTTACGATAAAATTTTCAACCAGGGAAACACCATTGCAAACGGAGCAAGTTCGTTTTGGTGGCGGCACTCCTGCAGAAAATTACACCGTAAAAGAAAACCTAAAGCGCGATGGAAATGATTTTCTTTAATCCAAACAGAGGAAATTAAATACTTACTTTTGTTTATAGAAAGGTTGACTATTCTTTAAGTAACTGTGGAACGGAAATACGCTATTAACACGGTCAACGAAACGGGGAGCATCCTCGGATTATAAAGACGAAATGTCTGTGTATGTGTGCGTGATTCGTTGTTTCACTTACAAATGTTATTGTAACGAGTGTGTATCGGTGTAGAGTGTCTGAAAAAAGGAATGTGGGTGTATAATAGGAATACAGAGGAGGAGTTAGATGTAAATTTTAAGATCGAATATCGAGTAAACAGGCACAAGATAGTAAACTGTGTAAAAGTAGAGAAGAAGCGCATCAATAAATCCAGGTACACTGAACAGATTAGTCAATGGTGAAACAATGGGAGCAAACTTAATTTAATTGAATGTGAAACGAGTTAAAAAAAAGATAACCATTTTTCTTGGAAAAAACTCATCCTTGTTCAGCAGTGTATAACAATGTAACTAATAACTTTAAAAACAGATGTAAGTTCATTAGAAACTACTATTTAAAAACAAAAAATATATAAACAAAACGAAGCAGATAAAATTATGTTTCTGACAGTCACTATCAAAAATG
This sequence comes from Ceratothoa steindachneri, assembly GCA_963969495.1. NCBI lineage: Eukaryota > Metazoa > Arthropoda > Malacostraca > Isopoda > Cymothoidae > Ceratothoa > Ceratothoa steindachneri. The sequence continues at coordinate 76,373,782 of OZ018337.1, forward strand.
TAAGACAGGGTATTGGCACAATAAACTGATGAATATATTAGGGAGTGGCAGGGATTTTAACATATAAAGAAACTCAATTTACGCAAATTGATTTTCAATAGAGGTACTTTTGAGCAATCATAAATGAATTCAAATGTTGCTGATGATCTAGAGTTTGAAATTCTTCACCCATGCCAAAGTCTACTTTAGCATGTTGATTTGTTTTTCTGTTTAGAGATAGAAAAGAATGCATTTGGAGATGATTTCAGCCTTTTGATGCTACTTCTTCTCTGATGAGATCACTATTGTAGTTAGAGTTCAAACGATTACTGATCTGTGAAGTTGTGTATAAATATTTTTAAAGTAAAATATTTCAGAAGCATATAGAAGTTTCCATGTGTGTGTTCTGGCACGTTCTGGAACATTCTTGATACTTCATAAAATTATCTTGAATTGTTGAACTTTTTTATTAAATCTCGAAGGTTTTAATAGCTTTCCTTTTAACAAATATTATTCTACGTCATAGCAACTTTTTTTTACAAAATTTACAATTTTCAATAATGATTTGAAAAAATTAAAGCCTACAGTCTTTTAAATAGTCACAATTTTTGCCGAAATTAATAATACCATAGCAATATTTTACAAATAGACAAAGGTAGAAATTTAGTGCTTCAACTAAAAAAGCAAAGTTTTGGTATCAAATAGAATGTTTTCATTTACTTTAGTAAAAAAACAACTGAGAAAAAACATATTTAACCTAGAACTAAGAAAAAAAAGTGTTTTTTTTAATGTTTTAATAATCTTATGCTAAAAATCGTTTTATTATGTAGTATTTGAATTTAAACAAAACCAATGAATAAATTACATTTGATTTTCTATTTCTCTTAAAAGCAATGAAATTTTGAGTACAATATTATCAGAATCGATTCCCAAATTTAAGATAAAGTGTGAGGGGACATAATTGTTCCACACTTAAATTTTCAATATTTTTGCAATATTTCGTGGTTTTGATTGATTATAAAGCCTACAGCTTTTTAAATATTCTCAATTTCTCCCAAAATTAATAATACCATAGCAAACTTTTGCAAATGGGCAAATGTAGAAATTCATTGCTTTAACTACAAAAGCAAAGTTTGGGACTCAAAGTAGAATTTTTTTTATTTACTTTAGTTAAAAACAACTGAGAAATAATATATTTAACTAATAACTCAGAAAAAAATGATTTTTTTAATATTATAATAATCTTTTGCTAAAAATCGTTTTATTATGTAGTATTAGAATTAAAACAAAATCAATGAATGAATTCCACTACAATATTATCTGAATCGATTCCAAATGTAAAACATACACTGAGGAGACACAATTGTTCCACAATCAAATTTTCAATATTTCTGAAATATTACTTGCTATTGATTGGCTATTAAAGTTTACAAGGAACTCAGTAAACAAATATTTAATAGAAGAAATACATATAAGAAAGAGTTTCTTTGTATATTACAACAACTGTTAATAAACAAATTTAGTTCGTGACAAAAATAATCAACCACCTTAATAACTAGCGAGAATAATCTTATTAAACCAAAAATCCTATACATTTGATTCTAGATTCTAGATTATAAACACAATTCTAGAAGCGAAACTGATGTAAACTGCCTAATATTAGCACTGTCATTTATTGTTTGAAGGACGTTTCCCTTGAGCATTGCTGAAGGCAAAACAAATACTGCAAGCTATATTTAAGTAAGTAAACTTCATTCAGATGGATTATCCTTAAGGAAGATTTCTGAGAGAATTGATGTGCCTTATGAGACTGTAGGTTGTATTATTCAAAAGCATAGCAATTATAAGATCTCCTTCAAGTTGACAAGAGCCTGCACTGTTCGCAAGATTAAAGATTGGTCTTGACGCTAGATGCCTCAAGGGCTAAATAAATATCCAATTCTTAGTATGAAAGATATAGAAAGCGATTTAGAATTGCCAAGGACTATAGTGAGTAAAAGAACTATTAATAGAAAGCCCCATCGTAATAATTTGTATTTGATCTTTCCGCGTACGGCTACAATTCTTAATTAAAAGCGCGTAACGCAAAGTTTGAAGGTTTCCGGAGAGCAACTTGTAAAGGAAGGTGAATTTGGGGACAATGAGATGCGGGCAGATAAGAGTAAAATAGAACTTTTTATCCAAAATGGTGCTCCTCACGTTTAGAGGGCAGAAAAAAATTCTTATGCTCCTAAGTTAATTGTTCAAACAGTGAAACAGGGAGAAGGTCGTAGTCTCATGGTTTGGGCTGCTTTGAAGCACCTGACACAGTAGCACAAAAAATAATTTATGGGAAAATGGATGATGTCACGTACTGAAGGAAAAACGAGTGCCAAAAGAATCCTAAGGCTTACATCATTCGATATTTCATCATGACTGATATTCTAAGTACAGAAAAATTAAGTTAAGTTGAAGAGGAGAAAAACAAAATTGCTTCCATAACAAGACTCCACTAGTTTATTATAAATTGGTATTACATTAAAAAAAATCCATCCAAAGTATATTTTGTATGAGGGCACCGAGTTTCCTATTTGATATAAAACCAGACAAATAGAGGATTTATTTAAAAAATAATGATAATTTATGTGGGCAAATAATTGTGTCATCTCAAATATATAACGGAAAAGACCAAACAAAACTTAAATGTTGCTAGTTTTTTTTTAATCTTCCTATTGGTTATACATATAACCAAACAAATGTGAAAGAAAAAACTCTTACTGATCCTTACCACTTTGAGTGAGATCTAGGAGAGTGAAAAAAAAATATCGAGAAATGATTGAGAAAAACTAATATCATTCTATGAGAATCGTTATCGTCTCGTAATTGCAACCAAAGATTATTCAACGAAATGTTAAAATACCGAAATTACTTTTGGCCAAATAGTTTCGTCACCTGCTAAATTTAATTTAGTATAAATTGTATTTACATTCAAAGAAAATCCTTCTAAAGGGTATTTTGGTTATATAACCAGACAAATAGAAGATTTTATTATAGAATAATGATAATAAGTGTGCAAATAATTGTGTCATCTCAAATATATTCTCGTAACAGGAAGGACCAAACAAAACTAAAATATTGAGAGTTTTTTTTTATTCTTTCTGTCGTCATGCCATAGTATCTACTTCCACATACAATCACCCTTAGCCGTATCTTAATTTATAAAAAAACTATATATCACACCACAAATATATCATCTTTTTTTTCAAAATAGAACTAAGAAGTAAGCAGAAACTTATTATACAACGTAGACTAATAGGAAACAAAGGTGAATCGTTACTTAACTCAATCAATGTTACAAAGTCCATCTCACCTGAGATTAAAGTACGCTAAAGGTATTATTTCTCACTGGTTTCTTCTGCATTGAGCAGACGCAGTTCTCAAAGAGAAAGGCTCTTCATATCGGATAAAGGCAGAAAAGTGTAGAGAACTTGTTAAATAATTGCTTTCAATAAAGTATATTAGTTTAAAGCCTTTGTCATGATTAGAATCTTTCAGAAGCCGATTGTTGTGGAGATTTCCGATCATATTGTCCGTGTTTCATTTTCTTCGAACCATTCTCATATTTTATTTCAAGAAGTGATCATTGATATTTTTAATCTTTACAGGTTTCTGCTAGCTTTCTCTCTTCAGGTGGCAGAATTATATCTACCAAAGGTCGACAGATTTTCGCTTATTATAATGATATCTATGCCTTACTTGTAGCTGTGAACCAGAATAAAAATTATGTCATCAATATGGTGTAGTATATCTATTATGAGTTAAGTTATAACAACTATTTAGAACCCTCACCGAGGATGACGTGGTGTATCAGATGTGGTAGTAATTGACACAATAAGTTATTATTAGGGGTTAGTAAATAGAATATTGTAATATGTAATTTAGGCAGTGAAAGGAAACAGTGGGCTAGAGTGGTTGTGTCTATAGCTTTTTCTTAGGTAGGTCGTTATCTTGATAGAGTGTGTGACGGGCGTGGACTGACTGGTTATTTCTACAGGACCGAAAGAGGTCACCTAGTATTGAAGTATCTACAACAAGACTATAGTACACTGCAATAATAGATCAGGTCATTACATATGGTAAGCAAACATACTTTCAATTTCATTTTTGAACTTAAATAGAATGATTTACGCAACTCTATATCGAATGATAAAAGAATTAAAGCCGATTTAAAATATTCATAAAAACCTCTCTATAAATGACGAGAGACGGCTAAATATACCATGATGATTCTTGTTTAAAATGAAAAAGTAAATCAATAAATAACCTCTTTAGCGCAAGTGTCTCCACTGGCATTCCCCGAAATCATAATTAAGTTCTGTTTCACTTCTGACCATTAAATAAACGAATATTCCACCTCGGACCTCATTCGTTTGAGCAGTAACCCTTATTTCAACATATTTTTTTCTTTTCTGGTAATTATTACTTTCAAAATTATTTTTTTTATTTTGGGTTGCTCTTGAGTTTTTTTTGTGGTTAAGCATTAGTTTTGAATACTGCTTGCTAGGAGTAGTGTATATATAAGTTAAGTAATCTTGTAAATATATCAAATTTTTCTCACTTCCTATTTTCTCGTCCAACTCTTGACGTCTTCGTTATTCGAAAGAGGTTTAAAACCATTCGTTATTACTCAAATAAAATAACGTCAAAAGGAAACATCTATATAATTTAAAGCACTCGGACAAGACACATAGTGCCCTTTCTTTTGTCAAATCCCAAAGTCTTTTCCATGTGAAGGTATTTCAAACACAGTTGCAAACACAGTTCAACTCACCTGGCAAAACACTGATACTTCCCTTATTTGGGACCCTACCCCATCTCTGCTGAACTTTTTAATATTTGCAGTTGACGTCGGCCAAGCTTAGTTTATTTGTGAACTCATCTTCTCTGAAAAACTTGCCCTTGTTTGTTTAGCAGTAACTTAATATAGGAGAGAAATACAGATACTCCCGCTACTGTTTCCGATCTAAGGCATTATTTTATCCCCATAACTTCATTCCATTCTATTTCTTAACGAATCTACAAATACTTTCTTTTTTCTTCTTACCAACTTATTACCGAAGTACGATGTTATAATTGCCATTGTCTATTGTATCAGAGATCATCCCACGCATCGATTCTTCGATGATGTCGGCAAATTTCTAATTAATGAAAATTAATTAGTTAGTCAGAAATACGACTTCTTGCTTTTAATATTTGTTCATCCTACTCCGGATTTCCCCAAGAAGTCGTATTTCTGACTAACTATTTCAAACGAAACGGCTTTCCTGTGTCTCTGACTGAAAAAATTACGGCCCAATTTTTAAACAATATTTACTATCCCAAATTTAAATTCCCTAGTATATGTAAAGATATCCGTTACATAATCTTTCCGGATCTGGATTTTTTAAATAAATTTTTTTTAAAAGAAATTACATCTCTATTAAATAAATTCTTTTTCCCTACCAATTTTAAGTTAATTTTCATAAATAGACACCACATAGGATTATACTTCAAGTGTAAGGACAGAATCCCGCCTCAAGGGTATTTACGAGTTTACTTGCCCCAATTGTAAGCTGGGGAGATACATAGGCAGTACGGTGCGCTCGCTGAGAACGAGGTTCTGTTCCCATTTGGGTGTTAGCCACAGGACAGGAAAGGTTCTCTCTACGAAAGAATTCTTACCTGTTAGGCTTCACTCTATTAAGTGTAAAACTGAAATCACAACGGACGATTTTAAAATCTTAAAAACCACCACTGATCCCATATCATTAAGGATTCTTGAATCCATGTATATTAAATACCTTTCTCCTTCCTTAAATTCCGATTCTTCTTCTCACCCACTACTTCTACTCTAAACAATAATATTACCAACCTCCTAACCTTCTCTTTCTTCTTACCCTCCTCGCCTTTTCTGCCCAGTTATCCTCTAACGGCTGATTGCTTAAGGGTGGTTTATCCTGATGTGTTTCCTGTGTTTTCCTATCGTTAATTTTTAACTCGCAACATAATAATAAAAAATATCAATTACCTGTAAATTTATCGCTATCCCTCCCCTTAATAAACATTAATTTCTTTCCATAAATTCATCATTTTGATTATATGTTTAACACTAACTTAACTTGTTTTCTACGAATTGTATTTCCAGTACCCGGAGATGGGTAAAAAGTTCACACGAAACGTTCTAATAAGAAAAGGAAATGAATATCCCTTAATACGTCCTCTCGTTCATCCTTCTAATTATATATATATATATATATATATATATATATATATATATATATATATTGTTTAAGAAAATCTCATTTTATCTTAAAGGAAGTTTTCAAAATTATTTGTCTCAATTAATTTAATAACAATTTCGTTTAATGATTTTTCCTTGGGAGATATTTGCAATGTATTGGGTTAAGGAATAAGTTCTTGCGGTTTTATCAACTTTATTCATTACTACTAACAATTTAGGAAAACATCATTTTTAATTGATAAACATATGCAATTTAATCAATAATGTATTCTCCGCTGTTATTTACGACTTATTCCCAACGTTCAACTAGTTTTTCGATGCCTCTGCAATAAAAATCTCTGTATTTTGACTCGAAGAATTCGTCTACCCAGGCTCTTAATTTCACATCAGTATTGAACGAAACGCCGCACAAATTGCAGTAGAGCGATCGGAACAGATGGAAATCCGATGGAGCCAAGTCTGGTGAATATGGAGTATGCGGCAGGATTTACCACTTAAGCGTTTTGATGGCGTCTTTTGTCATATTGGCAATGTAAGGACGACCATTGTCGTGTTGCAGAAGGACTCCATAACGTCGATGAGGTCGCTTTCCACGAATAGCTTCAGCGAGTCGATACATTTGCATTGACAATCTCGTTGTTCGCAAGGAGCTCCTAAAGAATGATGCCTTTACAATTCCACCACACACACAACATCGTCTTTCGTGGATGAAGTCCTTGCTTTAATCACGGAAGGGTTTTTTTTTATTGAACTAAGCAATTGTTTTCGATGGTTCATGTTGACATAAACACACCACTTTTTGTCGCCAGTGATGATGCGGTGAAGAAATCTTTCCTTATATCCACGAGTAGCCTTTTGACGAGCAAGCAAACCTGCGGCAATCGTGGAGCGTTGAAGTTTGTTGCTTTCGCTGAAAGCGTGCGGTGCCCATGCACCGAGTTATTTAACTTTTACCATCGAATGAAGGTGATTCACTAAAGTTTTCTGATCACACGCCAATTGTTCAGCTAATTCTCTAGTCGATTGACGAGGATTTTCATGAGCAAGGTCGTTCAATCGATCTTCATCCAACTTAATGGGCCGCCTAGAACGTTCTTCGCCATAAAGATTGAAATGACCGTTTTTGAAACATGAAAACCACCATTGAGCTGTCCTTCCTCATAAAGCATTTCCTTCGTACACAGCACAAATATCTCGATTGAAAATGAATAACAAGTGTCGAAAATGCGCCTTTCTTTCAACTTGACATTCCATCTTAAGGGTACAGAAAAAAAATAAATTAACACAACTTTTAAATAAACCGCAATGACTTATTACTCAACTTCAAGACGTAGCCTAAGCAAAAGCCTAATAGTCTACGCTGTTAAGAGACGTAGCCTAACCTTTGCAAATTTTGCTCTCATTATTCATTATTGTTTCTTAATATGTGCACCAATCACGTCAACAAAACTTAAATCAAACAATATTAAAAAAAACGCAAGAACTTATTCCTCAACCTAATAGTTAAATATATTTATAAATAAATAATACTTTTTTTAAGTAACAGACAGTAATCAAAATATAATAATATTTAGGAGAAATTTCAGATTCCTCTAGAAGAATATTAAAAGATTATTTTAGCAATGATATTTACTAAAGTTATCTCCAATAAGATATTTTCCTATAACCGACTCTTGTTTATGTAAGAAATTTCTTGCAAATTTTCAAGACCAAGGTTACCAAAAAAGATTTCCTAACATTAATAAGTATTAAATTAGCTGCCCAATTTAGGTAACTATTTGCTTATCCCTCTTCAGTTCTTTTTTTGCATTTGTCCCGCTCATCCTGCAAAGTCGATGTTCATGAGGCATCTCCTGCGGAAGTCTCTTTTCTACGCCTCCTCCCCCGACCGTTCCCTTTCCCCCTGTTCTATAGTGATTTTGTCCATACACTTTCCCTTCAGCGTTACTCTCCTCGAATAGAATATAATATCGGTTGCAATGATTAAGTAGATCTAAAATAATAATCCTATATCATCAAGAGACTTATCTTAGGTCGTGACATAACAAAATTATAATTGACCAATACCAATAAGATTCGTTTACATTACTAATATATATTCATTTATTATTGGGAGTATTTTTCGTTAAAATATAAATTCAAATCTGTTTGCAGATAAAATGGATCAGATTCACCTTTTATAGCATAATTTGCGCGGAGCCAAATACAAGCAAAATTCTGCGTTACTTCTGCACAACAAAACAGCAAATATCTTTCTCTAAAATTCACAATGATTCCATTGATATTATTTATTTTATTGCACAGACCAGAAAAATACTGGAAAAAACTTATAAACAATGTTATTTAATTTCTAGAGTAGAAAGTATCATGATTAAAGAGCAAATTATTAAAATTCCTCAAATAAGGTAAAACAATCTGAGCTCTAAACTAGCTCGTGGAATGGGTCTTTATGCAAGTCAACAACACCAAGCATAACCCTAATTTAGTCCAAAACTGAATGAATTGTAGAAAAATTAATGAGCTGTCCAAGTCAGCTTAGAGAGTAAACATTAATCTTATAGGATATTAATGTGAGACTAGGAAATTTAATGCCAGAGAGCAACAAACAAGGAAGCTACCAGAATTAAATTCTGTTTGCCAGGAAGATTTGAAAAGTACTACTGCGAGAAGAAAGTCTAATAATAAATGTTAAATACAATGGTAGACTTCAGCATGTTTTAAATTGAAAGGTTACAATTTTGAGAATTAGATGAACGTTAACTCTTACATGCAATTAACTTAGCCACTTTATTTGTATGAATTGTTTGACTGTTAATTGATCATTTGTAAGTTATATTGTGCAATCTAGCTGTTTGCAAGAACTGTTATATATTTTCTTCTAGAGCAGCACTTTCTATTTTTATCTATTTCATAACTAACCACGGAACAAAGCAAAGTAATAATACTATGGCTATAATTTTAACACTATATATCTATATATGTTCTTCGGGGCAAGTTTTATTGAAAGTGACAGCTAATTTTGTATTGGATTTTTTTTTTCAATCCTTTCGATTTGATATATATTCGCCTTTTTTATTCATTGCTCAACTCGTAAATAACCTTCCCGAAGATTTTTGAAAATTGAAGTTTTTTATCTTGAGGGAGATAGCAGTAAATTAATATACTGTTCAACAATAAATTATTACAATAACGGGTTTCTATACGGTACGTACCATTTTCAAAGACAAAGGTAAAACATATTAAAGATATTGGTATATATTTTGCAATTCGTCGTTACAGATTACTAATACAAAACCCATGGAACTGGTTATGCAAACAAACCCAATTATGGGACAGAGGCTAAGCTCCTTTGTAAAGGTGACTGTCAACTTGTATTTAACAGATTAAGCGCTCACCGTGCACGAATGCGTCCTTTTGCACTTGGTAGTATCACATTAATTTGAATTACATGTTAAACTTATTTGCTTTTCTTAAATAAAACTAGGTTCAAGGAAAAGTAATTGTAAGTGGTGCTTATGACATTGGCGTTTTCAAAACATCAATCTTGATTGCACACACATTTAGACAAAATAATCCAGATTTTATGTCTAGCACTTTCCAAGATCACTGACCTTCGCAAAATGCCTGTTTATCAAGGAAGTAAAGGTTGTGAAAGAATAAGACGTACTTTTGGGTACTCTTGAAAGCACAAATGAAACGGTATGATATATTCACTATTTATACAATGAATAATTATGTTTAACCTAGGGTTTAAAGCCTGAAGCAAAAGTTGGATTGACTCCCAAACTTTTTAAGGCATTGTCAACAGAGTCAGATAAAAATTACTATCTTTTGCTTTAATTCCAAAGTGACACGGTTGCCTCCGATGAAAATCAACAAACGTACAATCTCAAGGGTAATTTCTGAAATACCTCACCATTTGGTTTAACCCATCTTTACACGGGTAAACTCTTTATAATCAGATATTTGATTACTGATTAAGGCAGACAAATCTTTTATGTTGCGAAGCCCCAGGCTCAAGTAAGGAACAGAATAAACACTTGGGAGGAATCACGATAGATTTTTAACGGAGTAAAAATAAAATTTATCTTTAAACTCAACATGAAAATATGGTAGTTTTCATAAAAGAAAACAGATCAATGAAACTTAAATGAACTCAACTCTAACTAATAGCCAGTCAATAGTTGTTTCTAGAAATCTATTCGTTTCCCTTAAATAATAACGAAAAATCAAAAGTTGGAAAGATATTCATAATAAATCTAGCACAAAGATGTAGAGTTAAGAAATCAGAGTATTGGAAGGTACAGGCTACAAATGCATACTTCTAATGCAAATAGTAAAATAACTCAACTTCACTTAGAGTGTAAGACTCCTTTGCTTGATTAATGAGCTATAGGAGCTTTTGTAATGACAAAGCAGTTAGGACAACATATTATTTAATAATGGAATTTTATCAATTAAAAAGAGAGTAAAATATTTTCCACTAAGCAACTAATTCATTAGCAAAGAGAGGAATTGCAGCAGAGCTCTCGTAGCTTAGTTGATGCGACTTTGGATTTACACGACTAAGTACCGGGTTCCAAACGACAACAGACGCAAAATTGTCGGTGCCCGCAAGAAAACCGCGTATCAAAGCGGGATGAAGAGATTAACCCAGGTTTGCACCAGTTACTTCTACATACATACAAAATTGATTACACACCAAAAAAATCACAAAAAGAATTCCTCCCCTTTTATGCCCAGAATACCTTACTATTCCTTGTATTGACGCAATGGAATATTTAAAATCAATAATTTCCTTTAACAAAAATTTGGGCTGTCCATAGTGCCAACAAAAGATTATGATGTTTGCTGGATTTAGCAATTCCCTTTATTACCCTTCTATCATCCTCTTTCTCATTCAACATTTGACCTAATGATCTTTATACTTATTTCAGAATCCATTCAGAAATTAAGCGAAGATGAATATAGTTTAACATCCTATCCGCAGTAATGAGTGCTATATCATTGGCAACTGTTGCAAAGTCAACCCTAAATGAAATGCCGTTTCGAACCTTGGAGTAATCTTGATAGTCATTTAAACAGAGAATTGCCTTAAGTGCTTCTCCATGACTCAGTCTAACACGTGAGAGGATACAAAACACTCGCCCAATTAGGAGAAAATATAACAAATGTGTCGTTAGATGAAGAAACGCCTGCTAACAAGGTCTCTCTATCTCTCCTGGAAATTAAGGTCACGGTCGCAACTAATCTCTACTCTATCCTCAAACAAAAGTGAAATTAATCGAATCGTACTTTCCCAATTGCGCTCTACTGCTTCACAAGCGTTTCTCTTATAACTTCTCATAATGTGAAAAGTATAGTTAGCAAATCTTATAGTCACAGCTTTTTTACAGATCTTAAAGTGAAGCGATATATTCAGTGCGCTAAAGTTAATTAATTAAGTGAATTAATTCTCATAAATAATTTCAATGGAAGTAAATAAAATCTATTATATGTTACAAAATTTTCGAATATTCAACTAATATACTCCAGAGCAAAGGATATACCTGCAATATACTCTAGATTCCCTATGAGAAGTCAATATCCACGAAAGCTTTAGACATAAATCAAGAAATATCAAATAGGATTGTATAGCATAAACTTTAGTATCATAAATTAAAAAAGTCGTGTCGCAGTATAATAAGTGCCTACAATCTTTTTCTCAATAACTCGTATATTGTGTCCTTTAACCCTTTTTGGATTCTTATGTGATCTGAAGCCTTCTCTGTTATAATACTTTCTGAATCATTTTCTACAAAAGAAGTCAACTAAATAGATCTGTCCGTTGGTACTTGCCGGACATCGATATAAGCATTTAGGCTAACTCATCCTTGACCTGAGGAAAGATACGTGGCAGTAAACCTTGGGGAACAGGTGATTAGAACTAGATTAACTTCTGGGACCTCGTTGCTATTTTCCTAGCTATTTGATATCTACCTTTGTATACACATTGGAAAAGTAATCAGCAAGTTCGTATATAGATCACAGTTTTGCAGTGTATCATCTCTTTCTTTAAGTGGACCTATATATAGGCAGTCGCACCTGTCTATGGTTGTAAACGTAAGAGAAGATTTATTTGGCGTTGAAATTTGCTGAGACTCTAGACGCATCGGCTGTCACGTGGATTTTCCAAACGAGCGTAATACCTCTTCTTCTCCGAGGAACATTGCTGTCTAGATCCTGAAATATATGATATATTTTTCACTATCTTTAAAAGTATTTCTTGCATTTGCTTGTATTAGCAATTTATCGAGAGAAGCATTTTTGTTGTGAGAATGCAAGGTTCAAAGATTTGTGAGCATATAAATGGCTTGTCGAACCAGGAATATATGTTTAGAGCTGCTCTATTTGAATTTTTCTCCCTTGTTACAGAGCGAAGTGTGCAACATATTAGAGTTTATGTGGGAAAAATTAAGCTTGCGTTGTATGGGAACGCCTTCATTGGCGATAGCGAAATATAATATATTATCTACATTTGTCAGCTCGTTATCCAATTGTGATAAGGTGTTTACCGTTGAAGAATTTACGGGATAAAACCGATCCTGATTAACCGTCTGATCCTTTCCATTCATAAGTAAGTTGAAATAAAATAAGATACTTGCCAGAGGGACACTTATGAGACCCTTCCATATACTGGCCTGTAGGGAGGGTGGTGTACCACCACACGCAACTACTCAGCTCAATGGACCATGAGGTCCAAGTTAGAAGCCTTGCTCCACTACAATATTCAACCCTTAGGTTTTAATGATGGCACCCAGTTCCCAGGTTTATCAAAATGCGATATGGTGTATAGATATAAATAACTTGCAAAGGATTTAAGAGCAGCATTTTGGGATCCTTATGATAAAAATCTATCTGAATGTAACAACAAAAATTGAGGTCAATCATAAATAATTTAATCAAAAGGCTAACCTTAGCAAAGATGAAACATCCTAAGAACAACGTTTAGAACATTGCCACACCACGCCTATACGCCACTAATTGCGGAATTAGAAAACAACTATGATAACTTAAGAGATAGAATGGAGTGAATTGCTCCCTACATGGGTGACATGTTACGACGACCCAAGATTAAAAACGAATTAACCACAGCAATTATAGTAGAAAGAGGCGCCAGATTAATTCACCTATTGGAGGCAATTGACGAAGAGACGAACCCGAAAATTTTTTGGCAGAGGCTTAATAGAGCCAGAGTGGACATAAAATCGAAGAGAAAGATAACCATTAAATATAATGGAAAGGATTCTCAAGAACCGCAACAAATAGAGGCCGCATTAGAGATCACTGGATCAAGATATTCGACATATCTCCGAAAGAAAATGAAATTTTCGACCATAAACATGAGAGTATCATAGTAGAAGCTATACTAATCGCCACCAAACAATGAGCCTCAGGCGATTTCAGGATGTCCCGTGAAACTTGGTTAGAGCACTGGATGTCCTTCTGGAAAAATTGACGGATATATTCAACGCGTCAATCAGCGCAAGGTATTTTCCTGATGCCGTGAAAAAAGGCAAAATAATATTCTTGCCAAAGCCGGATAAGCCTCCGAATCACCTTGGAAACTTCAGACCTATATCACTGATGGAAAAAGTAGCTAAATTCCTTAAAAGATTTATTGGAAAGAGCCTGAACAAAGACTTTTGAGAAAATAATCTAATTCCACCACATCAGCTTGAGTTTAGGACAAATAGAGGCACAGAATTGGCACTGGCTATACTTGGTGAAATGATAGCTAGGGAAAATCAATAAAAGAATTATAAGGAGCTAGTGCTAAGAGACGTGCAAAAATTATATGACAAGGTCTGGCAAATTGGGCTAAAATACAAGATAAAAGAGTTAGGCCTACCAACAATCCTAAAAGAATGCTTATTCGATTATATAACGTACGACACAGCACGCATCGCAATAAAAGAAGACTGTGGAACAGAATTTGAGATACATCAAGGAGTGTCCCAAGGGGGGATGCTTAGTACAAGATTATACAGTACATATATTAGGAATCTACCATCCCCATTCTTCGAGACCCCTAAATATATACAGTTCGCGGACAATATTTCGATCATCACCAATGTCGTAGAATGCCCCCCCCCCCTTTTTTTCTAAGAGTGCTAAGAATGCTCACAATATTGATATCTGAATATCTTAAAGAACAGAGCCGTTCCGAAACACGTAAGGATATAAGAGAAACGCACAATAATCCAAAAATAAGCTTATATTTTAACTTTAACCATTGAATGCACAACATCTAAACATTAACTACAGCAACACTCTGAATATTATCATAAACAACAAATAATTAAATTAGTTTGACCCTGAAAAATTGGTTAATTTCTCAACACACAACCAGAATATAAGAATTAGGCTTACGGACTCATCTGGAGTTTAAAAGGCCTCAGGAATGTTATTGACTCACGACGCGTGCCGTCTGGCTAGATGTAGATGGGCGAAATCACATGGTCATTTGTGCGAGGGTATCAGCTGGGGGGGGTCCACGCGGTATTCCGGAGAGGGGGTTTCTTCAAGTATGAGAACAATTACGGTGCCTTATGCAACACCAAGGTAGTCGTGGTCTCTCTGGCGAGAAGGAGTCGAACTTGGTTCTTAAATCAAGTTAACTTGGAGTGCGGTGTGACCACCGAGTAACTAGCTCGAGGGGGAGCTTTTCTCCTTTGTTACTTAATTCCTCATGGACGAGGACTGAATTCGGGGAGGGTCTTCTTGAAGGGCAAGGACAACAGAGGGGGATTTCTCTGGCGAGAATAAGTTCCTTAAAGTTCGGTTTGGTAACCAGGAACTAGCTCGAGGATAAGTTTCTTCTTAGTTCCAGTCTTCTTCAAGGGCGAGTATAACGGAGGGGGGGTTTTCTCTGACGAGAATACTTTGAACTTGGTTCCTTACCAAGTTAACTTAGGAGTTCGGTGTGGCCACCGAGTAACGGGCTCGAGGGGGGAGCCTTTTTCTTCTTCTTTTCTTAATTCCTCAAGGACGAGGAATACCCCTGGTGTTTAAGGTGCACCAGGATATGAAGAGTCTCTCTGGCGAGAGTAAGTTGAACTTACCAAAGTTAACTTATCGTTTGGTTTGATAACCAGGGTCGAGCTCGAGGATGAGGTCTTCTTAGCCCCTTAAGGTAGGTAGCCATGCCTCTCTTGCAGGGTACTTCTTGGTCTGGTTAGCCAAGTACACTACCAATCCAGTCTAGGTAGCTCGGTCTTAATCGAGGACTTCGTCACCTGGAATCTGACGTATACTACCGCGATTTTCCTCAGTGTTCCTCATTTATACCTTGTCACCCCACTGGGGGAGTGCTAAGGGGGGGAGGGGCTTGAGGACGGCCCCAGGAGAGATCTTTTGCCCAACGGTTTTTCAAACTGAGTCTTACATCGGCTCCTCGTTAGCCTTCGAGCTTGGGAGAAACACGTCTTCAATTTTTTATTTGACGTGAAAGTGGATCTCACTCTCCTGGGGGAGATCTTACATTTTGACCTTTAGGGTCTTTCATGGCACCGAGTTGTGCGACGCTGCGGTTACGCTTTTGACCTTCCGATGCCTGGGCCGGATGTCTTTGCGGTAACTGCCTTGCGACTCCACCAAGAGTGAACAGGGGGGGGGGGGAAGTGACGATTCCCCTACAACCAACATGCCATATAGACAGCACCATTAACAATGGCCTGAATAACAGAAATAGAAATATAAAACATTAACAATTACGAGAAAAAGTGAAAAATTAGAACAAACAGACAAGTTTATCACCATTCCAATAAGAAGAATAAAAACGTTGAGGGTGCTCATTAATGAAGACAGATATATGTAGATACCGAAAAGAAAGAAAAGTTCTAGGTCTCAAAATTATCGCCAATGGATACAAAAAACACGTCTCAGAAAGAATCTACTTAGCAAAAGCCAATCTAGCGAAAGTTTTCTAACTCAGGAACCTGAATGTTAAACAGAACGCCAAAATTTATAATGCATTATGCAAATCGATATTACTCTATCCGATAATAACACTTAGTCGACTCCAGACGACTAAAGCGTCAAGTTACAAAGGTGTAAAATAGTGGCGTCTTGATAGTTACTAACACAAGAAGGAGAGATGGATGCAAACAGCGAGATCTGCATCAAGAAGCAAATTTGGAACCAATAACTTTAATTCTACATAAAAGAGCTACGAAGATATAGGCAAAACTAGAGGTACTTCTTAGTGATGAAAAAAAGAGAAAATTAGAGATTTCCATAGACTGCCGCGAGAACAGCAGAGGAAACTATAGGAGCGGGAGACCAATTAGAGGAGACAACCACGCACCACTATTCACGTAATAGGAAGATCACGATGAATATTAAAAGAAATAAAGAAACATTAACAATTGCATATTACAAAGGAATATCAGAGGTGCAAGAGCCCTAACATAAAGAAGGAATAAGAAGAGAATAAAACGAAAATAAGAAGCAACCAGGCAATGGTTGGTCACCGAGCAAACAACAGTAACTCTTACTCATTCCTTTACGCCAATTTTCCTTAACACCTACTGACCACTCTACTCTCACTAAAAACTTTATCTTCCAACATTTTATAAGACGGAGAAGACGTAAAGAGACAGGAACATTAAAAGTAAAAATGAAGAATCTTCACCATTTGAAGATAGGCTTCTGTTACCAAAATGTAGGCCTTCATATTTTGTTTTTCTTTAATATTACGTCCCTACGACACCGGAACATCCATTTCCCTCTCTTGTTACTTTTAAGTGTTAAATTCTTTTTTTTTATTTTTCTCCGGTTTTGTTTTGTTTTTGTTTTATATTTTTAAATGTAGGATGGTTAATATGCTGGATTGGTTTGTAGTGACCTTGCCCAGGAGTCTGTTGTCAACTGAGAGCATTACAAGAACCCCCCCCCCCCCAATTCCGTAGGTTCTGTGCAATAAAAAATCTGATTCATTCAAGGAACAGATATGGCACACATTGATATGGATTTGAAGAAAAATCGCCTCAAATCTAATTTTGCCGCCTTACCATTCAGAGCTTTGTTCTTGAAAAATAGTTAGATCAAATGATAACATTAAATTTGTCATTGAATTTTGTTATGTTCTTAAATAAATTTAGGCTTTCATTGATCTTAAACTTCATAGACCTTTTTCTTCCTAGTTCCAGGTAGTATTATTACGTTCTCAAAACGACAGGATTTTAGGTAATAGGAATTTGTACCTCCGCATGTTGTCATCCTCAACGTTTACTATTTTTTTTACTTGCTCTTTTCTCTCTACTCAATTTACATTCCTGCCGTCATTTCCATTTTCTCGATTGAATAAAAATACACGGATTAGTCACTTTCATTTTGTATTAGCGGGAAATCTTTTTAAATATTTTATTAGGATTTAATGAAGTCATCGAGCATCCTCTGCATGAGGAGGTGGATGTGATGTGAAAATAAGGCAGGAAGACATCATTCCTCTCAAAGTCAAAGCGAGGAACTAACGAGTGCTCATCTCAAAGAAGGTTTGTAAAGAAAGTGATGAAGTTGGAGGAGGTGAAATTATGTTGAAGATATATACCCGGCAGATTCTCCTGTAGCAGTGGGGCTGGGATTCTAATCTGCAGTTGTTAAGGTCGGGAAGGCATAAAATCCGCTAGATATCAGCCGCAGCATGGTTGTTCGACTACACGTGCTACTCACTTTCAGGTACGTGATATGACAGATAAAGAAAAAAGATTCTTGATGTGTAAAAAGAGAAAAGAGTGTGAAGGGAGCAATACTCTTCAGGGTATTCATTTGTGACCTACATCCAAGTTTACACGTCCTCTCCTTCAAAAATGATCGTAAATCTTTGAAAGTTTAGGATCATTGTCTAATTCAAATCAAGGAAATTAGAGAGAAGAAAAAATTACTGAAAATTTGCATTCATAAATGTCTGAAACACGAATTTCATAAGACTTCGAGTATTTGCAGCTCCAGTACGAGATATGAGAATATTTGAATTACTTATTTTTTTAAGTTGATTTCGGAGGATATTTATATTCATATTGTAATCCGGTAAAAATTGCTACGAGTTCTTAAATGATTCCTGTATGCAGGATAGTGTATAAGGATTCGATAGTTAAAGAACTTTTATTTAAGAAAATAACTCCGAATTCATTTTCAGTGGTAGAAAGTGTAAAATCCTTGGCTAAAGAACAATATTACCTAATAGAATCATTTATATGATGTAATTCTCGGATGGGGTAAATAAATCCATATAAATCTCACAGAACGTTTGTAAAGAAAGTGATGAAGTTGGAGGAGGTGAAATTGTGTGGAAGATATATACCAGCCGATTCTCCTGCAGCAGTAGGGCCAGGATTCTAAACTGCAGTTTCTGAGGTCGGGAAGGCAAAAAATCCGCTACATGGCAGTAGCAGCATGGTTTTTCGGCTACATGTGTTACTATCTTTCAGGTGTGTGAAAGGACAGATAAGGAAAAGAGGATTTTTGAAGTGTAGAAGGAAAAAAGACTGGGAATGAGGAGTACTGGCCAAAGTATTATATATATGTATATAATATCTCTCAAAGTAGCGCGAGAGAATGATGAAGATGAATGTAATTAACCACATTGAAAGTGAAAACGGGAAAAGATTTTCTTACAGTAATATTTATTACCTTTTTTCGAAAAATTCCGTGCAGGGAAGCGATTCGAACCATGCACATTGAGGTAGTAAGCACCACTTTGATCACAGTTGAAAGGATGCCTTTAGTGCACTATGCTACGGCATACTTTTAACTGTGATCAAAACGGTGCTCGCTGCCTAAGTGTCAATGGTTCGAATCGCTTCCATGCACGGGTTTTTTTCGAAAAAAGTTAATAAATATTACTGTAAGAAAAATTTATTCCGTTATCTCTTTCAATCTGTTTATTACATTCATATATATTGAAGAAGTCTAAATACCGCGTACAGAGGTGTACGCAGAAACACTCCAACACAAAGCTTCGCGCCCTCTCGTATCCCTAAAATGCACCTCTCACCTCGAATTCTCCGTCGCATTATTTCGCACCACCTTAAACTCTGAGATGGCTCGAAGGCATGAAAGAAATATCGCCGGCCCAAAGAGGAAAAAAAGGTCTTTCGCGCGACGATACGGATTTTACGAGAATTCAATTCTCTCTCTCGATTCTGCTCGTAAGAGAAAGGGCAAGAAGGCTTCTCCCTGGAATCAGGCAGAAGCTGTTGGACTTACGTCGAGTGTGTGAAACTCAATCCACATAGGAACCCGTTCGCCCGCTGCAAGGGAGGAACT